>JAFMSR010000007.1:49431975-49693337 GCA_022818135.1 Saxidomus purpurata
ACACGATAAACATAATACATGAACAAAATATTATACGCTTTCGTTAGCGGACCGATACTGCCCCCTCATTAGCCGATCGGTAAATTTGTGTGCTCATTAACGCTGAACAGAACGCTTATGTATTTATGTGCAAACCCCATATTCAATAAATCTTCAGATGCGGTGTTCATATAATCAGTATATTGTAACAACTAAATGACTCTTTCTATCACGTTTTCATTTAAGTTTCTCATTAGTTCCCTTTCTTAGTAACTGTTACATTGTCTTTCCAAAATAGGCGTATACTTTGGGAAGCATCATCCTTTTGGATTCACCTTAATTCCTTATCTCCGTGCAGTTACGAAAACAATATGTTACGCCTGTCTGATCGAGAAATTCATCTAAGTGAGACGTCAAGATGGGGTAATCGGACATTTACTATATTGTCGAGTCAAAGTTAACTGAAACTATAAAAAAAAACTGTTTTACTACATTTGTATCTGAGGTTTAATCTATATTCTTACTCTTATTTGATATAACCAAAAGTGCCTGAGTGATTATTATATACATACACACAAATGTATTGTTTTGTATACCTATACATGTACCTACAGTCTTCATTCAACCTTAAGATACGGACTGACAGAAATAAATTTCAGTACAATTTTATTGTACATTGATGCAATCCGCACAGTGCCATTATTGGTAAGAGTGCTTTCAACTAGCCAATAAAAAAGAGCACTTATACACATGACGTCAATAACATGATTCAGTCATTACTATTTACGCGATAACGTCAATGTAATGACGTCACATATAACGCATATGTCGTTCGGATAAGAGATTGTTTTCAATTGATGTCTAAAATGTCGTTTAAATTCAGTTAATTATTGCCGACAAGTGTTAAATTGTATACTTAAGGTATCTCGCGGGTTTCCACCAGAAAACGGGTCTTTTTTTAAAAGGCAACGCAGATTTAAGATATTTTGCATGACAATCCCGTTAATAATTGACTTTTGTAGAAATAATAAGGTGAGGTGATATTTCATGGAAACTAAGTTAAAACCGCCACCTAGCGGGGAGGTGTATTTTCGTCAATTTCGGGTTATTTTCGATATACCTCTGTCTGTGTGTATAACGAAACAATCTTATATTCATAAATGCAATGTTGAATCATCTATCCATCTGAACAATTAAAATATCTAATATTTTTTGCCTAAAATATGAAAAAGTGTGGAACGGACCCTGTAGGGTCGACAATTTTCAAAGCAAAAATAACTGCAAAGTTGACGCCTTTAGCGTCAATTGCGAAAAAGACGGCCCGAGAGAATTATTTTAAAGGATCAATGGAATCTTTTCAATTTAAAATATTTTTATCAAATAAAAAAGGGAGACACCGTCCTTCTTTTCTGATGTTTCTTGTAAAGATAAATTACTAACGTTGTTGCTTTATTATGCAGAATTTATTTTAGATCGATTATTCGAAGTGATCAAGGTAACAATTTATTTTTATCCGCCATACAAACGTGCATTTAAAAAAATATATGTTACGTTTTCCTCATATTAAAGAAGCTTCACAGACTTATCATATAGCTTAATATCGTGTACAAAAAATAAATTGCGTGTCGATATAATATCAAATTAGTACAAGGCTTCTTGTTGAAACACACTTTAATCGTCTTCATTTAGATTAATGAACAAAAATCTTTTAACACTATACTTGAAGAAGCAAACAAATTCATTCTTAGGAAGATTAAATGGATTTTTTAAAACACGAAAAGACTACCCCTGTATTGTAGTGTTTTGTACATGTATAATGATAGTTGCGAGTGTCGCAAAAAGTGTACGATTTACAGTAATACTGGCCAGGAGCTGTGCAGTATTGTGGGCTTCATGGAGCGCTTACTATAAATACATCGAAACAAACATTAGGAGGCAGAAGTCGGGACTCGGAACCGTACGAACGGCGGCATCGGCTAGCAATGAAAACTTCGAACGCCTCAAACCACTCGGCGAACATCGCAACAACTCCAAGGCATGAATTTTGGATATAACTCTAATTTACAATAATAAATTAGTTTCAGAAAATTTTATTAGTAATTTGAAGATGACAGTTCTTCGCAGAAACCAGTGTACATGTAGTTTATTTGCTGAGATAATCAGATACATGCTAATAAAATATGCATGGAGAGGTCATAGATACGACACTTTATACAAGCGAGTTATCAAGCGGACACGGGGTTTCAGGGTGTATTCAGCAGTAACCCCAACTATTTACCGCAGACTTTTTCCCTTGGTAATTATATTCGTATTACAATCCATTTATTGGATCATACATGTCTTGTACTTAATAAAGACCAGTCCAGTCGGCTCAATACCTTTTTATTCATACCCGTATTTTGATGTCAGGGAAACGTGGGGTACAAGCGATGTTTTATTGAATATAGCTGGTCCAACTTTGCCCAACCACACTATCATTCATTTATTTCCCTTTATTTTCGGGTTAGGTTCTTAAGAGGAGGCGTATGATTTTTTATCAATTCTTGACAGCAAACGCAACTACTGGCATTTGGAAATTATGGAATTAATGGACGTGCGGAGACAATAAAAAAGAAGATCTATACTTTATAGCACATGCCGCTGTTTTTATTTTGTTTTACAGAAAACAAAAAAGAATGTAGTGTTATATCCAGGTATAATGAGAAGTATTTTCTGGACTGTTCCGTATAAAAAGAAACTACTAAAAACTGAGACAGCATTTCATTATAATAAAAGTGATGGCTTAAATGCTGTTGCGATACACGGTTTGTGTAAAGATATTTAGACTGAAATTATATCGTATGTAACCCGATTGAATCACTCGTCTAGTATTGATAATTGTGTTCGCATTTATAATCTATTTTTGCGTGCTACTGTATCAAGAGGTTTGTTGTCCAATTTATAAACTAGGTATCTTTTATGCCAGCATTTACTGAGTCGATTTTGTAAGTAAGAATCATTTATAAAACACTGTATCAAAGTTTAGGTAAGTAATCTATATAAAACGTTCATACTGGCAAGCATCACTCGACCGAAATCCCGGTATGCACACTGTTGTCCTGTGCATATCCGCGCCCATTCTTATATTGAAGATACTGTATTTACGATGGGCTAAATGCGGCAAGTAAAATTATATTTCTTCTTCAGTTTGTGTAGAATGTTTTCTGAATAGTATTTATTAATGTAACATTATACAACAACAGATTCGTGTTACAAGTAAATAAAATGGTGTCTGACTAGTGTGTAACACAGATCAATTGTTATCATTTTATGACAAATACGGTGTCCGTTCAAATTCAAAATTTAAGTATAGACTACAAAGTATATTAAGGATTGAAGGATCTACCTTAAGTGACCTCTGCATAATAAAGCAACAACGTTAGTAATTTATTTTTACAAGAAAGGTCAGAAAACGTCAGTAACGTCTCTTTACGTCACGCCAATCTTGTATTTTACGTCAACGTTTCTCATGTTTTACCAGATTCAAAATAGTATCGGTGACACGAAAAGAAGGACGGTGACTCCCCGTTTTTATTTGATAAAATTGCTTAAAATTGGTTTAAAAATCCAAGCGCCTTTTAAAAACATTTCTCTAGGGCCGTTTTGTTTGTAATTGACGCTAAATGCGTCAACTTTGCAGTTATTTTTGCTTTGAACGTGGTCGCCCCTATAGGGTTCGTTCCACACTTTTTCATATCTTTGGCAAAACATATTAGATATTTTTATTTTTTCAGATGGATAGATGATTCGACATTGCACTTATTGCACTTATTGCAAAGTTAGATTGTTTCGTTATCTACATAGACAGAGATATATTGAAAATAACACGAAAATTGACGAAAATACACCTCCCCGCTAAGTGGCGCGTTTTTCTCAGTTTTCATGAAAATATCACTTCACCTTATTATTTCTACAAAAGTCAATTATTAACAGGGTTGTCATGCAAAATATCTTAAATCTGCGTTGCCTTTTAAAAAAATTACCCGATTTCTGGTGGAAACCCGCGAGCTACCTTAAAGGGTCATTTTCATAGAAATGAGCCAGTAGTCGGATTAGCTCTTGTCGCGGTTCTTATTTCTGGAATCTTGGACTAGAGCTATTATATTCAAATGTATGTGAGTGATACGAGATGTTTTTAAAATCAGTTCAATGTTTGTTAGACGGGGTGAGATCTTAAATACATACACATGACTGGGTTAAATAATTGTACATAAACTGGAAGCTCCTGCTTGCAATACGACCAGTCCAAAACACCAGCTATAATAAGTGTTATTCATGCCAAAAATGAAATTCACAATTGTTTAATTTTAACATCAGTCTTTTAGAAAGTCGTATATGCTCTTTGGCCTATGTTTTACGTGAAAAAATGTTGTACTCTACAGATGTTTATTACAGTAACTGTTGGAAAGTATATACAGAAAAAATGCCATTTGTTGATAAATTTGCATTGGTAATTTAACATATTCTTAGATAAAATATAATAAATCAAAGCAATAAAAGATGTTTTCATTAGTTCCAAATATGGCGCCTTTACAGAGACGTCAGTGTCGATATCAAAGTGCCGGAGCGACATTTTACAAAGATCGGAGGGCAGTCAGATGAAGTATTTATCTGTGTCCAGAATATTGCATTCGAAAATTACGCAGGTCCGTGAAATAACTGAGATATACATGTAATATAAAATGGTCATATTATTCATGGCATTTCAACTTATTTTACGTATCTTATTTTCCAAAAGAAGCTGAATTTTTCTTATTGTAACATTGAAAGCTAATTCAGTGTTGATTTGACATGTATTCGTTTTAGAGACAAAACCCCCTCTTTTTAATAATTTAATACTTTAGGGGGACCCGAGTCATGACAACAAAATATTCACCCTCGCAATACTTTTATGCAACTGTCTTGTGTACAACATGAAAGGTGCATTTGATCAGGATGCAGTCAGTAAACTAACGTATCCTTTTAAAATGTCTCTGTTTTTCTAAACCACAAACGTAATATTATGTACTTGTACATTTGTAACATACTCAAAACTCGTGTATCTACAGTTCTACAATAACTCGGTGAATAAGTTCTATCTTGTTTTATATGAATATTTCTAAACAATATTTGATACGTGGATGCATTAGCAGTAATTTCATAATAAGCTGTAAATTGGGCTATTTTCGCAAGACGAAAATTTCTTGGTTTGTTAGCAGACAGACTTATTCGCTAATTTTGAATGCGTGATGGGAGAATTCTCTTATGATAAATCTATGTTAAATAATTCTGTCGCGAGATTTTTTTTTAATTAAAGTTGGAAATATGAGCAAACAACAAAATTAAATCATCGCGAACATTACCCAATTTACACTAATATACCACATGAATTCAATGTATCTCACAATAAATACAGGTTATAGTCCTTGACGGGTGGTACTTAGATTTATTACAGAAATGGCGAAAAATATTCGATTCAGAGGAAAGTCCTCTGATGACAACAACAGCTTAAATCTTATATTGCCGGACTTTGTGCTTTGTGTGAGAGATTTCAGTCTGAAATTGTCTATGGGAGGCAAAAAGATTACGGAGGATGAGTATCTGGAACACAGTCTGGCAATAGAAGAAGGGAAAGATGACAAGTTCAATAAGCCGAGGGAATGCATTCAAAAATACTTCCTAGTACGCAAATGTTTCACGTTTCCGGTACCAGGTGATGGTGATGTCCTTGAAAATCTCGAAACATTGTTGCCAGTGTTCAGTGCCAATTATCTAACAGGTTCAAAGAAGCAACAATTCGCTTTGTCTCCTACATTTATAGCTATCAGCCAAAGGAGCTGCTTGCTAGCAAACCAATAAATGGCCAAAGTAAGTATTGATAGTATTGAAACACTTTTTATTTTATGCTAAGTAATAAAATACTGTGTTATATCTGATTCAGTGAAATATCGAGTGATGAGATGGATTTCGTATCAGTCACAGTGTGAGTGATATAAGTCTGTCGGAAATACTTTTGAAGTAGTACACATACATAATATTGCTTTTATTTTAATATTTAGCGTAACATAAAAAGAATTTTTTTTGTTGTTTTAAGCGGATATGGAATATATCTCAAATCAAAGTGATACAAAGAGGATATTTGTTTGGTTTGAGTGGATGCAGAATATATCTCATCGAGAAGTGATATAATTGTAATATTTTCACGAGCGACCAAGGCTTCGATACAAATGTAAAAATTGTATCAAATCTAGATGAAATATATTCTGCATCCACTGACACCAAACAAATATTATTTTTATTTTATGCAAAAAATCTTAGAAAATATATATATGTGCCACTTAAAAAAGTAGTTCCGGCAGACCTATATCACCCACACTGACTAATATGATATCTATATCATCACTCTATATTTTACTGATATAGCACAGTATTTAATTAATTAGCTTTAAATCAAACTGTTTATATTATAAAATCCGCTTCGGGCTCGATTAAAATATAACAATTGTATCACTCAGTGAAATATATTCCATATCTACTCGAAACAAACAGATATCCTCTATGTGCTACATTGTATGGGCAAATGTGAATACTTATTACATAAATAATTATCGAATATTGTTGCCAGTGTTCAGTGCAAATTATAAAGGGTGAACAAAACGTTTAGGAAATTTTCATATAATTAATAAGCAGATAAAAACTAAACGTTGAGAAACTCTTGGCTACTTTTTGTTAGTGTTTATCGGAAGTAAAGTCAACAGTTAAAGAGTTGCGTAATATGTTACGTAAAAGTAGAAAACATAACAATTTTTTTTGATTACATTGATACCTGATAATCTTATTTACATGTATTTTTACAATTTACAATTATACAATCGAATCTTTGAAGATCACATGTTACAAACTTGTTTTTATAGGTTTAGTACCTATAAACTGATACAATAGCGAAACCCTTTGCACAAAATAGCAAGTCATTCTAATGTTACAAGTCTTATTCCTTTTTGACAGAAAAGCTATGGGACACATTCAGTATTTAGTATAAAATTTAGTCAGATGTTTTCACGATCTAACCATGGACTCCCGAGACCAAGAGTGTGACACGGTAAAAGTAACAAGAGCAAAGATATTGTGGAATAAATGAAATGTTATGAACAGTAGATTATTGAAATACAAAGGATTTCTAAGAATTAGTTTCCTTGACTAGACATGGTGTTATAATTTACATAAGACATGAACATTTCGTGTATGCTTCTTGATACATCTTTATAACGTATTCATTCATAATTTGACCTATCTTTAAACTCAAAACTTTAATTATCGAAAATCAGAATACGGGCGATAAAACGCTCTCAATTCGATATCTTTCAAGAAAAAAAAAATATTATACCCGTCGGGTTAAACCCTTTTAGACCCGAATCATCTAATCACAATTACAGTTACGGCTTGAAAATATAGAAACATAATTCTGATATTTATATTGCTTAGCACAGAATCTGTAATATGAGTTAAACGACATAAGTTTTATAAATGTTGATGCACTGTTTTGAATTCCGTACTCTAAACTGTGTTGTACGAATATCATCATAGACATGTAAGTCTAAGAGTCATAAATATTGAATATTTACTTGTTTTGTAATCTGTGCTCTTTTTGTCAATAATCCGTAATAAAAATTATATTGCCCATTAAACATGTATTTAGACGTCACTCACGACATAGTTCCTCTTAATATCAGATTTAGCAGCTGCATTCTCATATGTTGGCAGAGCAATTTTCAATTAACCAAGTTCTTCCCTCGTGTTAATACTGAATTACAGCTAATTTAAATTGTTTTACATAACCGTAGCAATGACTTGGTTACGTGCATTTAATATAAGACTATTTATAACGAAAGTCCGTTTTCCTTTAAAATCATATAAACCTCTTACGTATTAATCTTCCAATAAAGACTAAATGTCCAACCAATATAACTTGCTTTTTTGAAGTGCAATGTGTGCTTTTGACCATTAAAGAAAAAAAAACACAAAAAGTGTGTGTAAACAATTTAAATTAAGAACATTTTACAATTATATACCAGGTTTAACGTATATATCTTGCAGTGTTCACCACCCTGGCAACCCATTATGTAACATCCATACGACATGGTGCTGTTCCAGACGTAGATGACGCCTTCAGTGCTGCCGCTAAGATAGAAAACAGCAGAATCGGAAAGGAAGCATTAGAAATATTTGAGAATCAGATGAAAACCGTCATATTGCCTGTCCCATTCAAAGTCCTAGAAAGTTGTTATACGACAGCGCAACAAATAGCACTAGATTATCTGCGAAAAAATGTTGTCCATGACAAAGACGGACAATGCGAGAATAATGTAGAGGTATGTTAAAAGTGGAATCATAATTTAGCTTATTTTATATGTCTATTTTAGGTCTTGGTTTTCTTATCAAGATATAAACTAAATGTATCAAACAAATACAATCATAAACACGAAATGGCCTTTAAGAGGCTCTGAAAGAGCAAGATCAAGAGCAGAAGCTTAGCATACAACACAGAGCACAACATGTTAAGCATACAAGCCGTGTTCGAAAATGTGCTGTAAAAACGTTGCTTTTATTAATAGGTTAATTGTGACAAAATGTTCACTGCAAATGCATGGGAGTTTACTTGATTCACTATCTTGTTCATTTCTACTTACTTTTTTAAAAATGTACGATTTATTTTCGCTATAGCAACATCGTGTTGTCGTGAACGGGATAAAAGCTCGACGTTATCAGTAATTATTAAAAATGCATTGGGCTTCTGTATTGAACGAAGTCTATATTTCTCCATGAAATGCATGCAATTGCACGTAATGCCACGACACTCTTTCACATTTAGCAAAACTTTTATGACTTCATTCATCGTTCTTTTTCAATCAAATAGAGGTAATAGTCATTCAATAGGTTTGCAAATGAACCAAGTTTAAATTTTACATTTTCATGAAAAAAAGTAAATCAAAGTAAAATATTTTCAAATAACCTACATGTATGTAAATGAATAACTTCAAGTCCAGATGTATTTGAAGACGTTCACAAAAACCTACACATGACGGAGACCGGCAGCAGCGTAACAAAGACAGAAAGACAATGTGTGAATACCTATATGGAAACACATAACGAATACTTCCAATCATGCTCATCACTGATAGATAAATGGAAAAAAAAGCATTTTTGTTGTGATTTAAAAGAATTTCAATATTACAGAGACATGAGGAAGTTTTTTCTGGAGCAGTTTTTAATCTGTTTTAGTTATAAGGAATGGTGTTATTCGATGCTGTCAACAGTATTTTATGTTGTATCTTGACTAATCTCTTTTACAGCTGACTAATTAAAATAATGTCAGCTCATTAGAATGTTATGTTTCGCAGTGCTGTTTACACGTTTTCATCACAATAGTAATTGTTTTAATTTCTTAATTTCTTGCAAGATGAAAATGGATAACCTTTGGAATACATTAAAAGAGGAAAATACACAGAAGGTCAAAGAAAAGTGTGAAGTAAATATACAGCAGGCATACAAAGAATCTATGGAAGGAAAATTCAAAAATAAAACTTATGAAGTATCAGGAGGCCACCGAATGTTCCAACGGGATATTGAGAAAATGAAAAAAGAGTTTATGAGTAGTCTCCGCGATTTTGAAGAGAATGAAGTAAGTGTGAAAGTTAATTTTTTCTCTAAGTTTAGAACCTTTTGAGAAACAAAAGTATTTTTTGCTGAAACGATTAATCAAAATGCACGAAGCAGAGTGATTATTCGTAATTTAGCTTATAAAGTTGATATAATTTTCTGATACTGTGCATACCCTTTATATAAGAGGTTGTATGTGATGCACTTTTGTGCTTCTTTAAGCAACATCTTTACAAGACGAAGAAAGAAAAATTGCATATTAGTATAAAGTAGAGTGCCTGACACATATAATTTACGATGGCAGCATTCAGGCACAGTATTAGTTAATTAATATTGTACTATTGCAGATATTGGATTATTTTGTAAAATGAAAGTCTTATTACTATATTCAGAGTCGTAACTCTACCTCGACTCGTACTCAGGAAAGGCGTCCTGGAGGGAGGCCCAAGGGCGCCTAGAGTAAGGTGAACTAATTGGTATTAGTCAAAAGTCATCGTCGACTTTCTCGATGAAGGCTTGAGGCGTAAATCATCTGTAACAATTTTTTATAAACGATATAAAATATTTGCATAGCAGATCATTTGATAGGTGAAGTTTGCATATTGGGTATATGACAAGTGTTGTCTATCTTTTTTTCTATATAACACTCACAACAGTTTCTTGATAATATACAGCAAACAGTTTACATGACAATTTTCCTTGGACGGGCTTGTAGATTGTCGCTTATTATTCGCAAGAAACTGCAAGCTCTGACATATTTATATAACAATTAATGTCTTAGATGCGGCTTTAACCTTCCGTCAGTGCTTTATAACAATGGGTTAATAGACTGAGACTTTAACCATCGCAACTAACGGCATTCAGATATCAACACTGAAAGGGGCGGTGAGTGGGGAAGGAGGGGAGAGCGAAGGTAGTAACGGAATAAAACTGAACAATATAAGATGACTGAGAAGGCAAACCACTGACTGGTTTGTGTTAAAACCTTTCCACTATTGCCGAATAGTGCAGGCGTTTTACCTTTTGCTGGTCTTGATTGGAACAGTTTTTATTCCGGTGGCCAAATAGGTATTCCACAAAGTTAAATATTAAAAAGAAAAATATAATGGCGAATGTACTTGAAATGAATCTGCAATGTTCTAACAGCAATAACTTGAAGGCTTGTTTAAACGATATTTATTTTCTAGTTATCATGTACAGAACCATACAAAGTACGCATGTTTTAAGGCAATGACACACGTACAAACAGTCAATACAAAGTAACACAGAAAAGGATTTAAAAACAAGTCTTTTTAATCTAAATGTACTTTATATATAAATTCATTTCCCTGTGGCATTGAACAAAGTGGCTGGTTCTTACAAGTAAAGTGTAATGTGCTAAGCTTGAACATAGGCTGTGCAAAAACTTGAAGGTTGAGTCGCTTTTGCCTGAACATAGGTAGGCGAATTCATGCCTGTTTCTATAGCTATTTCCGTTTTCTTGGCATATTTTAACGGACAAAATGTAAACCATTATACAACAAGAAGCACCGTACAATGTTTAAATAACATAAGATAACTTTTCTGTAGTTTTATAGATAACATTTTGCCACATACAGAATTCGAACGCAAGCCGTTTAAGGTTTTCTTTTTGTTATTCGATTTTAATCAAAGCTTTGCGTACACCAGGAAATGTTTAGCAAATTTCACTGGAGAAAAGTTGGGACAGGGAGCCCGCGCCTAGCAATACCTATCAAACGATTTACGTGAACACCCTATCTTTTCGAAAATATTAACTTAAAACATACAATGTACATCAGTTAATTCTTCAAGGAGATTCCCCATGTCACATATAGCTACCATTTGTATATAGACCTCTTCAAATTCTTTATTTCCTGCAACTTATTCATTCCTCATTCGAGCGGTATTCAGGCGGACACCTTGAGTGAGGCTCAATGAAGCGGTTTGGCTCTTAGAAATCCTTCTTTACACGAAGTTGCTCGACTGTTCCTTACGTTTCTGAATACTAATCTCGATTAAGGGTAATAATATGCACGAGTGTGAGTTGAGGAACGTCTCTGAATATAGCCATTAGTCTTCAAAATTAAGTTTGAACCCATAGATATTGATAAAATTATAGTTTCTGACATTACACATATTTGTAACAATCGTACACATCTAACATACATTGGTAAAATGTTACAAGAATGATCTAAGTAATGGCCAGAGTAACAGTTAATCGGAAAATACATTCCTGTTTAAGCTTTCTTTAAGTTAATAGGCAATAGTTTACGTACATCAGGTAGAAATGACGCTATTTTCCTAAAATATGAGCCTATTACATTGAAACGTTACGTGTGTATGTATGATTGGTCAAGTTGATAGAAAGCCAACCGCTAGTCAGCCGCTCTGAGCCAACTTGGCACAGGTTTTAAGATGGAGTAAACGGCATTTCAATCTTAACGTTGTTTGTATTGATTGTATAATACTGGAATTTCCAGTCACAAGGGTGTAAGAACACTGTGTTGGACATTATGTGATATTTATACATTCTTTTGTTATGAGTATTGCTGACGCATGTAGATAATTCCTACTCGACTTGGTCATTATTTTGGTAATTTTAGAACATGGGATTTGCATTTTTGTTTTCATATTATGACGGTTTTAGAACTCAACATTGCTGTCCTTGAAACAATAGTAAAATGTATGTTACAACATACAGCACGCAGGTGTATTTGTAACGCTTTAAAATAGTTTCGTCTATCGGATAAATTAATTCAGGAAATATCCCTTTGTATTAACAAGGTATGCTTCTTTATTTCAACCTTGTAGATTTCATTGACTTGGATCTATTTCATGAAAATGATAAAGGAAACGGAAACAAAGATTATTGAAGCCGATGATGCTCTGTCAGCAAAAGAAAAAGAAGGTAACACTATATTTAATATGAATATACTATTTAATAAATTGATTGTATCTTGATATCAGCGTTCACAGGTGTTAGGAAAAGTAGCAGAAAAAAATTAACTTTCACAAATGTCACCTTACTTTGTTTAGCATGTATAGTCACTGAAACACATCCCTTCGCTGTTAACCAGTATTGTTATAATATTATAAAGTATATGAGCCTGGTCATGAGAAAACAAATAAGTTGCATTCGAGGCGGTTAAATGTATAACATTTATAAATAAATGTCTATACATTTTGCAACAAACAATAATGAATTGATTTAAGTCGATAAGAGATTGTCACAGAAAGACAACTACCAGCAATATAAACAAATAAGATGCTTTTTAACAAAGATGCTTACATATTAAACTAGTCCTCATTAGCTTTATTCGAACCAGAACATCAGCCCATCTTTGACTGAATTTACCGCTATAAACCTGTTTTAATTGATAAGTCATATGTTAATAGAGAACAAGGAAAACAATTGCAGTGCACACAATCATGACTGCATGTTTATTATTTGTAATAGTACTGCCCTTACACTAGTTTCCGAAATTAAAGAAGCTACTCTTACAATATTTGAATTTACACAAGGGGGCAAAATAAACTCATGGTTGTTTTTATGTACTGAAATAGGTACTGCTATTTTCAATCAAAGCTGTCATTCGAGGAGCGTATGTCACTTTATAGCGACAGCTCTAGTTCTGACTAAATCTGAAGCGTTCGTAACCCGAAAGTAAATGCCGGTACACTTGTATTTAACCTAGCAAAATGTATGTTGTTTACATCACATTTGTTAGTCACGTAACAAGCACATGCTTAGCAGATAGTTATTATTGGTTTGTAAATATAAATTAATAAAGAGTAGTCCTAAAATACAGGAAATCACGATGAATATTACACAATGTGGTTGTACTTAAACGCTTGTATATAAAAATGTGGCTGCTGAATTTACAGGATGTTAACCTTTAAGTTGAAGCCTATATGCCATTAAAGTTGCCTATATCGTGGGTACGAATACAATTACTGGTCTTAGTTAATACGATTCTCATCAAAACACTATACGCGTATTTATAAGGTATTTACTGAAAAAATACGACTTATTTCATATGAGGAGAGAGAGAAAGAAAATATCATACTTGTCTTGTGTATGCATGACTTTATTATGAAACTCATAATTTCAGTCATAGTAATATGATGTGTACAATCGAGACCATAGACCCAAAAATCTGATCACTAGTGATCTTGCCTGTACTGTTATTTCCAGAATTACCATGAAGACATTAAGTGGTCAGTGTGGCTGATTCACAGCATGAGGGGCAATTAATATCCCATTTCCATCTGATAAGCCCAAACCACAAACAAATCAAGATTTCTATTTGCAAAAATACATAGGACTAATAAATTGCTGGCCTCCTGGTCATATTATTTGATTCAGTAGCAGGTTTAAGTCTGTTTTCTTTTTATATGATGTGTTTTTTTTTTTGTTTTTTTTTTCTGTTTGAGGCCCTCTAAAAGAGGTAACCCCGTTTATTTTCCCCGTCATAGGCTTGATAGGGGTCGGGGAGCATCCCCTACCAGCCTTACAATACATGTAATTATAATACATGTTAAATGGAACAGAACGATATACACAAATAAACAATGGTTCAATAAAGATTAAAAAGATTACATTACCAAGTACTAGTAAATTCTATTACGCATATTCACTATTATATCACATTTATTCGAAAGCGAAAATAACAAACATGATAAAGCGAAATGAGATTATCATTCATAAATATTTACAAATTTGATAAAGCGTTTGCAAGTTCTAGATCTTCTTTATTGGTGTTTTTAAATATTATTTGGTCCTTGATCCTGTTGAAGAGTTTGTAGTTAAAGCTTGTGGTGGAAAGTCTATTGCCATTATATTTACAGTCATTTCGATATTTCCAAATAGCCCATTTTGTTTCAAAAATTACTGTGTTTAATTATATGAGAAGTGTTTTCATTTTTTAAACACAGTGGGGTTTCCTGTGATAATATAAAGTTTTTAGTTACCTTGTAAATACCATTCAGGACAAATTTTTCTATTTGTGTGGGTTTTTTTGTCAGAAATTAGTTTGAAATTTATTTCCACCCAATTGACAATCAATTTTACATTGAAAGAAAACATAGAATATACATTCAAACAAATACATATAGAAACACAATTGTAAACAAAATGGTTCACTTTAAGTTATAACATTGAAAGATCCACCCGCCCCTTCCCTACGCAAAAAAAGTAGAGAATTTTCGCTTCCAGTGATACGAAGTAAAACTTCATTAATTTCTTTCTTAATCTTTATAAATATTTCACACTAATATGAAAGAATAAATGACAGGAAGAAGTTACACTTGTACTGTATTTGATTTCCTTAAAACGAAAAGCGAAAACCATGGAGAGAAACTTTTAAAACCGTGATTGAACTCATTATTATTTATCATATTTCTAAGACCTGTTAAAAAATCAATTATTTTATTATTGATTAGTTAATACACAATGCAATATGATCAAGTTTTTTTAGATTTTTGGTAAGCTAAACAAGATAGAGCGACATTGATTATGCTGGAACTTAAACATAGGTATGTTTGTGTTTTGGGGTGGTTGACCAATCCGTTTTTATAACTTTAGGTTTTGTATCATGGTAAGGAATAGAACTGGAAGAAAAGTCACGCCTTTTAAAAACTGGAAAAAAATCGGTTAAATAAAAAAAAGAAAAAGAGGGTAAACATGTAAATAGGAGAAAAAATTGATGTACAGACACTTTGCATATGATACTATTTTGTTACTATTTATTAAGATTTATATTCATTGATGATGTATTTATTGTAAATTCATGATTTTCACAGGAGGTTGTGAAAATAGTTTGATTGTGATAGTGCGACTAGCCTGACTATCAGGTTCTTACAAACTCTTGAGGCGACAGTTTTATTTTTCGGAACACAGACCTAGACATTAAATTAATATTCAAAAATTCAAAACATTCTAAACAAATATACATGACATTTGTGAAGACGTAGAAAACATAGTTGATGGAAATATCTTTATGTGTTTGAACTAATTAATTGTTACAGTCCAATACCAAATGAACGCTGCGAGGATATTTAAGTTAAATTCTTGAGTGTTATACTACATTTGTTTTGAATGTGGCATGCAGTACTCCTGATTTACTGATGGGTAATATCAGTTTCCTAAACTTTATTTACTTATTCTAGACTGTAAAATCCCTACATCTTTCTGTATTAAATTATGGTATTTTAAAACCGCAATACTAAATGTAACACTGTGACACTGATTTTGTTATTATATTTGTAATCAGCTGTTTCCTCGATAAATTTATATAAAACATATTTCACCGAATCAACATTATTTTCATTCCGTAGGCATCAGTCTAATGTTTAGGTGAAATCAATCCACACTGACCACTGCTAAATGGCCATTTTGTTTCTGATAAGAGTTGTATCAATAATGAACCATGGACAGTTTATAGTTCGCACCAAGGTTAGAATAAGATATCCTGCCGGGCAGTCATTTAGATAAACAGTTACCTTCTACTAGGGAATTCCTGGCAAATGTGGGTCTAAATTACAGAGTGTGTACTGTAAATCCCAGTTGTATTTAAAAGTATATTCACACTAAGAATAATTACTTTTGACCCCAAAGTGGCTTATTTTACAAACTATCTAAAGAACGTGAATAGCGGCGGCTGAACCGTGCTATTTAACACTGGCGTCACAGGTACGTCTGCGTCATTAAGTTATATTATCAGCCAATCAAAATATTGAACTATAATATTTGTTCTTCTTGATCTTTTTTTATTGTTATCATATTATATTTCGTTGAATGGGAATAAGACATGTATTTTCGAAAATGCACATAATTTCTTAATTGTTAAACCTTTTACAGTTTTATTGTTATTGTTAGACTTATATATATATGTGTGTGTGTGTGTGTGTTGTGTGTGTGTGTGTGTGTGTGTGTGTGTTGGTGGTGTGCACTTCTGGGTGCTATGTGGCTCGTTTTGGGGAGGCTGCGTTTTTGGTATGTGGCATTCCCTGTTTGATATTATTTTTGTTTTTATATACAAGACAAAGAGTGTGTTCGCATATAATACATCTAAATACGGTCATTTTACCTTGCCCGTAGATGAAAGAAAACGCAATGAAGAAATCATGAAAATGTTGAAAGAACAACACGAAAAAGGCATACAGGAAGCGATAGAGAAGCAACGGGTATCAATGGAGGAACATTTAAAAATCATCGAAGGTGATAGAAAGAAACAGCAGGAAAAGGAAATGCAAATATAAAGAATTGTTGGAAATGAAAATGGAGAAAGAACAAGCAAAACGGGAAATGGAAATGATGCGTCAACACCAAAAGGAGAATGAAGAGAAACGTCAAGAAAGGGATCTCGAAAAAGCGTTAATGAAAGCCGAAATTGATGAAATGAGGGCAAGAACAGCTCGTATAGAAAAGGATCTGCAAAACCAACCAGGACCAAGCAACGACTGTATTATATTATGATGACCGTATAATAACCACACATGTAAGTTTCATGTATTTAATGGATGATGCAAGCAATATACGAACTAATTGAAGTTAAAGCATCAGAGCATGCATGCATGTTACATTATATATATGGAATAATAGTTTCTGTCATGAGCACAAGGTTCAGATCGCAATATCCGTCATCGAGGGTAACTGTTTGGAACAAGGCTTTGCCGAGTTCTGCAAAACAGTTACTCGAATTGATGGATATTTTCATCTGAACCAAATGATTGAAACTTGTTCTTGCATACCGTATGCACTTAAAAGATTTCTAAATTAAAACTTATCAAAATGTTGCATTTTCATATAAAACAAACGCTATTCAAATGTTGTGTTTGGGAAACTGACGTCACAATGTTAATTACGTTACATAACAAGTTTTTCACAATAGTAGTCATGCATAGGAGGGGTGCCAGACTGATTGTTCCGGCACGGGTAAAATCCGATATGCAAGATGAACAATAACGTTTGTGTGTTAGTTTTGGAAAATTTGGAATGCACGTGCTAAAGCAGGTGGGTGGGGTACGTCTTCTTTGAATTGCATCCCTATCCCAGTTGAATGACATATTTATATTAACATTTGCATGTCTTTACAAAATGTCATTTTTGTGATAACTTATGACAATTCAGAACATATTTAAAGCATATTTGTGAATATTGTGAAAGTGGAGTTTCAACTTCAGTAATAGTTACCAATTTCTTTTGTTTTTGGTATAGAGTGCGTTTAGATTCATTTAGTGAGAAAATAATGTAGGATAGCCCTATAGTTTTCTTTTCATTTTTGATTTGGAGAGATGATTTACAAAGTTTCAAAAAATCTAAAATGCTTTATGTTGGGCAACCAACATCTTTAACAGCAAAACACTACATCTTAAATTTTCAAAAGTATCTGTGACAATGAAGAAAGTAGTTTGTGCATACTGCATCTGATATTGGCGAGGGTTTGGGTGTTTTACTAGACCTACATAATTGTTAATAGTAGTATTTGCAGAGTTAATTTTTCAAATAAATTCTACTACATTAATGTAATACATTCCAAGAAAATATCATAATTTCAGTTTCCTAGTCCACCACATTATTTGTTTTCAAATGTGACTGTCTATTGCACAGCTTTAGTAAGAACTTCAACACATATTCAATAACTCATTTTCTCTCTATTTCAGAAAGTCTCTACTAAGGATAGCCTGCCTGTTGAACGAATGTTATTCTCGACACCTATGGAAAGCTTTGTTTATATAACTTTTTAGTTGCTACAATGGGGTTTTCAGTGTTTCTGAATGTCACTTTTTTGATTTTAGATAGGGTGTTACATGTATTTTGCTTGTTTTAAAAATCATTTTCATTTGCTTTTGAAACTATTTTATAATAATTTACTGATAAGAGTTGATATACATGTATATCAAGCCTGATACTAGTGGTTTGGGTAGAACTTGTCATGATGCCATTTTTCGCGAGAAACCAAAATAATATCACAATATGTCGACATATTATGTCGGGATATTGCATTAATTATACAAAAGGCAATAGTTTTTTCTCGACATCAGCGCCCCTTTTGAAGTCGAATATGGGGACGGACAGAAGAACATACGAGTCGCTTACTTGCGGGCATAAAATAATCGGTTTGTATATTTTGTCAATGTTCATTCAATTCCGCTTTAACTGCAAAACAGTTGTAATTAAAGGATGATATACACACTTGAAAAAAACCCTAAGATTATCCAGTCTTCAGCAATTCAACGTCAACGTCAAAGTACAGTGTAAGTTGCAAAACTCTAATAGTAAGTCAACTGCTTCCTTCATTATAACTTTATCATAAATCTGTTTATATTTGAAACGTGCAACATTGTGATCCTTAGCAGTTTTTGAGTAGTTACATTATTTGCTAGTTTATGATTTACTTGTAAACTGAAAAAATAGTGAAATTAAATGAAACAGCAGTTTTTATTAATGGTCGTTTTCGCAGTATTAGGACATGTTTAAAGATGGAAACTATCACACTTGTGTGAACCCAGGAAGTGTTGCATGCAATCAATATCATCAATGGATGTGTTATGTAGTACAATTATTATATATTCACTGCCAGTACCTATGATTATGTGATGGCAGCATTGCGAAACAAATATATTTAATCTAGAGCTTGATAATTTATTGTTCCAATTTATGGAAATTTTAAGAGTGTGCCTTAAACATATACGTGTATATATCTTTATTTCAGTCTCATTCACATACATACATACAGACAGACAGACAGACAGACAGACAGACAGACAGACAGACAGACAGACAGACAGACAGACAGACAGACAGACAGACAGACAGACAGACAGACAGACAGACAGACAGACAGACAGACAGACAGACAGACAGACAGACAGACAGACAGACAGACAGACAGACAGACAGACAGACAGACAGACAGACAGACAGACAGACAGACAGACAGACAGACAGACAGACAACAACATTAAAAGTACACAATAAAACACCATGTATGTGACCATTCTAAGAAAGAATTACCTGAGACTATACATGTATCACATATTAAACATATACTATATCATATTGCACAAGCTTTACACAAGAAAGGCTAATGGTATGTTACATTATAAAACTAAGTAGTAGTTGATAATCCTGTAATAAAATTAAGCTAAAAGGAAATTGGGATAAAGCACTGAAAGCTAATATTAGCACTAATGCGAAATTTATGAAATTGTTTAAAAGATCAAATATCACCCCGATCAGATCGAAGATGAACTGATTAGCAGCTACTTCTTAGAGGTGAACATGTGCCTTAAAATGTAGCCATTGTTATTTAGAGTTTTATTGTATATGTGTCAATATACTACAGAGAGCTTGCTAATGATCACTAATTATTATCTTTCTTGAATTAGTTTCACTAGAAGTAAAATGGATAAGGCACTGTGTTGATCTTGGAACAGTTTCCAGATATTCATTATTAAAATCAAATTTTAAGATATGGTACAAACGTGGCATATTGAGTAATTGCTTTGCATATATACAGTAGCTATGAAGGCATTGTTGAAACGTATTAATTCGATCTGTTTTCTATCAGCAAATATACTCCGCGGGAAAACGTAGTTACAGACCAAAATATTTTCAAAAGTAGAAGATAAGTGAAGTTGAAAAATATGCGCCATATAGGAGTCGTACATGTACCAATTGTTTCACTGTCACGCTATCATTTATCTGTTTAAATATGAACTGTGTATCAGGCACAACATTGTGGTCGAATCTAGGCTATGTCTTTACGAGTAAATTGAAAAAAAGTTAAACAATAAAAATGAATTTAAATAACACAGCTATTTTGATTCATGACGGTATTCTTAAGTTGGAAAGTATTACAACTGTACATTTATCTGTAGATATAGATGGTGCAGGAAATCAACATCATAAACGGACGTGTCATGTAGGACTTAAAACCTAGTAGAATTATTATATATTGCTATATCATGTTCTTCTGTTAGATGTTAGTAGTGTTTTATTCCTTTTTGACTTATTTTGCAATAGAATGATAATTATACCATATTGTAGGCAATTTGCTGCCGAAAGTGGTCTTATACATTTCTCCGTAAATTGTCTATGTCCGGATGTGCATTTCAATGCACACTTACGATTCGCGAATAGATTACTGATAAGATCTGTTTTTCGCTTGTTTGAACTACCTTTTTATCAAACCTATAACTGAGAATTCAATCGCAAACATTTAAATATCAGCGGTTTGGCAAACCTTGTCAGCTCCTATGATCAGCAGCATTGTAAAACAAAACTTTTAAATCTAGAGCTTGCTTATGTATTAATGTAAACATATTTTAAATAACAGCTGCAAAGCTGTATTTGTGGTTTGAATTGTGTGCAACTAACCATGTTAAGAGTTTTATTTTTATATGACGTGTACATTTCAAGTAAGTGAATGCTGTACTTCATAAAACTGATATAACAACCAACATTTTTTTATCCAATTGTGCTTCAACATTACGATTTAAAATGCCTGTAATTATTTGAAAAGAGTCTACTACTGTACATAAATTTTGATAATGTCACCGGCTTCTTAAGCATGCAGGCCTCGTGCATTTACTATTGTTTATAAAGAATAGTATATGATTATGATAGTATTACAAAAATATGCACTTACTTGCCTTGTATTAAACTTAAAAAATGTTGCAATGTCTTTGTTATTGTATTTATAAGCAGACGTTATGCTATTTAACTGAGATGTTTGTGATTTTATCAACACTAATCGTCCTAACGAGCCGATATTACTATAGGTGTTTACCATGAAACAAGTTTTACTTCAAACACTTCCATAACCCCAAATTACATTACTTCCAGTGTATTCGTGCCATTCAAGCCAAAGCCGGAGACAAAGATAAACGTTGATTGGTGTATTCAAACTGACGGATGAAAAAACGACTTACAAAGCAGATTGTTTATAAACTATTAAGGGCTTAAACGCATTATTTCCCGGCGAAGACGGGAAAGAAGTTTGGCCTGCCGCTTAAATATCCAAGCAAATGAATCAAAAAAGGAAAAAAAGAATAAAAATGACCTACATGCGAACAACTCAATATAGATTATATCAAGATAATCATTCTCACCAAGCTTCAGGAAGATCTTGTGAAAAATGTAGCTTCTACTACAAATATAAGGTTTTTATAGCGTCAGCCCTGGTGACCTAGTTTTGACCCGATAATACCAGTATTCACACTCAACATAGATTTAAACAAAGCAATCATTCTGACAAATATTCATAAAAATCGACTGAAAAATGCAGTCTCTATTGCATACACAATGTTTTCCTATGATTTGACCTCGCTACCAAGTTTATGAACTGAGATGACTCATTTTCAAACACGATCTAGATGTACAAATGTGCTAAATGCAATTCTTGTTGGTCCTCCATTACTTCAAGTTTTATTAAACAACACTGTAATTGTGCAACTGTACTTAATTAGTTTTGGCTTATTTTTTCATCATTTAACAACAGCACACAGTAATCACTTTTGCCAATTATTCAATAATATGGGACAGGTGTACTTTTGTCATTAGACGTTTATGGGGTAAGGAAGGGGCTATAATACAAAACCACTTATTAAGGCAATATGTATTTTATTAATCTATACCTTTCACATTTTAAAACATAAGTTAACATGTACATCCAGATCTATTTATAAATAATAATTAATACAACATCTTAACTTTATAGCACTAAGTAAACAACAAGACAAACCGGTTTATACATGTAAGGTAACTTTGCAGTATTTATCAAGAAATGAGCTGTGTCATGTTCATTATAATACAAGGAAAACTGCTCCAGATCTGCAAGTAATTGTAATTTTCTTCTCTTTTTTTTTGGGGGGCGGGGGGGGACAAATTCTGACATGCCTTGAAGTGCCTTTGAAGCATGTCTGATTTCTCGTTATATCACATAGATATTGTATACCTTTGAATTTGAGATTATCATATCCCAAAGATATTTGAAGTGGAAGTTTTCATATTTAAAATCAGACATTGTACATACAAAATAATGAGATTATTTCCTTTGAGATTAAAACAAAAGAACTCAACTGAAAACTACATATCTCCATGACTTTATTTTTGCTGGTATGCTAATCAAAGTGGACTAATGCTACTACTGGAGGCAGTACTCCCAACAATGTGCCTTGACTCAATGTTAATTGAGGGTATATAAAACACAGCCACATCACTTTTACAATATAAGTACAAGAACCAAACTACCATTGCTTTGTTTGTTTTTTTTTCAAGAATTAGATCCTAGTTTATGCATAAAATAAGACATAAATATAAAATACAGACATATCTTTAGAAAATCAAAAAGATGAGTAGCACCACAGATAATAGAAGTGAAACTTTTACCTCATATTGTGTACAGAATAAATGAGTTAATGTGATCTGAAAGACAAGAGAAATATGAACCTGAAATTCAGTATACAATTGTGTATTTAATATGACTTTTGAAAGTTTTAAATCATGAAGGCTAAAGTGATATATTGCAATCTCTTACATAATGAAATATTTATGCAAGTAAAGAGTTTGCAAACAAATTAGATGATGCTCCTCAAATAGTCTAATATGGCAAAAGCTTTCCGTAAGATACATGTTGGTTTTGCTGTTATAAAGAACAAGTTGTGATATGTCATCACTCTCTTCAACAAAAATGTAACTCATAAGAAAATCAATCAAGTAACTGTTTATAACAAATAAAACGGCCAATTATCCCCATAATGCAACTTCAATAGAAGACGGAGCTATCCATGACCTAGGGTTATACTTCTGCCAATCCTTGGTCATGGCTAAGAACAAATATACACTTCGTAATGATCAAGTGTAATATGTCTTTCATTTGATCAAGTACAATATGTCTCCCATATCTACACTTTGTAATGATCAAGTGCAGTAACTTTCCTTGCAATGTGTCGTGAACAGGGAAGTTGTTGGCCCCACAAACTTTGTGCAAAAAATTACTGTCAAACAAAGTCTAAGATAACCCCAATTTGTCTCCTCAAACTTGATTTGTGGGGTGGGGGTACTAAATTCCTGGCTGAACATCAAAAACTGATTATTCAAATTTGTTACATACATGTAGGTGGCAAGACAGGTTTTTCATTTTTAAAACTATACATTATGATTACAGTTGTATAGCACTTTTATGAGAGTTTATAGATAACTGCGGTCAGCATTGAAAGAAATGATAAATGTAAACATTGCCATTATGCAAGATGAGCCATTCTTCGATACCATAATGACAACAGGCAACAGCTTCCATATCTGCTGAACTGTGGGAAAACTTTTGATCGAAAACATCTTATTGTCTTTACATTTCACAAGTGTCAGGACAATCAATGCAGACTATTTTCAACAGGATAACTGAGAAATCACTGTAAGTTATCTTTCTTTGCATACAGGAGGTCTTAATTCACAGGTCTATCTACAACCAGCAGTGAACTACTTTTTCTCTTCTGGTTTTTAATCATAGTCTTACTTCTAAGGTAAATGAACATGCCACTATTACACATGGTCCCAAATAGTACCTTCAGACATTTCCAAAACTCAATAAATCCAGTGTTTACCATGCTATCCATCAATAGTTTATGCATCATATTTGAGTAATAGTTTATCTTAAAATCATCTTTTAGCATTGTCTGTCAACTATAACATTTTCATCTTTGTCTTTAACACGTAATCTTCCATTTGAGTATCTAGTCTCCTGGCGACCATCTGGATATACAGTCTTCACAGTACCATCAGGGTACTCTCTCTTCTACAACCAAATTGATAATTTCATGATGAGTTTACTTAGATACACAAGATAATACTTCAACACTCATGTTATTCAGTTATCTTAACATCCGAGACTCTTACCTAATAGCCCTTTCAAATTAGAGCAAGTTCTGAGTGATTCACACCCCCCCTTGCTGCATGATACACTGATGCATTTTATTGTAGAAGAAGGGATGAAAATAGTAATTGCAACCTCAGCAGAACAGATACATGTAATTATATTTTCTTATAGAACAGTTTATTTCTTTTACTCAAATCTATTCATAGTACCTTATACTCCTGAGTGTGAATCTCTCGTTGTCCGTTGGGAAACTCCATGGTTTTATCTCCGTTCTTTTCCAGTCTTATCACAGTACCATCAGGAAATATACTTTCCTCTGAGCCGTTGGGAAATATATACTTGATTGTCTGATCTGGAAAAGTGATCTCCTTGGTTCCGTCAGGGTACACCTTCTCTGTCTGTTGACTGTAAAAACAGGTTCAGCAAATTAATCTATCCATCAATCAAACAACATATTTGTGTTCAGTTATTGTTGGTATTTTCTTCTTTTGCTGAAGACAAGGCAAGGCACAAGGCGGCACGCCAGGCGCCTCCCGCCCGCACTGCACTGCACTGCACTACACTACACTATTATCTATTGTTGTAAATACAATAGCATGTAATACAAGCTATATATAACTTTTGACCAACAAAAATGACAAAGGTAAACAAATTCTCTAAAATTGCAAGCAAACAAAACAATATATTATACACTTACTTTGGAAACTGGATAATTTCAAGGCCGTCTGGATAATTAGTGTGGGTTGTTTGATTCTCTGCATAGTAGTAAATCTGAAAAAAAGCACTTATTTAACATCAAACAAATATAAGATACAATGTACATGTATATTATCTCTATTTAAAGCCACATAGCTCTCTAAACTTTGGACACCAGTAAGTTGTTCCAGAGGGTCCTTATTTTAAATCTCTTTACCAAACTGCAAATTTGAGCAGAAATCACGATCAGACTGCAGAGATGTATGGACTGATCGCTATCTGCATTTGTTCCAGCAGCCAGCATGGTAAGAATTAAATATATATCAATGTATTCGCAACCCTGTGAATTTTTAGGGTTTTATTTGGATTATCATTACGTATCTGAATTAAAATTAAAGCCTTCAAGTGACATTACTTAAATAAATTGTGTATAAACTGTCTGCCATTTCATGACACAAGTAAATGAATTCAAAAAACTTCTTTACGCAATAGGTGATATTGAATTCTGGCTGAAGTCAATTAACCTACAAAATTTATGTGTGACCTAGACCTAAAAGTCATATGGTCAAAGTATGGGTTCTGATATTGTCAAGGATTTAAACATTTGACCTAGGATTCGTGAGAAATCTTAGAGAAATCTGACATTGTTTGAATGCTTGACTCTCATGTACAAGCAGAATGTATGGTCACCAAGGTCAGCAACTGACCAAATTCACTGAAGGACTTCCAAAGGTTCATGAAATAATGAAGCAGGCACAAAATGTTAAGGTGTTCACACCAGCCTATCAACTGTGCCTCTGATCTTCAACTGACCTCAACAGGCAAATGATTCAGAAAAATGATGTTATCTAACATTTTAATAAAAAATCGCAGATGCAATGCAATAAAGGCCTAAACTATTTGAAGTCAAGAAGGACTTATTAGCTCAGTTTGATATTATCTTTAGATAGTCATCTGTACTTACAACTCTTTGATCTGGCATAATCTGTTTCATGTCACCATTAAAGAAAGACACAACAATTGATTTGCCATCTGCTGAGATTTCCTTCCTCGTACCATTTGAAAACAGGATCTCTCTTGCACCATTCTTGTATGTTCTCTCAACCTGTTAAATAAATGACAAAGTGTATCAATTGGACTTCTACAATATTAGATTCTTTTGTCAGTTAAAATTGAAATTATCCCAAATTCGTCAAGGAAATGTGCTGTTCTTTTTGTGCTTAACCTAAATCCTCCTAGAAAACCTTCAGTGAAGTTTGATTGAAACTGGCCTTGTGATTTGAGTTGTGGTTACATTGTAGACGGAAAACGCTGATGACTGTCAGACGACACTTGACTCATGATCACAACAGCTCAGATGAACTAAAAGGTATGATGCTGAAACTGACAAAATACATATAACTTTCCTAAGCAGATTTTATTATACTAAAATCCATTTAGATAGTTTCTTTCAGATCACAGCATGTACATTGCTGCACTACATTACCGGTGTGGTTTTGGGCCTACTATGTTTAATACAGACCATACAGGTCTGAAATTTAGACAATAATAATATCAGTCACAAAATAAATTCAATTTACTTTCAAAATCTGCTACACATCATAACAATTCGCTTTTTAGTATAACGATTTCACCTCATCTAGTTTTTTCCATAAAATTCTATCAGAGAATTTCTTTACGAAAGCTGAAACATTATTTTCAAAAAGCTAACAGAATCAACTCCTTTGAATTATTTATTTCCATACTCTCCACTGGCTTCCTTCTAAATGAGGCCTACATAATATAAATGACCTGTTCTGAAATACTTAGTGACTTTAGTTTAAACATACCTTTCCATCACTATGCTGAATCTCATCATAGTCATCATTATCTCCCTTGTCTATGACAGATTTATCTACCCCTGGTCTAGGGGCAAACTTTCTTGGCAAGTTTTGAGGGGCAGCCAAGCCATCCCCATCGGTTTCTGAATACATGCTTAAACTGAAAATGTGTAAGAAAAACAATTATGGATGTAAACAGAAATTGAGAGTTTACTGCAAAATCATTGTTAGTCCTTCTATGATTTATACCAATTACAACTGTAATGCATTACCTTTCTTTTGGACAGTGGTAGTCTATAATCATTGCTTGTAGCATCATTAATTCACACTGAAATTATTCAGAATGGCTAGCAGTATAATGGTGATTTTGACAGTTTGGGACCTTAACTTTAGCATACATGTATGATGGGGGATTTTTAGAGTAAGATCAGATTAACATAAAATTTTGTATAAACTTAATTTAATACTTACTCTTGTGGCTCTGCTATTGTACCAAGTTCCCGCCTTGGTAAATCCTCTGCTATTGAATTGCGTAGCATACTTTTACTGTCACTAGAATTTGAACTTTTCACAGAAGTAACACTACTGTTTACTCTCCCAGCAGCCTTCTGTCCAGGTTTACTGGCCTGAGCCTGTCCATGTCCTGATTGACCTTGCTTTGCATTATGTGTGATGTTTTTCTTAGACTGGTTCTTTTTTGCACTAGAATGGTTCACATTAGGTTTTGCAGTCTGGTTCACATTTAATTGTTTATTTTGAGCAGACTGTGTATGACTTTGTGAAGTTTGTTTAGTGGGCGGAGGAAAAGATGAGCGTATGTTCACTTTGGGCTGTTGCTGGGACGACTTTAGACTAGAATTAGATCGGGATGTGGTTGACGCCGAAAGATCTGAAACAAACAGGTAAGTTTTGATGTTTTAAACAATATGGCTTCCAATCAGAGCCTTACAGTAAAACTGTAGACTATTACATTTTTGCATCAAAGTGTTATTGTCTATACATCCTTTCAACTGACCATGCCATGATACAAGTTTTTTTTTCTTTTTAGATAATTATTGGGTATTCAGACCTCTGTCATGAGAAAATGAACACCTGGAAAAAGCTTTTTCAGAATTTCTTTAGTTTATAATATATTTCCAGAAACTGAAAAGTTCAGTTTTCTCTATATTTGTTCAATATTCCAAACACCAAAATAATTGGTTTATTTTGATCATTTATTAAAATATTTAATTAACGAACTGAATATTCAGCATTCACATGGATTTCGGTTATTCTGAGGAATTTGGGCATTTCCTTTGTCGACAGTTAATAATAACTGCCTATTTCATTGGTTCATTAGTATAGTCATAAGACTTTTGATTGGTCTTAGAAAGTTGTTTTGTTGAGGCCCGGCCTGTCTTTTATCTGATATTTACTCATCATTGTTAGATATGATTTTGACCTTGATCACACGTTTCAAGAAATTTATTTCTTTGTGTAAAATATTGTACAGTGCCCGAAAAAACAAATACATTTGTTTTATTTATTTTATCGCACTACTACCTATTGGAACTTTATTATGTGATACTATTGAGCAATAGCAAGTACAAATTTATGGTTATTGTGGACTTGAACTATTTTTCGCGCTTTGGACAGTGTTGTTCTGCGTGGTGCATAATTTTACATTTATGGTATATGTTACCATATTTAAGTTGATTTCATTAGTATGATGTCGGGAAGAGAAAGAAGGCGTGCTGAAAGAAAAGACTATAAGAAAATGAACGACGGCATCACTGAGGAGTTAGACACTGTTGGTATTTCAACAGAATGAAGTAAAAGTGACGGTTTTTTGAAGACCGAGGGCGCTTATAGCCGTGTAGATATCCCTGTTGGGGCCTGTGGCGGAGGCGAGCCGCAACAACAACAACACTTTGAAAGTGAAAGTGAAGATGAGGAAATGCACAAGTTGAGATTGTAGATTTCGGAGGTCGAGACAGAGAAGAAACGTTTATTGAAGGACAAAAGAAAAGAAGAACTCAAAAAACAACTAAACAACAAACAGCAAGAAGTTCAACAGCTCAAAGGTAGGCACATCAATTCCGATATTTTTCCTAATCATTTACCTCCAACACCAACCCCGAAAGTTTCTGGAGTATCGGGTATCGTAAAAAATCAAAGCGTTACGATCAATACATTGAGAAAAGATAAAAAAAACTTAAAAAGAAGGTTAAGAAACCAAAGAGTCAATTGGGTATGATGGATTCAGATTTAGATGTGTCCGGTTCGGACATTACAAGTTCGGGTAGTGATTCTAGCTCATCTACTTCACCAGACGGGGAAAGCAGCAGTGAGGACGATTCAGATGTTAAATCACATTCAAAGAAGGTTTCTAGAAGACATTCGAAGAAATCTAAACAATCTAAAAAGAAAAAATCTGGAGTTAAATTTGAATTTATTTGCGGCAGGGGAACTGGAAATAATCTCAAGTAAAGAAATTAAATCAAAAGATTTACAAATACCATAGCCTTTATTCTTCTAGGCTTAGGCATCTCCATTCTTAATTATCTTGATGATTTAGCAGGCGCTGAAAAGCGGCATAATGCACAATTTGCTTATATGACGCTGGATCAAGTTCTTTCAATATCAGGGATTCAGGAATCAGTCAATAAGAGTTGTCCCCCTTGTCAAATATGGTCTTTTTTAGGTGTCCATTTCAACACTGTTAAAATGACCATGGAAATCACACCGGAGCGGTTAAAAGAGATTTCTGAATTAATAAAAATTTGGTTAGAAAAAGATAGCGCCTGTTTAAAAGATGTTCAGCGTTTGTTGTGTTAAACCAGTAGGATTTTTGTGAGTAGATTACTCTGTTGGCTAAAAGAGTTGTATAAATTAGATATTTTACATCAGTCAGTAATTCCTGTTGAAGTTAAGAAAGATTTATTATGGTGGAATGAATTTCTACCAATTTACAATGGTATTTCTTTGATGTCCTTGGGTAAATGGTCAAATCCTGATCAAATATTCTCTTCAGATGCTTGTTTAGATGGTTGTGGTGGTTACTGGGAAGGAAAATATTTTCATGCTCCATTTCCACCAGGTATTCTGAACAGAGAATTGCATATAAGCGCCTTGGAAATTGTATCCTTAGTAGTTTGTTTACATTTGTGGGGTGTTCATTTTAAACACCGTCGTATTGTTGTCTTTTGTGACAATTTGTCAGTGTGTATTAGCCTTAATACAGGTAAGGCTAGATGCTTATTCCTGCAGTCATGTCGCAGAGATCTTTGTTTTATTGCTGCAGTCCATGAATTTGAAATTCGTGCCCAGCATTGCTGATTTTCTTTCTAGATGGCACAAAGGTAAAAAATTCCAAGATCAGTTTGAGTCAATGGTTGAGGGTATTCATGTTACAGAAATTTTGGACAATGATTCTGATTTTGAGTTTAAAAATAATTGGTGATAACTTGTTTCTTTACAAAGTCACAAATAAAAGTTTTAAAAGACGATCTCACACGAAACAGACAGGCCTATGCTAAAGGATCGAGGAGAAATTTAAAGATTCAATGGGAATCATTTCTTTTTGTTTTCTACTTATTTTAAGTTTTGTGCCTTACCAGCAGATACGGAAACTCTGCAGTTATATGCTCAATTCCTGTGTAGAACTTTCAAGTCTGTAGAGTCAATCAAGAATTATATCAGTGGAGTCCGAATTATGCATTTACTGTTAGGGGGCAAGACAGAACACATCAGTATTTTTCTGTTGATTTTATCATTAAAAGGTATTTCAAAAACAAAACTTCACATGGTTAAACAAGCTTAGCCTATGACACCTTGGCTACTTTTAAAGATCTACAGTGTTTTGGATTTTTCTTCTCATGATGATCATGCATTTTGGTGTCTATTTTTATTTGCATTTTTTCTGTTGGCTAGGAAGTCCAATCTTGTGCCTACAAAACAGGATTTGTCTAATCCAAAATTTTTATTAAGTGGTGATGTTAAAGTTTCGAAATTGGGTTTACTAGTGACAATGAAGTGGTCTAAAACGATACAAAATGGGGAAAGATTACTCCAAGCTCCGTTAACTCCTATTAAAGATTCACCGTTGTGTCCTGTAAATGCATATTTTAATATGTTAAAAAATATTCCTAGATTAAACTCTTCTCCTTTGTTTATTTTAAAGTCAGGGAAGGTTATTTTTTATACAACTTATTTACAAAGATTACGCCTTAGTATTGAAAGAGTAGGTCTGGATCCTTTAGAATTTTCCACTCATTCGTTTAGAGGAGGTTTGGCAACCCTTGCCTTTCAAATGAATCTACCAGCAGATATTATTCAATTATTGGGTGACTGGAAATCCGATGCTTATAAGAAATACCTTGATTTTTCTTTAGCAGATAAAGTAAGGGTGTCTAAATTCATTTCTAGTAAGATTCAGAGTGAGGATTATGAGATTTTTCATCAGTCAATTGGTGAATTAATGTCGCATGATTGGTAGTTATCTTTGTTCCTAAAAGGAGAAGATTGCCTGTTTACAGTTGGACGAGTAGACCTTCTGGACAGGTTGTGCCTTGCTATCTAAATCATGTTACTGATATTCTCTGCATTGACTATTGTTTTTAATGGAAAGATAATTATATATTTTATATAATGTTGTATTTTATTTGGTATTTTACATTTATGAACATGTTACTAATTTTTGTTCTCTTTACAGACTGTCGTAAAGTCATAATCGTTAGTGATTCAATCATCAAGCATATACCACCAATTAAAGGGGTTACAGTAAAGTCCTTTCCTGGAGCCACTATAGGGAAAATTCATTATCTTGTTGACAAGGGAGTTTTATCCCTAAATGGTTTTGATTACCTCATTTTGCATGTAGGTACCAATAATATAGCTCAGAATAGTTGTATGAGTAATATGACAGCAGATTTAACCAATCCTTTGGCTAAAATACGGTTAAGGTTTAAAGATATTCATATTATTGTTTCCGCCATTCTACCACGTCCAGTTGATATGATGGTTACAGAGCATAAGGTAAAACAATATAATGAATTTTTGAATTCTCAGTTATCTAAAGATTTGAATTTCAAATTTGTCAAGTCATACCGACCTTTCTTTCACTGTGGCAAGGTCAAACGGCATTTCTTTGCAAAATTGGACGGTGGTTTGCATTTAAATCTTGAAGGATCTTCTAGATTGGGTTATTTTTTCAAAAGGGTCATTTGTACACTTTCCTACTAAAATCCTAGAATGGCAGAGCTTTAAATGTACATCTGTAGATTCTGTAGGAAATAGCATATCAACTTTTTGTTTAACAAAGATACTTTGCCTTGAAGATGCCTAACACAAGAAAGGGTCCAAATGTTTGTGGCCTTATAATTACCGAGTCACTGAGGTAGGAACATGTTAAAGTTTGTTATCAAGCTTTGCTTTTGTTTTTATAAATCATATCCTAAACATGTGACTTTTTGGCTAATTCAATTTAACATCTCAATTTTCACGGGTGTGACTAAATTTCATTTTTCAAGTTAGTTTAAAATATCTTTAATGTCACATAGTTTTTAGGGTATGATTGATTTATTAGGTTTTTTGTGTTTTTTATTTAGTCAGTTTGCTAACTAACCCATTGCCTTCAGTTTACTGACATTATTATATTATTTTATATTTTTCGATTTTGTTGTTTTCTCTTGCCTTTGTTTTGCTTGTTTTTGGCTGAAATTTGGCGGGTATTTATCAATTCAACAGTGTATTTTCAATTATAAGTAAATCTATAATACATTGTGCACGTGTGATCTGTATATTTGGCATTAAATATAGCACTATGAGTTAGTCTTGCGTATGAGCCATTTTAAGTAAGGGAAATTAATTCGTTTATTTTAATCATTTATTAAAATATTTAATTAACGAACTGAATATTCAGCATTCGCATGGATTTCGGTTATTCTGAGGAATTTGGGCATTTCCTTTGTCGACAGTTAATAATAACTGCCTATTTCATTGGTTCATTAGTATAGTCATAAGACTTTTGATTGGTCTTAGAAAGTTGTTTTGTTGAGGCCCAGCCTGTCTTTTATCTGATATTTACTCATCATTGTTAGATATGATTTTGACTTGATCACACGTTTCAAGAAATTTATTTCTTTGTCCCACCCTCCCTCCTTCAGATTTCAGTTATTTTATTATGTTGCTTTGAAATTTTGTTTTATCGGTTGATTATGATACATGTAATTGGTGATTTAGTGTCCTATGCAAAGTTTTATTTTAATTGCCTTGTTAGATATACAAATGTATCTAAGGTTTATGGGGTTTCATATGGACAACTAACTGTCTATACATGATGTGAAAATACATTTTTTGTTGACTTGTATATAACGTAATTAGAAATACGACTTTTATTCACTGGATATCCACAACAAAAATGGTAATTTATTTAGCAATTGTTCGACCTTTGGTTGATAGGAGAAAAAAATTCGGACCGATGTATTAAATTGACATAACATAGGCGGAGATAACATAATGTTTGTATATACAAATGTTAATATGATATGGTGACCATGGTTGTCTCTTATCACTAACTACGCGAATTTACCATCCGCACACGAATGTGTGCACATATACGTTCTAAGTCTTGAGTGTTACCTTGGCCTTTGAGATAGGGACGTGGGTATTGCACACGACTCGTCGTATTGATGTGCAAAATTATTTAAAAGTCCTTCAATGCATGACAACGTTACAGCCCGGACACAAAAACAATGTAAGGACGGACAAACGTACGTTCTTACTAAATGGTACTTAAGCAGCTATGTTACGTATTTTACATATTTATGTGTCTAATTTCAGCAACTTAAAATAAACTTTTAGACACATAACAGCCAATTATCGTACGGAATGAATATAATTTACAGTTGTGTATTGTTTGCCATGGACAGTTTAGTCACATACGTACCTGTTCGTGAGAGCGGATAGAAAGACGGACAAACAGACAGACGGGCAGACGGAAGGTGCGATTTTAATATGCCTGCTTACGGGGTTATATTTTGTGACTAAATTTACACCAAAATGGGCGTAGGGTTACATAAACAGTCATTCCTGCAAAGGGAAGGAATTGCCAGGATATCAACTGACAGTAATATCAAGCTCGTCGAAATCTAGAAATACATTATTATCAGTTTTTATCGGATTTTTTTTTTATATGCACATCAATTCCCAAGTTTTACTTTTGCGTTCCAAAACATATGTTATTTTCATACTATAGTCTAAATATCAAAAGAAAAACAACCTTTAAAACAACATTTATCAAAAATATTTCTTTTTTAGTAAAATGGGTGGGGTAATGATAAGACCGTTATATTTATTCAGATGATGAAAAAAGACCACTATCCTTTAGTTATCATCCTAAAGTATGACATATTTTTGTATGACATAAGATGGAAAATTTACACCTATACTGAACAACATACCACATACATAGAAGTTTACGATACTCAAATTCTAGTTCATTCTGAATTTAGTGCCTCCCTTTGATGGTGTATCAATAAAGGTTAATATTGAGAAAATGTAAGAGTATCGACCAAATATTATTTATGTGGACATTAAGTAGCAATATATTGGTTACTACGGAAAACAGGGACAATAAAAGTTCTTGTAATTTTGATCTTCAGCAGTGAGTCCCCTTAAAATTTATTTAAGTTATACCACTTTGCTTTTAATAGGTACAACCCTCTTTTAATATCATGGGCCTAGCAAACGTGATTCTAAAACATATCATTACATCAAGAGGCAATAAATGTATCACCTTATTGACATAAGCCGTACGGTCTGATAAAAAGCCTGCCATATATCATGGTAAACCAAGGTTGTCCAATAGTCAAACAGTTTGGCAAATGTGTCGTCTCAGTAAGTGCACGACTGTAGTAATTGTATTCAAAAGACATAGGTATTTGTGAACTTTTGCAGCAAGGATAAGCCAGAGCAAAAAGGACCAAGAGATATCAAGAGCAATTTTAAACGGATACATTGTAAGTTATTATTCGTGTTATATTCTGTTTTATTCTTTTGATCTGAGGATTTGTGTTTATCAAACACCAATGTTTGATACATTCTTTTCGGTTTGATATGTGTCTTTAACGTGACTAAACATTGAGGAGTGTATACAATGCAACAATGTTATTTCGTATATAGGACTACTCCTAACTGCAAACCTTGTTAAATATTTAATGATGGCATACACATTTTATCAATTGTTATTGTGTCAAATTTGTTTTTGTAATCACGATAACCATCATTTGGCTTGTTTTATGTTAATAGTTGAAAATACCTCTCGAAAATGTATAGGCTTTTTAAATTTTCTAGACACAATATACATGTTATATATGAAGATTGTGACGAGTGAAATTCTAGCTTTTTTCCGGTGCTTCTTTACAGGGACTTTCCCTACATCTAGCATACTATACTCTCTAAACATGAGTAATGTGTTCAATTAACGTAATATGATACATATATACAATTTGAAACAACACTATCTATAGACAAAATGCCATATTTTAGCTTATCTTGTCAATATACAGACCCTACGTAATACATAGCAATCCATCCATTTATTGAACAGCTTTACAAACTTAAGGTTATTTAACGTTTAAGGGTACTGCAACATATTTCAAAACACGGAATGCAACGATGATTACTGGAATGTAAAGCCAGATGGAACGTTTAGAATAGTCTAATGGTTATACCTTTGCGGTTTTTGACAGTCATTTTTAGTGCTACTACCAATCAATTTTACACCCTCAATTACATAATTAAATCAAAACAAAACTTATGTTTCACAATCCCAATATACATGTACTCAATGTAGAGAGATGCATGCAAGACATCGATGGTTGGTTCCTGATGTTTTGATATTTCGCACATATTCCGTGTGCAATAGGTCAAAAACAAATTCACTCTCCTCATGCTGATACGATGTTACATGGATTATCATGAATACTTATTCACTCTATTCGATAATAAAGAAAATAATCTTCTTTTTCTTAACGAACAATAAAGATCGACAGAAAAACAATAGTCGGCAAAATACATTGTATGAAGTAAAAAGTAATATTACTCTTCAAAATGGTCACATTGGTCTATAGTTAAAAATGCTGCTCATAACACAGTGGATGCTTTAAACACATAAAAGAAATGAGTTTTTCCATGTTATTCTGTTATTGACATACATCAATTAAGATATACATTACCGAAAGAATTTTACAGATTTCCTCTATAGTCAATGTAAATGAAACTGTTACAAATATCTCTATTTGTGTGCTATAACTATTGCAATGTTTATTTTTCTAGGAGTATAAATCACTGATTTATGTTTTATTAGAAATTTTGATGGTCACTTTGAACGGTAGTATCACATTAAAAGTTTGCTTCAGCTTATTAACCTAAAATTGTTAAGTCGAGCAAGCAATTCTTTCTTCATGCTCAACTGAGTTTGAGCACAAAACATGTTTACATGTATCTTATTTTACATTATAAGAAACAAAAAAGCTACAGTTTAATATTAAGGAAAACTTAAGCATACAGTTTCAAAGGATTTTTACAACATTTCAAGTTTCTATTGATCTAAAATTTGAGAATGAAATTCAAGTAAGCCCTTGATAAGCACAGGGTCATGTATTTATTTATTTTTTAAAGAACGCATTGAAAATGACTAAGTGATTTTGCAAGCGTTATCTTATTGCGAACCATAACCTGTTACAGTGGCGCTCACGTTTTTGTTCCGTTTTTCGGCAGGAAAACGCGAGCAGCGCCCGTTTTTCGCCCGTTTACCGAACGGGGCGTTTTTCGGCTCGCACCGTTTAAAAAACGCGTTTTTCTGCCCGCCCCGTGAAAAAAAACGGCTGGTTGCACTGCACATGCGTGAAAAGCGAGTTCCTGCGTTTTTTCCCGTTTTTTTTACCGGAGTATCAAATGCGCATGCGTGAAAAGCGAGTTCCTCCGTTTTTCGCCGTTTTTTCCGGGTTAGCAAATGCGCATGCGCCACATGTTTTTCTTCACTGTTTTAATTTTTTTGTAAAATTATGCCTATCCGTTCAAACTATTAAAAATCGCGAGTATAATTATAGATGTTAAGTTTATAATGTGGTCCGATTAAGATTGTTTTTTTTGTTTCTTATTTTCAAAAACAAAGTATAACTACCACCAGCCTGTTAGATCATTACTCCCGCGTTTTCATCATAACATAAAATAAGCGGGTACATATCCGACAAGATGGAGAGCGAGGGGAAGGCCTTGTAATAGATAGAAATAATTTAGCACCTCCACTGTCCCTATTATGTTACTATGAAAAATCTATAACCAGTAGATATACATTTAATTAAATTAAACCTGCTCGATCATATGATTTCAGTTATCAAAATAAAACTATAGCATCGGCAGTTGAGAATATTCATGGCCATGCTTCTGGTTCAATTAACATAGATTCTTTAATTTGTCCATGTACAATATTTCCATATTCTTGTTCACAACTTAATCGCTCTCGAGACTAACTACTATAGGAATCGCTCTTGTCAGACTTTTCATATCCTGATAAATTGCAAAACGTATAGTAATATCACGGACCTATATACACATATAGTGTATATAGGTCCGTGGTAATATATTTAGGAAATAGATTTCACTTTTGAGTGATATACCGGTAAGTATATCACTGCGGGGTGTGTAAATGCGTAGTAATCTAATTACGAAGGCCTGAGTGATTAATTTCGAAGCATCTACCAACACACAGTGATATAATAACCTGGTATATCACTTAAAAATAAAATCTATTTCCACTCTAAACCGTTAATCTAAACAAAAACATGTTCGATGGGGTACTATTTGCTGCATTTTCATGAAGTCGCTGTCTTGAAAGTTGTAGTTTTCCGTGCATTCCATGCATTTCGTGAAATTTTGGCTGTTCTTTTTTACTTCTCAAAAAAGCGCTATACGTCTTATTTTTGTTGTGTCTGATATTGCTGGCGATACCGGAAGTGTAGAAAATTTTACTGCAATTTTTTTTACATCACGTGAATTCATTAACAACAATACCAATCCAAGCGTATTAGCACAGGCACACTCGTAGATTTCGTGTGAAAATTACAAGGGAGGTAATTTCAGCAGTCAAAAATAGTTCCGGACCCCTAGCGTGATATACTTAATAGTTTTATCACGCTCAAATCCTTCTTTGTGTATATAGGAGAAATTTCCAATCGTGTTAGAATATGAGTTATACTAACACAAGTGGCATAAACATAATAAGGTTGTTTATTATTTTACGATAAAATACAGTACTTTTATCAAAGGCCGGCAAGGTGCCAAAAAGGAAGTATTTGCAAGACGTATGTAAACAACCTGTCCAATTGCATTTTGTGTTTTCAAGTTACAATGATGTACTGCTACAAGTTGAATATAGACGTGCAAGAAAAAATTGTAATAATAAATATGTGCCATCATTTCATCGTTTATTCTAAAATGATTCATGGTTTTGTCTCTATGTACAAAGAATTGAAAAATTATGCTATATTAAATCATAAACAATGCAGGAACCGATATGCTGTAAACATTACGTCATATTGCACCGCATGACGTTAAATGAGTGTTCGCATAGAAAACGCTTTGCATTTATTAACCTTTTGAAATACCTGGTCATGTGAGAATCAAAATATCATCCTTCTCCGCTTTGTAATAGTCTTATAAACAATGATCTGTCGTACTGATGCGCTGTTAAAAATGGTAAATTACTGTGTATTAGTGCTCCAATTCATTGTTTTTTAAACGATGAACACCGCTAGAACGGATGTTATTTCATAAATAAAATAGTTATTCGTTCAAATGCAAAAAAAAAATCACTTGTGCTATGTACTCATTTTTTAAAAATTACTAAGCATTTGAACTCCTGTGTTTTATTCAACAACAAATACAGGGACACATTATTACTTCATAAATAAAATTTACTTTGAAGTATTCACACTTCCTTCGGCAAAGTCATTAAATTCTATTTGTTAACAATTGAATTATATACCGACAGTTATTAGTTACTGTCTGTCATTGCCGTGACAAAAAAAGCACGCAGCTAAGAAATGACAGAGAAATTGCAGCTTTTTGCTTACTTGAAAATACCACAGTACGGGGTGTAACCATACCGGTATGTATCGCATCTCAAGGAAATTGCAATATACCGGTCTTATCGCGCACCCCTACTCATTGCACATGTTACAAATGGACTGCCTATTTTACTTGCCATAAGGATACTTCTTCCTTAATTTGGCATTAAAGTGATCAAACCCATGACTCTTGTATTGATGCAAACACGCAATTACTGCCCCATAGCAGCTCTACCATTTAGCTAAAACTAGAATTAAGGCAAGTATTACTTTTAACTTTGGATTTTATCTCAAGGCATTTAAACGAAAGCAGTGGTAAGGTAGCCGGATACAGCTTCATAGACTTTGTATAACTGTGAAAAATAATCGATCAAGTGGAACACGCCAGCAGTTACTGTGAAATAGGTCCCGAACAAATGTGGGAGAAAAGAATGGATAAACACACCATAGTCAAAGCGGCAACTATAACAATGCCCCACACCCCCACCTCAAGGTAGCATAATAAAATAGAACTATCACTGAAGGTAATGAATACCCCAAAAAAAACCCATCTCTGAACGCCATACTGACACAGTATTCTTAATTATATCACATTTGATGCTTATAATTGGACTATGCACAATGACTGTAGGCATGCTATTTATCTCTTCTGTGTATCATTATTTTGACCAGAGGGTTAAGAAAATCAGAGTGCACAATATTTAATTATCTTAAACACCTGTCACCTTGACGTAGTGACCCAAAACATTGACAAAGTCCAACAAGGCATGATATTTATTACTTTGTGAAATATCATTAATTTGTGATAAGGGGTTTTGGAGATAGAGTGCAAAATATTTTACTATCAAAAGCCCGTTAATGTGACCTTTGACCTAGTTACCAGAAATATGGACCATGCACATCAAGGCATGGAACGTATCATTTCTGAGAATAATAATTTAATTATAACTAAGAGTTTTTCAGGGATTGAGTTCCGTAAGTCTACGGACAGACGGACAGACAGTCAAGCTGAATCCAGTATACCCCCTTACACTTTGTGCAACTGGGGTATAGAAACATTTCCGCAGGTCGAGACATTGGTAAATTGTTTTGAAGGTGACTGAATAAAAATTAGCCACTACAATAAACAGTCCTGTTCTTTCAGTTTTTCCTATTTTTTATTTTTGTTTTTCATACACAAGAATATTATGACTGAAAGCTGCAATGAAGATTCATTCTTCAAGAGAACTGAGTTCCATTTAAGTTGCTCATCTGAGCAACCAATAACATTGTTATTAATGTCATTGTCGTACTCTAGTTCTGTAGTAACCAAAACTGTATGTACTGCAGTACTAAATAGTATTCTATTAAATTGCTAAAGCACTGCATTTCTGCATTGTCCAAATCAATTCAAAATCTCTCGATGCATTAAAAAGTTACAACCTGAAAAAATTGAAAAAAGTTCTCATGCGTCCATTTGTTATCAAAGTGCGACCTTAATATTTGAGCTTGCATTCACCATGCTGTGATTACAATTATATATATAAATTACTAAGGTTATTTCGCATGCTATATTCTTCATCACCAGCTACTGTTCTAGAGTTTCAATGACTTCTCTTATAAGAACAAAAATTCACAGCTAGCGTAGCATTATCACTTCAGCTGCAACTTGGGATTGTATCCAATATGGATGTTGTCTGGCCAAATGATGTTTCTTGTGAGCTATCAATTTGCTGATTTTACTGTTGTTCTTTCCTTATCTTCATCTTCAAAAAATCAATGTACATGAATTCCAAATATGAGTAAACTCAGCGAAGTTCTTCTTTAATGTTAACTGCATGTTGTCAATACATCAAGTGTTCCATTGTCTCACCTCAATTATCAATTCTTTTCATTTGATGCTTTTGTTTTCCTGTTTTGTTTATTCCGTTGAAACTGAAAAATCTACTTTTATGCATATGATGTCAAGTCTCATCACCAAGGTAATATGATGAATAAAAAAAGAACTTCATCTTCTAAACTGATACAGCCATCTGGATCACCACAGAATCCTTCAGTTAACAATTGCAATGATAGACTGTTTTCTGTTGTTTTCATATCTTGGTCTATTGAACTTCCCTCAGCACTGCATGTACATGACGCTTTTTTCTACAATAAATTAAGAAGAAAAATTATCAATTGCATTTTGTTTTAAGTCTTACAACTAATAACTGATACACATACTGAAAATTTACTGACTGAATAGTTAACAGTGCAGGTTATGATCAGACTACATGATTTTGATCTGCACAAGAGGCAAAAGTGTAAGCAAATTGCTAAAAACTAAACTAGATGCCCACGTGCAACATGTCATCCCTGCCAGCTGTCAAAAGGACTAACTCCTTACCAAATAGAGATAGGTCAAAATTCACCAAAATATTGGATGTAACATGCATGTTGTACCACATAAAGGTAGTCTTGATTTTTCTCTACGGCGAGTAATAAAAATGTTACAATATAAGCTATTTATAGTAAAACAAAGGGAAGAAATTCTAAAAACAAAGGAAGCTCATGGTGGTGAACATTTGTGCAAGGTAACATCAAAATCCCTCCATACATGAAGAGGAAATGCTGTGGACAAAGATATTTTTGAATTTGACCTTTAACCTCTAAGTGTGACCTTGACCTTAGACCTAGGGACCTGGTTCTTGCACATGACACTAAGTCTCATGGTGGTGAACATTTGTGCCAAGTAACATCAAAATCCTTTCATGCATAAAGAAGAAATGCTCCGAACAGTCATTCTTGAGTTTGACCTTTAACCTCTAAGTGTGACCTTGACCTTAGACCTAGGGACCTGGTTCTTGCACATGACAATCCGTCTCTTGATGGTGAACATTTGTGAAAATTAACATCAAAATCCTTTCATGCATGAAGAAGAAATGCCCCGGACAGTCATTCTTGAGTTTGACCTTTAACCTCTAAGTGTGACCTTGACTTTAGACTTAGGGACCTGGTTCTTGCGCATGGCAGTACGTCTCATGATGTTGAACATTTGTGCCAAGTAATTTAATAATCCTTTGATCCATGGATAAGTTACAGCCGAGTCAAACTAAATTCAGACAGACGCAAGCTCGCTCACAAGGACACACGCATGCACATGTATACACCGAACCATTTTTTGGACACCTATATTGAGCTTTCGTAAGCTGCTTGGCAAAAATGGTTATGATGTTTAACAAATATGTTGACCCAGGAATCAAAATGTACAGGATTTACAGTAGATTGTCTATGTAGTGTATTAGGATTTGTTTAATGCAACGTAATTTATCAAACTTGTAATGTTTGCTAAATATAAAATATTTTTAAGCTAAAATGAATTAGTATGAACTAATGACTTTTCGAGCTGAAGGCTGATTCTGGCTGCCTGGCCATCATTTTGAAGTAAAATCTTTTATTTTGTGTGATTTATTGTTAAATGTCTTAATATTATTAAACTCCCTAAATGACAGATGTAATATCACAGATCTATAAACCTTGAGCAGCATTTTATAGATTCAAATCAAAATACTCTGTGTTTAAACTTTGTGTACTTAGTGAAATCCTAGACATTTCTAATTCTTTGAGACTCTTAAACATATCTGGACTTAAATTGCCTGAATGATTGAACTGTTATTTAAATAAAAAAAAGATTGTCATATTTTACATAGTGTCTAACTTGGAACTCATTTAAAAAGACTTTACTACTTGATATCTGATATTTACTCAAAATTTCCCATAGAACAACACTTCTTTAGTTTAGTTTTTAAACTTCCAAAAATGATTTTCAATCAGAAACTTCCAATTTGAAAAATAATTCTACAATTCCAACTATGGTTCAATCAACTGATTATGAAATACAGCTGTTAAATGCATTTCAATAAAACTGAACAAATGGTGCGAATATAAAATAAAGCGTCCCGCTGACCAATAGTTCTTCAGTATAGCCTGAATTTTGACCTTGAATATTGAATAACTATAAGTATAAACTAAACTAATTACAGTAAGATCTCAGTAAAACCATGGTTCAGTGCTCAAAATTGAGACTATAGTGTACTTTATGGCCCCTCTGACATAGCTATGTTATGTAATCTTACATAACATACTGATAAGGGAGAAATTGAAGCAAAGGTTTAAGTACTGCCTAAGGCAATAAAACAACTTGAATAGGCTGTGGATTAATGAGGGACCAGCTTCTTTCTTAAAACAAGAGAATAAGATTAATTGTTACAATGAATAATGTACAGACCACTTTTTTCTACTAGTTTTTTAATGAAAATGACAGCTATCAGAACTGCAGCATTTTGTTGAAAATCCCAAGTTCTTTAATAATACCAGACATTAATTTCTGCCTTTCTGATTCAAATGCAGAAAATGATAAAAATATTTCACTTTTAAAATTGTGATCTTTTTCAACAGTGCACACTATTGGCAAATAAGTATTGTTTAATAATCAACTGTTACATACCATCAAGTCCAAAATGTACAGGGTGACTGCATGTATATTGAATTTAGGGGGTTAAAAGCTGTGGACAACACACAAAGTTAAGGAAACCTAAAGCAATATGCAATAAGACCATCACTTAAATAAAGACTGTTTCAGAAAATATCAAGTATATTATTGGTCATGTTGGTACATTAACCTAATACCACTGGCACTGGACACTAAATCAATAGAAAAGTAAAGGACATACACTGGTAACTTTGTTTATAACAAACTCATTGGTACCATATCATTATCCGGAGTTTGTTATATCCATATAACATTTTCATAAGAAAAGTAAAATAAAGAAAGAATCTCGGGCAGAGAAAATATATTCCTTATATCCTGATTTCGCTATATCCACAGTCTTACATACAAATTTTACTATAAATCAAATATCATTTCTTAATAAAATATCATAAAAACCAGAATACACAAAATTTAATAAACGGTTTTAAGAAAAACATGTAGCACTGATTTCTGTGAATGCTCTTTAAGAATGGTGTTGATTACCGGTAATGTTATTTTACACTGAAAGGAAGAGTCACCTTCTGGCCGGTCAGGGAGAGAGGGATAACATGTACATGACGCCATGCAATCCTTCTACAATTGGCTTCCTTCCATCATTTCAAAACAAATTTCAGTATAGCATCGCCCCTACTTAAAGGACCAACCATTTCTGACTTTTGTAACACTTTCTTAAAGCGCATTTACCTGCCGAACTCTATACTTTAACACCAGACACTGGTCAGTCAGGACTATATAGATGCATACGTTAACCATTATTTAACTAGCTGTCGGTTCAGCAACCGGCCAATCAGATCTAACCACTGCTGGGATTCAAAACTTTGACCCTCACCCTACTCCCAAGGCAGATGCCACTATACCAAAAGTGACAGTATGTATGCATTGGCAAAGTGGGCGGGGAGGGGGCGGGTTAGAGAACCAGACCTTTTCATTCTAACATGTGGGAGCAATTGAAATTGCAAGTGAAAATCTATCAGACACTTTTCACCCATGTACAGCTATTTCATTGTTTATCCAAGGTCGGAATAGAAAAACTTGCTACAGTAAAGTTATCTGCTTTCATATTAAAAAAATTATATGATGAAAATTTGATTTAAATTGCTTCTTAGAAGGACGCTTGTTGGTAAACAGAGAAGTAACTTTTACATGTTTCATTAACCCTTAAGTCCCTGTCTCAAAAATACATGGTTATTTCATTGTCGATATATACCAACAAAAATGCTTTAAATTTGTATTTGTGCATATAAATGTTAAATACTGCAATGTACAGCTGTTTCTCTTCCTCAGTAACCAACACGCCAGTTTGAGCCCCCAGAAAGAAATACCTGGCAGTGACGGTCAATTTTTTATAGGCTTTTTTGTCATGTAAGTACTTATGTCGCTTAAAGGGGCACTCCCTACAAAGTACATCTAGCAGATTAAATTCTCGAAACAAAGATTATGTGTTCAATGAACGCAAAATGATAAATAAATACAATTTCAAAAAAGAACCTATGGCAAAAAATGCCTCATTTTGCCACAATTAATCAGGTAAGGTGACTCATCAGCTGTCATCGCTGGTCTCTATGCATCTATAACTTTTAATAATTATAATAACCAAGAAGTTGACGATCTTTGTTTACCTTGAAACTAGATTGTTTTTATAATAGCTCTATGTTTTCAAAAGTATGACATCACGGCAAAGCCGAGAATAGGTAAAACTGCAAAAATTATCAGTACCCGGATGTGCGAGCTGAGAATTATTTTTATGAAAATTAAGGGAAATCGTACATGCACAACTTAAGGACTACGCACCACGTTAGAACAACAAACCACAGTACCAGTAGTACCATGAGTACTGTACAGGGATACAATTGTTTATGAACTGTTAACTTAAAGTCTATTAAAACCTGACATTTTACCAGAGACCGGTATCTGACGGTCTGATCATAAGATATAGATATGTAGGTTATATCCCTTACCCGAAAAGACAACAAGAAAATTTGTAAATTTATCATGTTTATATCATTATGCCTCAATGTTTTATCAATGTTTCACGCCCATAATAACACAAACTGAGTTAGCATTCTACTGATTCTGTAACAGCAGCATGTGACCACTGGAATTATACTGTCAGATAGTGTAGCGTGGTGTCTATTTTCGTGTTTTCCTTGTGATGAACCCTAATGTCCATAACAGTTTGTCAAATACCAAATTATAATTTTCAGCTCTGCATTGTGTGATAGCATTTTCCTGAAGTTGAATTTTTCATACCAGTACTGGTTGAAGTCCTACATCCGGACGCTGTTTAAACATATTTTACGATAACTCTGGTAATTTTTGTATCTAGTAAACTTTTAACAGAAGTAAGTTAGGTCTTCTCCCAAAAGAAAACTTCTACGAAAAGATCATTTATATATTTTTGCGGCCAGGTAGTGAGGTCACCAAATTGCTTAATTATACTGCCCAACTGTACCATGTATCCGGACAGCATTTTTAAAAAGATTTTATTTTTTGTGATGTTAGCTTTTGAATTGTGTAAAATGTTTCAATCATTTGACCCATAAATGAAATTTCATGAAAAAAGTTAAACTTGTGATTTTTATTTGCCGGGCCTCACAGAAATATTGAGCATGCACAGTATGTCATTTTCAATTTCCTCTCGACAATGTTAACATGCTTTCAGTGACTAACAAAATAGTGAGATTTCTTGATCAAATTATTAATACTTACATTATACTGTCATTTTTGCACTTTGATGATTGAAATCAAGTGTCTGTTTGATCAACAATATATATGACTGTAAATATTAATTAGGAAATAATCTATGACTTTGAGTGCTTTATCAGAATTGAAGCATTCCACCGCAAGGCGATGTGCCTGGCGGAATAATTCACTAGGACAAAGCCATAAATCATTTTGATTCTTATTATCTTATAAGCCGAAATGTTTTAAAATGATCGTAACTACTACGGACCTTTTTTCAGTTCGGCAGTAATGTGTAAAACTGCATACATAGTGGCTGTTGGAATTCACTCATCTATACAGGCAACCATTCAAGATAACACACTATATTATACAAACTTATTTTAGTTTTAATCATCTAATACATGAAATATAAAAAATAACTGACTGTGACATTATGCAGAAGATGTAAGATTCAGAACCGAACAAAGGAGACAATCAATTAAATGCATACTGTAATTTAAACTTTTGAACGTTTTAATGTGGAGTAATGACGTCAGTGTGATGACATAAACGTTTTCATTCTTTATTTTGTCTCCCGAATCAAAACAATGCACGACTGACTGTGAATGCTGAATTTCTTGACTTTTTGAAAGGAAAGCAATGGGACGGTACTCTAAGGGCTACTTGACGTAATCAAAAATGATATTTAGGCTCTTAAACAAAACTTTTTCATGTGACTGATGTACTTATACAATATTATTCCTCTTTCTATATATTTGATTTAATTTAGTGCACAGGAGTAAAGTAGAAAAGTCGGAAGGAGCTACTTTCATGTCCGAAACTCTGCCTACATAAAGCACTCGAATTGACTTATAGAAATAAACCATACAGTAGGCATATTAGAACAATAAATCACACATTTTCGCAAGTGTCCGGTTTGATTGTCGTCCTTGTCTGGTGGTCTCCAACCAGTATAGTAGAAATTATTATTTTCAATGCTTTCCAAATATTTTGTAAACATAACATGAGCTTAATATCAGTAATAAATGCAAGACACCTACATTTCTGGCTGTAGTGACCATTTTTTGTGTACTCTATGTCTAGAGTGGTGGAACCTTTGCTGGCGGTATCCTTATGCTGGTGAAAAAAAAATGCTATTTACAGAAAAACAGATGAGGCCACACCAATTTGATTAATAGTTCTTCGGATTTTTTCTCTAAAAAAATGGGGCGGGCGAGCGAAATTTTTATTTTTATTTTATTTTTTATTTCTCAAATTTTCACAGGCGGCAGTACTTTTTATATTTTTTTTATTTACTTTTTGAAATTTCACATGCGGCGGGCACTTTTTAAAATATTCTTTATTTACTTTTTGAAATTTCACATGCGGCGGGCACTTTTTTAATTTGATGTTTTGACCTTTTTTACTTCTCAAAATTAAAAGGTCCCATGTCTGAAATAAATCACATAATTATATCCTATCTTTGTATGTAATTATAACAAGAGGTGTCAGTAGTGCTTTCCATTACTTAAAACAAAATGTTCGCAGTACAAAAATCTAAAGGATCTGTATAAACAAGGGTCACAAGTAGCACGATAGTAAGCCAAGAGTTTTCAAACTTAATTGTTTACTACATTTTTAAATTAATTAAGTAGATGCACACAAGACGTCAACTAGGAATTTTAAGTACAAATCAAGAAACATGTTCACAGAGTTATCTTCCAGCTTACAGCTAAGTGTCATAAGTATTCCAACTTTCAAAGTAATCTTTCAAACGGTCAAGTCAACAAGTGGACAAGAATGAAAATTTTAACTGAGTTTTTAAGTCGAAAAGGGCCATAATTCAAATGAAATCCTATGCATAGTAACCTTCTCCTGCCTATATATGTTTGGAGATCATGATGGTAAATAAGTATTCCAATTTTCTAAGTAATATCTCAAACAGTTAAGTTAAAAGTTGACTGGTAAAAAAACTTACACGAGGTTCTAAGTCGATAAAGGGCCTTAATTAAAAAAACGTCTGACAGAGTTGCCTTCTCTTGCCTATAGATTGGGGTATTGATTTAAAACAAGTATTCCAAGATTCGCAGCAATACTTTAAAGGATTAAGTTAACAAGTGGATTTTACCCTTATTCAATGTATTTTCCAAGTAAAAAAGGGGCATAATTCTGACAAAAACCTTCACAGAGTTATGTACTCTTGTCTGTGGATGGAGGTAGAGTACACGTGTTTTTTCCAATTGTCCAATTGTCACCAATCACCGCGACGTCCAGCCATCGTGCCCACGCAAAGTTGGTCATCTAAATGCCCCCCAGAATCACCCGTCGACCTAATTAGAGTGTCCGATCACGGTGACCATTTGTCTGGACAGTGTTTCGCGTAGTCCACATTCGGGTCGTGATTTGAAATTTAATGTTTTTTACTGATTAACTTTTATTTATCGATAAAAAATAGAAATATGTTTGTATTTTGATGTTTTTCAAACTTCCCGACGCCTAAAACGTTTTAATTACGATGCCGCTATCAACAACCGAGCTACCGGAAATCGTGTTGTTACGCGAACGCTTGAATTTGAGACACTTGTAACAAAAAGAGTTTAAAATGAACCGAAAGTACCCGAAATTAGCGACAATTTTTAGCGCTGCGCAAAAAATAAAATTTGATTTCTGACGGACATGCGGCGGGGTTTTTTTTTTTTTATTTTCCACTTTAGGATTTTGAAGTAGCGGAAAATCCGACGAACTATTAATCAAATTGGTGTGGCCTGAAGAAATAATTTTCAAGGTATATTCAGCATTGATAGTCGATGAAATGCTTTTACAGCAAACGTAGTGATAGCCGCGCATGCAGCTCTGTGACCCCACAGCAGCAGATACATTTGTTCTGGATCCATTTCGCTAGAAAAATTCTTTAATAATAAACTTCAAAATCAACCAGTTAAAGTTAGCATTTTTGATAAAACTTGTTCTTTTTGTATAAAAATATATTTTCTATGGAAACTGTCATTTCTTTTTAGTTAATATTTAGGCTCTAAAAACTGTTTCCCACCTGTTGATTGTCAAATATCACATACCACCAACATTGGTTCCCTTCATGGTTAAAGTTTTGACGTGTGTCATGTCAATAGCTCCCAGAATGACATAGTCACCTGACGACGCACATCAACATCTTGTTTCAATTTAGCAGGGATAACATTGTGTTTTCGCTGAGGCAAATCAAAATGGTTAGGATTTCCTGCTTTCTCAACAGCCGATATACAGTTAAACTTCATTCGCTGGAACTCGAAGGGTCTGGCGATTTCGGTTTGAGGGATCGGTAGTTCGAGCAATCGAGGTTTGTCAGAATGGTCAGTCACGGGGGTCGTCATACATCTTTTATCGAGACCACATCGGGAGTTATTGCACATACAATGGTACACACATGTAAATGTGCATGTATATTATAAACTTGTAGCTTACCCTTGATTAAAGACAAATTAAAAAGTGTTGTAATGTAAAAGTATGAAAAGTTTGTCATTCATTAAATAATTTATTCAATTTTCTGAAAAAAAAAAACAAACTTAAAATTAAAGCCAATCTGCTACTTATATATATATTGCTATATAAACATCGTGAGCGACTTTCAGTCTGTTTGTACATCATAACCTTTAATTGCAAATTTAAGTGTGAATAACACACGCCAGCGCTTGTGTCTGACAGCTGATTATCAATGCATTGTTTGCTCGATAATTGAGATTATCACCTTTTATTGTTCGAGCCAAAGGATGTACTTTACAATGAAATAGATCTGAAGGGACCGCGGGTACAGGTTCGAGAGATCGTTGTTCGAGATTTTGGTGGTGGAACAATATGATTTATATTGAGCTTTAGCCGGGACCGCTGGTCGGGTCCATTCGGTAGTGTTCGAGCGAACGAAGTTTAACTGTACATTCAAAATACCTCGAGCATAGGTTCCCCCACTCTAAGCACCCCTTGTATGGTCCTGCTAAACCGATACTTACTCAAAAATTATTTCCACAAACGCACAGGTAGTCGAACCATAGCCACACACCTTAATACCTATATAGGTGGGTGGGGTATGGTTCGACCTCCTGTGCACAAACGGAGTCCATATGGATAAGATTTGCAAAATAGTCACCGTTTGTATTCTGTCCCATCTATTTCTAAATTAAACAAAAAAGCATGCAAATTTCACCAGCTTTTCCTTGCTTACCAGTAAATACTTTTGTTAAGATATTTGTCTAACACAACCTTCTTGTCGTTGTTGTTCATGTCGAGATCCGGCAAAATACCGCAACGAATTAATCACTGACTTTGTTGTTATAATCTACAACCCATCTTGCGAAATAATGTACTGGACTGCAGTTAACAAAAACTTGAACGGGACATAGTGTCACATATATCAAAATTAAAATATCCGGGGCCAGGATACTGATAAATTAATCATAAAATTTGTCCGGTAGTTTAAACATTGCCTCTAAATTGTTTCTCTGCAATAATTGATCAGGAACGGTCTACGCAACGTATGAATTCCTGCTCTACTGTATAGATTATTATTTTATTATTTATATTTATTATTATTATAAAGCAGGTCAGCAATAACATCGGCACTTAAAGTACATTTCAATGTTATTCTGACAAAGATATGGTTCATTGATTAGTGAAACGACAACAGCCGTGAAAAAAAACGGGCTGGGAATCTTCTGATTGGCTGCTGGTTTGGACACGCCTCTTTACCGGGGTACTGCTTCCATATTTGGAGTGACCCGTTTTTTTAATCTTTTTTTACCGGCTGTTCTTTCCATATTTGGAAATGAGCCGTGAAACCGCGGTAAACGCGTGAAATTGCCCGCGTTTACCGGGCGTTTACCACGCGGTAACAACCATGAGGTAAACGGAACAAAAACGTGAGCGCCACTGTATCTTATGGCAGATATATGACACTGTGATTGAGATGTTTTCTTTTCTACTTCAATTCCTTTTCGTGTACATAGCACCATTTGTAAATACCGAAAAGGAGACGTTATTAGCTTATATGGTCCTTGAAATAGGACTATAATATAAAATATAATCCTTGTTGCAAAATCCAGAGGTTTCTTATCAGTAACAAGCTTGTGCTATACATGTAGCGCCGAATTTGGGGCAAATTATTTGAACAATACATAAAGATTCGCACCCTACAAAACATTAAATAAAGGCGCTAGATGAATCCTCACGTGTATATTACTAAGACAACAAGCTGAAAAACTGTTTGCAGTTTAGGATCTGCAATTTGCAATTTTGACACGCATTATCAAAACACCGACCGGGTATATTAAGCAATAGTTATTTGATGGAATATTGTAAGGCTTTCGTGTGTTTGTCAATGTATTGTCGAACTTTAAAACAAATGAAAAAAAAACACGAAAAAATGAACAAATATTCGAATCCTAAAATTGCATTCGAATTTACTTAATACCTTTTGTTTCACTTTCAAAGAATTGGTTTAATATCCAACCAAGAGAATATTTTTTATAATGAAACATCGTTTACTTTAGCATTTTACAAAATGCTCCTTGATTGCACAGGCATTGTGTTAAGTTTCTTGTCTGATAAGCATTAAAGTGCCGAGTAAAATGCAGTATATACAAATGTAATATTTGATGGGAGTTTGTGTATTAACATTGATGAAGTAAAACATTTATTATGTCGCCGCCATTCGAATAATTATGGAAAGTGTTATCCCTGGCCGTGCGAGCGTGGAATAACTTAAGATTTTTATGATTAAAAATAACAAAAAAAAGTTCGATTACTACATGTAATCAATATTGATCGAATTTAGTTATACTTTTCGAAAATTAATGTGAGCTCTTGTGATCTTCCAGTGTCAGTCATCTATCTGCCTAGCAATCCATATTTACTTGACCCGTAAAATCTCACACTGCCTCACCAATGGTCAGAATGTTTCAAGTTACATAAGTCAAAACTGGATTATGCGCTCAATTAAAAATATGTTACTGACCCTTTTTCGGTCATATGATGCCTCAAGTAAGCCGAAATGCCCAAAGTTTATATTTGATGAGATACGGGTCAGGTTTGGTACCGAAGCAAGTGGAGTCAAATGATGTGTCACCTTTGGAACGCTCTAAGAACCACATCTTATTTCATCATATTTAGATACTGTACCGTATATTACAAAATTTTATGAAGCAACAACAACCGGATTACACACAAAATAAAGACTTTTCCAAACGTGACGAATATCAACAGAAAATGTACATATTAAACCTCTGTTAAAGGCAAATACAAAGCCTAGTTTAACACACAGAGGACATGACATAAATAATTTCGCCTATATACCTCACAGAAGAGGACAGACAAACAAGTAATAGGTTAAAGCTGATACAACACCCATTATTTTGTCACTGCAGCTAAAACAAGAAGTGTTTCTTCAAGAAATGTTGAATCCTAAGACATCACTGCTCTAAAATGTATTGAGGGATGCTCACTAAATATTGGTCGTATCTATTTCTTATTGTTGGAGTAGTACTGAGAACAACAATGATGAATCGATCATGTTCTATAATTCAGTGCGTTCCATAATAGCAAATTAGTATAGGGCCAATGTTGGATCTACGAGTTTTTCGTTGTTGGCCCGACGACTGATGCCAACATTGGTGCAATGTATAGAGACTATGTTGACTGTCCGTGTCAGGCACTTGACTCCCAACACTTAATATTCCTCGTCATCAACATCAACATCAACATCATTATCAATCCGGTTGTCTAACAATCCCATTTCATCCGCACGTATCTCCAATCTTTGTCTTCGGCATCGCTTCATTTCCTGTAGGATTTCTATGGGCTTTGGCATAGGCAGATATTTGATTCTTTTGTGAAATTGGTATGTATCGTAGACTGAAGCTTCTAGTTATTCTGCTGTGTTTAAGCAAAAGTGTGTAACAACCAACTCATATGATACCTTACACTTGCTCTCGACAAATGCTCATTGTGAAACTTGATTTCGAGAGATTAATGGTTTGTCCCATTTATATTTTGCGATGTGTCATACGTTCATCCCAAAGATTCATGGGTGATTGCACTGTGCTTAATTCTACAGTTATCTTATTTGTTCATAGTAATGGCACCAGTCAAACACACAACCCTCCTCTGTACACATACTCCGGCCATGCTGGCAAATTTGCGAAGGTAAATGACAAATCTTCTCCTCTTATTAACAAGACCTTGGTGTAGGATATCTTACTATTGCGTATTGTATATGACTAACATACTTCTAAATTTACAGAAATAGGCTTGTCCATCTTTCAGTTGAAGAGCGCCATTAAACGCTCAGTTTAATATTTCGTAGGTGAACACTTCAGGTTATGATCAGACCGTATGGGTGTGCAGATGTATTGTATGTATGTACTGCATTTTAGATTTTTATCGTTGGTACCGGATAATCCATATGACCAATGCCCCAAATCGAAGTAAGTTGTATTTTTTAGTAGTTAAAACTGGGGGGAGGGGGGGGGGTACAATCGTTCTTAAGACCATGCCATTACTAGTATCAAAAAGTCGCAGTTAAGTCCCCTCCTGCCCAGTGTATTTCATCTATACATTGACCTCGGTTTAGGTATCATCCGAAATATCATTAGTTCGTTGCTAGATTTATAGTCATTGATGTACATGTACACGTGTTTGCAGTTATTTACATATCCTTAAGAGATATCTTGAATAAAAGCGTGAATTCTTTAATTGAATTCAAGGTTTTTGATATTGAAGGAACTCGGGGTTCTTAATTCATATTATTCAAAGAAGGAACAGTCCAATTTATTCATAGAAGGAACAGTGTAATTATTCTATGATGATTCAAACTGTGGAGATGTGAATAGTGATGATAACTTGTTGAATTGTGTGTATTTGATATAACGATGATTTATTGAACTGTGTGAATTTGATGAAGTCGTTGAATTTGTTTGATCGGCGGGTATTTATCAATTGAACAGTGTATTTTCAATTATAAGTAAATCTATAATACATTGTGAACGTGTGATCTGTATATTTGGCATTAAATATAGCACTATGAGTTAGTCTTGCTTATGAGCCATTTTAAGTAAGGGAAGTTAATTAATGAAGAAATAGTATCATAATTATACAGTTTTAACGTCACAAAGTTTAACGGTTTTTATATTCAATAGGGTTCATTTGTGCCACTTTTCTGTTGCATTACACAATTGGTTACAACTTTTATAACCAACACACAAAAAAGACAAAAGTCATGCTTAACAATGTCTTCATACAGGAAGATTATTATTGTTATTTTCTGTAAATAAATAACTTTTATCGAAACTGAATTTTTATGACACTATGATGCAGATGAAATAAAAGTACCGTTGTAGCCTTGCTCCACATGACCATTTGTCAACAGTACCAGCTCCTCTGTGGGCGTACTGCTTCTTAACAACGTCTGTGGACCACCACTCCTCGTCTTGTTCTACATAAAAAGAACTCCAGCTGTTATCATACCTCACTAGCTTTGAACCTTTTTCATTTATCTATTAACTTAATGTAAATTACTACTAAACTCAATAGTTTATATCTCAAACCATGTTTTCCTATATTCAATGCAGTAAAAGAAGGTATTTCAGTAAAGTGAACACAAAAATCAGTTAATATAATTTCTAATAATTACAATCTCATTGTACATGTAACTATATCAGAGACTATCATCTATCATTTATTTAAAGGTTATCTGTTTATCTTAAAGTTTTACTGGTAAATTCCCGTTGAAATGTGACTGTAAGTGATATAAGACTGATATAAAACTCCATAAACCTTAGGTGCTACAGCCAATTATTCATTACTTGTTTTTAAGAGTAAGACTCTATCACAATAGTTCACAAATTTAAACATTGTTTTCAGTAATTATTCTGAAAATTGTATGGGAGATCTCGTTTACGTGGCTGCAATATTCACTGTTACACTGTACCTACTGATCCTTCTGCATCCACTCCAGACGTTTCTTCTCCAGAAGTTTGATTTCTTCTTTCAGTTCCTCATTCTCCTGTTCTACCTGCTCAATTTTATCACGAAGACGAGAATTGTTTGCCGTCCAGCGGCTCTCTTTGCGCTTCATTTCTTCTTGCAGATCTGACAACTGTAGCACATTTAATAACATTGTAAATGGTACATCACTTTTGAAAACAGAAAGAATGATCATTCGCTAATGACTGCACCATGTTAATTCGTTGAAATACATCAAATTTCATTCGAGGCTTATATAATCTTTAACTGTTTCAGAAATATACAAAAATGTAACTTTACACCTTTTGCTTTCTTAAATCAAACTTATTGCATGTAAATGTTCTGGTGCAGGACTGTACATCAACTTGCAATGAGAATAATCATGCATGCCGTCAATTTGAAATATTTTACATCTAATTAATTTCATGATGTTTAAATTTATTCCAAAGGTCAAGAAATCGCAAACAGAAGCTTTTAAAAAGTATAATACCCTGTAAAACCCAGTACAGTATTCACTTGAGTGCAAGGTGGATTGCGCTTAAAATGTGTTCAGACTATACCTCAGTTTAAATTCAAATTATAGGTAATCGAGGGTTGACCGCAAAACTGTAAAAAGTCCTTTATTTCATACATAAAGGTTACTACAGCTTTGTGGTCAACCCTGGAAATATCAATATTAAGATAATTAGACTGTTCCCTGTTTTTTTAATGAATTTTGATAAAAGAAAATCACGTTTCAGATAAAACACTCTTACAGCATGAATTCTTAAAAATCCCTCATTAGAAATGCTTATTTTACATGAGATCTTAAATTCTCTATTTCTTCCCTTTCTTTCTTGTCAGGGCCAGCCCTGGAAGCTTTCTGGTATAATACAGCACATGTTAAAACAGTTGCATTCTACAAATGACGACCAACAAAAAACATAAACACAGCAGGGCTTATCTACTCCGGTCTGAAGCCAAAAACTTTGCATTGAACGATGTATCAATTTAAACATCTTGTTGTAAACAAACTTACTTTAATTTCTTCATTTCCTCATTTCTAAATTCTTCAATTCTTTTCAATTCAATATACTTCTCCTTTTCAAACTCGGCTATTTCTTTCTTCAACACAGTTAAACCCTGTAAAATGCAATAAATGTAATAAACGTAATTCTATTTAATCAAAGTTTCAATTCAGCAAAAAGCTGGCTATGACTTGTGTGAATTGTAAACAGATTCTTTTTAAAGTATTGCACTGTTGACAAAATGGAAGTGGCATAAGAAAAAGGAGATACACCTTGAAATATGTGAAGAAAAAACAGGAAAAGCAATTAGCAGGAAGAGGAAACAGAGAGGAGAATACCATCAACAACAAAGACCAAAATAATGTTACCTTTCCATCTTTAATATGTTCAATTTAACCTTATTTGCACATGTATCATGGTTTTGGGCTGAATTTACTCATCGGTCAAGAGCAAGTAATATATTGAGATACCTTGCTTTGTGCAAGGGGGCGGAGCTTTAAACAGTGCTGTATCTGATATAGAGCATAGTTTCTATAGAGTAGTATAGGAAATTGGTCATGATACAAATCAGATAGAGAACTGTTAACAATTAAGTTATTACACCGAGGCTACGTCTCCTCAAAAAAACACAATTATTCTACCAAACAGTACTCTATCTATTACTTATCAAATATGAATTGAAGATTTTTTAAACTTATATTCACTGAGTTTGTTAACAGACTGCGTCCATTAGTTCTGACCAGTATTAGCACCCAACGAAAGAACTGTGGAAGATGCTGTAAATTATCACTCACAAGATTTGAACCTATGACCTCTGAATCAAATTTTCTTATTCTACATCTCAATGTATACCCAAAATAAAAGACCATTCAGTTAACCTGTTATCGCTCTGTGCGTAGTGTGGCAAGATGTTTGTTCTCGTTTCTGAACTTTTCAATTTTTCTGGTACAATGGGCAATAACTCTGTAAATACACAAGATAGAGTTATGGTTCTTGTACATGTACACTGCACTTTCTCTCATTGTGCTAGACCATTGTATGAAGTTGTATTGAATTCCAACCGGTAGTTTTCTAGTAATGCTCCGGATAAGGAAAATTAACAAAGGGCAATAACTCTGTAATGAATCAAGAAAGAGTTATGGTTCATGTGCACTGCACTTCCTCTCATTGTGCTAGACTATTTTATATAGTTGTATTTAATTCAAACCAGTAGTTTTCAAGTAATGCTCCGGACAAGGAAATGTAACAAAGGGCAATAACTCTGTAATTACTACAGACAGAGTTATGGTTATAAAGTTGTATTGAATTCCAACCAGTAGTTTTCAAGTAATGCTCCGGACAAGGAAACGTAACAAAGGGCAATAACTCTGTTCAATATTTGCAAGTCGGCCATATTTGTTTACAAGCTGTCAAAAATGAGGTCACTGACTATTTATATGAGTAATGCTGCAACGATTAGATAATTAAAGCTATCTGGACAACCACATATAATTTCCTTTCTGATTTAAATCAAAATTTTATAATGGCGTGACGTAAAGAATCTGTTACACTCGGTTTTCAATGAGGTATGTCAGTTGGTCAGTTTTTGGTTGCATTATTTTAGCGTCCGTAAAACGCCGCACGCCCAATCGTCGCTCTTCTTGTTAAGAAATGTATTTGTGTATTGATTGGGTCATTGATATAAAGAACGGAACGCAAATGTTTCAATTTCTTTTTATTCAGGAATGTGTGCATAAAACATTGCAAGTGATCGAGCACGTATCTGATCGAGCATGTGTACGGTCACTCTATGTAGATGAGCATAATATTTATCTTAACTATCTTTTTTAATCATATAATTGTTGAGGTAAAGGTACTGAGAGAAGCCAGTTGTTATGACTAGGCATTTTTGCTTGGGTATTTTTATCACTTTCAGTTATAGCTTGTAGCAATTTAAAGCCTGTATCAAACGTATGTTGGTCATTTTAATAGGGGGCAGTTGTTTTGGAAGAACCAGTATTAGAAAAAACTGCCAACTTTTTACATAGAGAGACATGGTTGGAAGCAGGGTTCGAATTCATGACCCTTAATCAGTGAGAGGTTCAGTAATTTCAAGTCAGCGACCCGACCCTGGAGACGGACGTGATATCTCTAGTTTATTTCCTTAACATAAACCCATCATTGATTACAGTGTGTTCCACCTACAAACAGTTTTTGCAAATAAAATGAATTGTAAATTAGGGTGGGGCTAGATTCACATAAAAGGCAAATCTAGAGACATTGTGCTATGCTTGTACAAAATGACCAGCTACTGTGCTAAAGAACACTTAAACATAGTTTTATGTGCGATATCTACCCTTTCCGTTGTTTGAGGACATCGCCCTACAAGTGCGTTCAGTGTTTCGATTATGAAATGCAAGGACGATGGTAAAGTCGACACGGTATTAGGGGCAATTTATGTGATAAAATTGAACTAACAATTGTAAGCAGCTGTCTACTGTGTTATCTTGCAAATTGACCGACCATGGTACAAACAGATTAATTCTGCCTATGCCAGAGCCTCTGAATTTAGAAAAACGTTAGGTTGTTAAGCTGTATATTTGCTGGAGGTGATTGCTAAAATCATCGGATTAAAAAAATGAATATGGGTTATGCACACAATGCTGATATTATAGTTTGCATTTTGTACTTAATTTGAAGCAGGGATTTTGGATGTTGGTTCTCACTGATTAAAAATGTGAACATTTAACTTGCTTTTTATTTTAGAATAAAGGTATTTCTGTTTACTTAATGTATGTACTTCTGTGTAAATGAGTACTTATGTTGGAGAAGTAATTTCTGTAAATGGGATCCTGTCTGATGTATTCTCTGGATATTGTCTTAACGGCCTTCTATTCGGCCACTCTGTCTTCTGAATGTAAGCCGCACTAGTTTCTTTGAAGCTTTCTTTCAAGCAAATTTCTGCAATAACCAACTATACTTTAATCTTACAAATGTACCTTGACAAAAGGTTAAGCATTTCATAATCCTTTTGGTTGAACTGGATTTTGTTAGGTTAATGGTTGTTCCATTATCTGCAATTGCTCATACATTTTCCCCAAAGATTCATGGGAGATTGCTCAGTGTTTGTTTCTACTGTTACCTTATGTATAGATAGTGGTGAAACTAGCCTAACGCACAAAACTTCAATGTACTAAACAGAGCTTAGGACCAGCAATGGCCAAGTTTTGTAACATTCGAAGGTCAAAGGAAATCTTTCACTTGATCACTTCATGACCTTTGGCTAGCATATTTTACTTTTGATTGACAAGATTACAAATCAATATTATAGTTCATGACCCTATAAATACAGTTTTGAAAGACATTTCAAGTTGTGACAATATTCTAGAATTTCAAGTGCAGTGCAATATTGAAAGTAACATTATTATAACTTACTTCTGTGTATCAGTATTGGAATGACTGCTAACTTGTTCTCTCATATGCTCGCGTTATGATTTATGAAGCCCCGCAAACGTATCATTTTGCATATATACATGTACATGTACATTATCTCCGTACCTTACTTTTTGTTAAATATCATTGTAAATAAAAAGACGAAGGTACTTTTACCAATGATGACTTTATCTTTGTTGTAAATATCTGTGCCTGGTGTTTAAATTTATACCACACATCTGGCTAGATATAATATGGTTTTATTAATATCGTGAGATAGTAAATAAAGACTATTTGTGTGATAATGGACATGATGAGACTTAATAACACGTCGCAATAAACTCAACTAATGTCCGTTGCGCAAACGAATAAGTTACTGAATACAATTTACCGGTAACAACTCAGTTTGCACATCACTTCAGAGGCTCATACTATATCATTTATGACATAAAAGAAGGAATTAGTAGGTGTAAAATTTGGAACCTTCCTAGCTCACATGAGCACGATTTAAGTACAATTTATTTTAAAAAATGAGGGCCATGATGGCCCTTTATCGCTAACCTGAGTACAAGTGCACTTGCCTTGTGGGTGTGGCCAATTTTGACCGCAAAGGCATGATTTTAATAAATTTACTGGAAGATCACAAGACAATAATACATACCAAATATCTAAGCTCTATGCCCTGTAGTGTTAGAAAAACAGATTTTAAATGTTTTTTCTATACCAAACGACCCCCTGGGCAGGGTAAATTTTGACCCTGCGGGCATGATTTGAACGCACTTTGAATATGTCTGCTAGACACTGTTGCACACTAAATAGCTAGGCTCTTAACCACGTGGTTTTGAAAGAGAAGATTGTTTAAGGTTTTCCTTTATACGTCTTTGTAATACAAGTGACCCCCTGGGCAGGGTCAATATTGACCCAAGGGGTATAATCTAAACAAACAGTGAAGAGGTCTAGTATGCAATGATACATGTAAAATATCGAAGCGTTAGGCTCTGTGGTTTTAGAGACTCTGTTTTAAAAAGTTTTTTTCCTATGTAACCCTTTGTTTAACCAAGTGACCCACGAGCAGAGTCAATATTAATTGATAGATGTTTACTAGACAATACTACATACACATTTCTAAGCTCTAGGCCTTGTGGTTTCAGAGGAGAATTATTTTTAAAGTTGTTTTCTATTTTATGTAAAAGCAACCAGAGATCTGCATATAATGGAATTGTTTTAAAAATTTGGTATAGCTTTATGTAAAAAACATACCTGTGACGTTTCATATACCTTGGCTAAGTGGTTTCAGAAGAGATGTCGTTCGAAACAAAATGTTGACAGACGACGGACGATCATCCATCCTAAAAGCTCAACCTGGCAAAGCTAAGGAAGCTAAAAACATTTGGACCGCTGCATTTACTTGGCAGAACACACACGAGTATAAATGGTAGATTTGTGATAATAATACTTATCTAGTAAAACAAAATGAAATGTGTCACATGCTACAGAGACCTGCTGAATAGACAGAGGTCTATGGTAATATAGTACAAGAGTGTACGGTTTGGGCCGGGTTCCAGAATTCAATTGCAATGTTTACTTCCGGATTATCAACAGAAGCAGACGAACCAAACAATTTGACAAATGACAGGAAGAATGCTTAATCAATTTTAATAATTTAACATGCTTTTGATATGTTGTACAGTCAGTATATCTGCAGCTACCGATGGTTGCAAGCATTGATGTAAGAATTATGTCCCTGTGCTGAAGTTTCGGATAAAAATAAAGAATGACATTCTGTCATAGAAAAATTGTTGAATGTGTTGATGAAACACAGAGGTTTAACACACACATAGACTCCTTTAAGGTTTGTAATTTCTAATATGTTTTATAAATGATAAAGAAAATCAATATAAAATTTTCATACGTTCAAAAAATGTGTCTAATATTCTGATAGCTTTTGAAAATATAAGTCTGTGATGTCTTCTGACTTCATTATTCTACATTTACTCATATAGATACATGTATACATGTATATTGATTCGAGCCATAAAGAACTAAACGACAGTGAAGAAATCTAAACTGTATGGCAAGCCAGTCTGAAAAAATGCTTATTTTGACAATATGCATTATGCCCGATTTATTTTTTTTCTGCAAAAACAAAATCTTTTAAGAATGGTTTTAGTTAACTTTATAATAGATAATATGATCTGAAACAGTTTGACTAAGTATGTTCTCATGGAGAAACTAAACATAAATTGATATAATTTTTTGCTGTATGGAAAGCCAGTCTGATAAAAGAGCACATTTTGGCAATATGAGTATGCCTAGTGTTATGCAGAAACTAAAGCTATATAGAATGAATTTAATTCATTTAGTGTCATACAGTGTTGTTTGTTATACAATATGCCTAAGCATGTTCTCATGGAGAAACCAAACAATAAAGATAGAATAGTTTTCAGTTTGATAAAATTGATCAGACAACTGAGAAGATAGCAATAGTCTGTCTGTGCATTATTCCAATTACATTCTACAGAAACTAAAAAGATCTGATTAGAATAAATTTTAAATGATCATCTTTGACTTTATCAACAATAGTCTCAAAACAAACTTATTTCAGTCAGTCTAAGGTGTACACCAAGGTTCCATGATCTGGTCTATCATTTGTATACCGGTTTCAATTATTACCATCATATGTGTACTATTCTTATTTCATTTCAGTTGTGTTTTGTCCTGTGACAGTACTTGGGTGTTGATTGCATTTTGCATGCATGATATTGAAGTGCCGAGCGTTTCAGCTGAAAAAAAAACATGTTTAAGGCACCATGACATTTTCGCAAGGAATGTGCAATATTATGTATGTAAATTTGTTCCAATACCTGCTTAACCAAATATGTCTGACAGTACTGCCTATGGATATGGTATAAGACACCTTATTTTGTAGTTTGAAAAAGTTTTTGATTATCATTTTAATAGTTATCATTACTATATCATTATTAATATCTTTACTATTTGCAAGAGTTAATACAAGATGTAGATCTTTACTATGCATAGTAAAACACAGTAGAACTCAGGTTATGAGTAGACAACCCTAGCAAAGAGATTATAGTAGTGTAGTAACTCTAGCAATGAGAATATAGTAGTGTATTAACTTACTTAGTGTAGAATTCTAGTACATTTTGTACATAGAGCACTGCAATAAAAGAGTATATTTTGTATTGTGGAGTGGGGAGGGGGGGGGGGGGGGAAGGGGTTCTCACTACCCGAAAATCATGTTTATCTGACATTCAGGGGTGGTGATTCAGTAGATTTTATTCAGTTTTTTGCCTAGACAGGTAGTTGGGATATCTGAATACCGCTTCTCAGCGCGGTCGTCATTCATCTCATACAGTGCTACTTGATGCCACACTGCCTCGGATACAGCGGCTAAAGGTACTTAAACTTTTTAAGTACTGCCGATTATATCGTGCCAAACACATGTTCATGTGGTGACCAGGGCTGCTTCTAAATACTAAATACACCCGTATCGATAGCACACCAGGGCGCATAGTTCATAAATATTCAAACAAAACATTAAATTTGTATTAAGATGTATTTTAAATCAATTTATTTCAATCAATCTTTCCAAATTCGAATGAAAAGAAAAATCATTTAACCGATTTAACCATTTTGTTTTGTTGTGTTTCTTTTCTCCTGTTTCAAGTTTGATGCTCAGACTGTTTTGGTGACATTTGAAATGGAGAGCGACTGATGGGGTTTTAGATTTTTTACCTTCCGGAATTGACATTTCTTATTTTTCAAAAGATATACAATAAGAGTATTTTAGTGCAAAAAGATCGAATGAATTTGGTTAGGTAACATTATGCATGCGAGTTCACCAGGGGAGAAATCCCGCCTTCAGCCTATAAACAACTATAATCAACAACCCCAAAAAGCATTGAACATTTTTGAGAATGCTATTTTGACCTCACATTTTGTGACTCAATCGACAAATTTTGTCATACGCCTAAATAGGGATAGGGGTACCCCTAACAAATAGTTATTTTCAAAAACTATTTAAGATATATTGTATTCATTTAATTCAATCTTCACCACAAAGGGAATGTTCACGTCATTAAATGAAAATAATAACTAGCGTCAATTACAGTTTGTTACAAACCTGTATCGTATATCTCAAAGCTCGTCGAAATTAAAAAAAAAACCATTTGTTTTTCTCAGATTTTATTGAATTCCTATCTTATTTGCATATTAAGTCCCTGTTGTTATTTTTACGTTCCAAAGCAAAGGTATTGTTCATACTGAAGCTAAAATATCTAAAAAAAAGCCTGTTATTCCTTTACATTTGTATCATGCATTGTTTTTGAATTGATGATGACAAAAAAATCATAACCCTAATGTTTCATCCTTAAGTTTGACAAATTACATTAATTGAGAAAAGATAAAAAAACGTATACCTATTCTGAAAAAAACGACAGCATATAAAAATAAACAATATCCGACTAATAGCTAATTCTAACATTAGCAACTCATTTTGATGGCGTATCAATAGAGATTTATATTGTGTAAAAGTTAATTCATCAACACATCATTACAATTGCAAAAATTAATTAGCAATATTATGTTGATTTCTATGAAACATAGGGACAAAACAATTTCTTGTTATTTTAATTTTAAGCAGTGAGTCCCCTTAAAATAACGTTAAGCCATACCACTTTGCTTTTCATAGTTTCTTACAATCAAGCATGGGCACACGTCTGAATATCATGAGGCCTGGTAAATATTAAACATCAAAAAGCAATGTCATCTTATTTACATAAGACGTGTGTTCTGATAAAAAGCTTATCATATATCATGGTTAACAAGGGTTGTCAATATCTAATACAGTTTGACAAAAGTGTCGTCTTATCTCTATCTATTGCGTGAACGCAGAGAGTCATATCTATATAAATCAGGTAATTCAAATCCTTTTGGTGAGACCTCAAAGTAAAAAGTACACTATGAACAGCGAGTACAATCAATAAAACCACACAGACAAAACACAGGTATTTGTGAAGTTTTGCCGAAAATTAGCCAGAGCAAGGACAGCAACTAAGTAAAATTACAACTGATATACATTGTAAGTAAATGTTTCATGTTGTATTTAAGATTATTATGTTATGTTGTTGAAATTAACCGTCTGTCCGTCTGACCGTACATGCCTAGTAGACATAATGGGGTTAGGGTTTGAGTACAAATTAGCATTGTGAGGTTCTTTGAGTTCACTCCGTCATCATGGGGTTAAGAAAATGGCATTGTGGGGTTAAATAATTGCATTATGGGGTTGAAAAAGATCAAAGAAAGATCAAAGGGATAACCTCACAAAGTCCGTCTGGTAAGTACGTGCGTCCGTCCGTCCGTTCGTCCGTCTGTGGGTCCCCACTTAAAAATTCGTGTCCGGACTGTAACTTTGTCATGCATTGAAGGATATTAAAATAACCTGGCACAAATGTCTAGCACATCAATACGACGTGTCGCGTGCAAAACCCACGTCCCTACCTCAAAGGTCAAGGACACACTTGGAGTTTGAAGGTTTGCACACATTTTAAAATAACTTGGTACAAATGTTCACCACATCAAGACGACGTGTCGCGTGCAAGACCCACGTACCTACCTCAAAGATCAAGGTCAAAATTAGAGTTTGAAGGTAATGGAATCCTGTATATATGCACACATTCGTGTCCAGTCTATACTTTGTCATGCATTTATTGATTTACAAATAACATGGCACAGATGTCTAGCACATCAAGCCGATGTGTTGCATGGATTTTAAAATTGTATACCACAATCATTGAGCACACGGAGAGGACAAAGACTGTGAGACACCGCTTTCGAGTACATTAGTCACTTGTGACGGACAGCTCTTGTTATCTTTGAAATTTGCAAGAAACATTTCGCCTTTTTATGAAAGCAGCCCAATGGCTGAGATGTATTTTCAAGATATAGATCTACATGAAGTTTATTTTTTCACATCTAATTATTGTTGTTGCCATTGACGTTTTTGTTATTTCCCTTGTATTTTGATTTTAATTAAATATTTCGTTACTCTTTTTTCCTGTGTATCAGCGATTATTTAAGACGAAATACTGTGACATCGTTGTACAACTGTTTGTTTTTCTTTCCATCACTCGTCTAAATTATAAGCAGATTTGTTGCAACTAGAAGCTATTTTAGTGCTATATACAGGATGTTAATAATATGATCTACATGAACACTTCATAAACAATAAGTTTTTATGCTGTAGCAAGTTACATACCTACAATGATAATTTGGTACAGTGATGTACTAGGTATTCTTGTTTCAGTCAATATGTTGTAGAACTGGCTAGGATCTCAAACTACATCGTGTTATATAATATACACTTTGCTTGTTAATTCTTTACAAAAGGAACTATTTCACTATCTAGGTTCTACCTATTGTATAACAAACTGAAATACACCTAACTTGTTTCTTTGTCATGTGTCTCCTATATCTGAAAGTTATTTTACACTTCAAAACTACTATATTAAGTTATGGTCAAGAATACACAGACAATTAAACATGTTTTTAAAACATATAAAAAGTGAATTATGCCGAGATAGTTCTCTTATTGAAAGGTGTAAATCAAAATATACCCGACAGAAATAGTGGATTCTCAATTTTCGACTAGGATGGTCAACAATATTTTACTGTATTTTCCCGATATTCAATAGGTATAAAACTGTGATACAGATTCAAATATCTTTATTAAAACTATGGCGATGCTCATTTCTAAGTAAAGAATGTACTACATTGTATAATTTAGTACTTAATGTATTTAAAAAAGAAAGATGGCCACTTTAAACGGTTCTCATTTTAAGTCTTTCGACACATTTCAAAACTAACTTTCAGTTTACTCACAGCAACATTATTGCTGAAAGACTATATTATGACATGTATATGCGCAAGAGATCTCATTCCGGGTAAAACAATATTTCTACAAAGACATAAGCATCTTTATACTACAAAGAAACAATTTAATACAATAATCGTCTACAAATCGTTTATTCCATAGCTCAAAGTGTTCACCATTGAGCTTATGATAGGCGGCGGACGAGCAGCTAATACACAGTCAGTACCAAACCGATTCATGAGTGATTGCCTTGTCTGCAATGTTCCTCTGAAAAAGCTGCATACATGTACAGTTGACTCTCGTTATCTCGAATTTCAAGGGACCAGGCCTTTTACTTCGAGATAAACGAAGTTCGAGGTAAGAGGAGGGTCTTTTAGTCGTGTTGATTTTTGACGTATATGGACAAAAAGTGCTCAAATTTCCCTGTTTTCAAGACAGGCAATTACATTTATGTGTATTTATTTTATTGATGCAAATTTTCCCTAAAACTTGGGAACACTAAATCAATTTTCATCGCATTTTATTTTTGCATATACCCAATTAACATTCAATAATAAATTTCAAGCACATCTACATACTTGTATCGGCCCGAGCAAAACGAAAGTACGCATCGGGCGAAATGGAAAGTAGCGTTTCTTGAACCGCAAGTCAGAACATCCGTATATTCTAAACATAAGAACAGCAGTTTTACAAAACCTAATTTTTACAGACTGATACATTCGTTCATAAATCATCTTTTTTGATAAAACCCAATCACTATTATCATTTAAACTCTCAAATAAATGAAGTCTTTTAAAGTATTTACCGCATTTTTCATCATTAATTGCACGTAGTTACCGGCAATTAAAGTAAATCTATAAAAACAAACAACAATCATTACGACACGTGTGAATTGACATGACAACGTCTCACCTTTGCTTTGACCCGCCGCGGCGACTTTCGCACTTCGACTTAGCGAGTTGACAATACACTGGAATTTGACTGACGGGACCAAAAAATCCCTTCGACATATCCGGAGTCTCGGTATGTCAAATTTTGTCTTAAAAGGAGTTTTAAAGTACATACATAAAGAAGGAAATTTGACGGGACTTTAGAATTTCTTCGACTTAGACGGAAATTCGAGGTAAGCGAGTTTGAGATACTGAGAGTCAACTGTATATATTGCCTATATCGATGTGGGTTTTTTTTTAAAGAAAAAATATGTGTTTAAAATTATATGTGAAAATACGTGTGATCTGTTGATATCACGATATACTTTATCTCTGCATTATTTATCATTTTATACGTGTAGTTCTTTGAAATGAATTCAAGATTGCTTGCTGACACTTGTCCCAATGTATTGCAAATATTGAACGTTTTACGAAAACTGGTACGATAAATTAATTTGAAGTTTAGCGTCTGAGCGCGAAGAATTTATTATTTCTGGGACTTCAACACTTTGAATAGATGGACAAACTGTCAGCTTTCCAACTAAAAGACAGATTGATTTTACCAATAAACTCTTATGAGGTACTCCGTGTAAGCTTTGATCACCCTGTGTTTGTCGTCGTCATGCGTGGTAAACACTTCACTTCAAACAAAATGTCTGATAGATATAGTTGACATTACTGTTATATGACGATCCATTCTGGTATAGTGTATTTACATTTACTTTGGCAAGCTTTAGGTCACTTCGTTTTCATGTATTAAGCAGCGTTTATAAATAACAAGAAGATACATTATTAGCTTATAATTTATGGTCCTTGAAAAGAAAAAAAATATATATACGCGTTGTTGCAAAATCCGGATCTTTCTTATCAGTTACAGGTGTGTGCTATAGCGACAGACATAACAAACACCCTAAACAAACGTATTTCTTCAATTGCTTGATGATACGCTTTTGAATTAAGTTTCTGAAATCACGAAGAGCGTTTTGCACACTAAATTACAATTTCTTTACTTATCATACGTCTTCATCTAGTCTGAAAGGTTTAGCTTTATTGCCCCAAAGTGAAAAAATAGATAAATAAAATTGAACTACACTTGTGTAAAACATTGTGTGTCTACATCTAGTTACGCACGCGATAATTAATATATGTTCAATAAGTTCAACTGTCACATTAATCTCTAAAGTGAGAATTTGTTTTCTTAAAAAATGATGTGTTCCGTTAATACGCCTGTGAAAGCGCAGGTAAAATATTGTAGTAAACAAATTTTTATAATAAAAATAATTATACTACCCATAGTTGGATAATAAACTAATTCCTAAAAATCAAACTACAAGAAATAACCAACAAAACACTAATCTCTACACATAAATAAAATTTATTGTTTTATTGATATACGAAAAGCCAAGTCTAAAACATATTATCAGACAGGGTTCTTTCTGATAAGGGGTAATAAAGGGATTATACCTCCCGTGGTTTATGAGTTTTTATTTCCCTTAGTTAATTGACTAGTGAGACGGGTCTAAAATCAGAGAATAGAACTTGTTGGTGGTTTCCGATTAATAACGTTTGGACGGTTGTATGCATTTCCTTAAGATGTTAGCTGTAGATCTGTGATCATAACATACAGATCATGTTAAAGGTTGGTTACATTCCACTAATTTCTACAAAAAAAATATGTGCTTTCATTAAAAAATGAAAGGATTTCAACAATATTTGACGAATGTACATATATCTGAAATACACGATGTGACACGTGCAGGGACCGGGTCACTATCGCAAATGTCAAGGTCATAGCGCATACATGGACATTAATTGAACTTTTATGTAGTAATAGTTGTTCGTGTCCAACTTATGCTTATTAATTCTTACCCCACCTGTAAACAAAATGCTCCAGGAGAGTACTTCTAACATTATAACAAGACAGGGCAAAACACATTTAAAAAACAATTTACCGTTTACACTATACATATGTAACGACATTTTTTAAAAGATCTGCTGCACCTTACTAAGTACTTTAAAGCCTTTATTCAACCATGTAATCCGCACTATGCCATTAGTTGTACGGGGTAATTCAATTAGCCCGTAGAAGATTCATGCATAGACATGACATTAATAACGTCAGTTTTGATTGGGTCGATACTACTTATATAAACGATGACGACAATTTCGTGCAATAAGAGTTTTTACTCAATGTCATTTTAGCTCGACTGTTCGAAGAATAAGGAGGTTATTGCACTCGCCCCGGCGTCGGTGGCTGTGTTGATTATTATGCTTATATCTTCTATACCACTAAACATATTAACTTCAAACTTGGCAAAATAGACAACTGCAGCAAGTCACATAACTCTGTCAACCGTATTTGCCTTGTTATGTCCCTTTTTAGTTCTTACGATACATGCTCATACTGTTTCTACGCAGAACTTATTAAAATTACCGTAAGCTATATCACTTTGCTTTCATACGTACGCTAAAACAAGCATAAACAGCCGTTTAAAATCAAGAGGCCTGGTAATTCTAAAATATATGATTACAACAAGCAGCAATGTCACCTTATTTACATAAGCCGTACAGTCTGTTACAAAAATACCATATATCATGACTAATCTTATGTAAAGGTTATCCAATAAATCAAATAGTTTAAAAATGAGTTTTTGTAAGAATTACGAAAATGGTCAATGCTTTGGATGTTCATTTTCATTTAAAAATGAACATTTTTGAAAAGTTATACTTTATTGCAAAGTTACGTGTTTCTTTTACAGTAAACACAGTATGTATACGCACTATCCTATTTTATGTTCGCTTCCGATCGATAACATTTGACTCCATATCTTGCATGCAGGTTAATGATCATAAAATACACTTCAAGTCCGATTTTGGTTACAATCTAACAATAATTACAAGATGTATGTCCATTTACAACTTAACTTTCGGCTAATTCGTTGTTTCCAATCAATTGCATTTGAAGGTAGCGTTGATTTGGACCTTTAAGGTAGTAGTACATGATTAAAGTTTAATCCTACTTTGTTCTGTAGCTTTAGTAGGGGCATTCGTGCCCGATGCACACAATATAGATTTATAAGATGCAGTTATACGTTTTGTGAATATGTTCTTTCAATTATGTGTGTAATATTTCTGGTAAGATTTTATTTTTATGTTAAATTTATTGCTGATGTTTTATTTGGCTTATAGTGAAGTGTGTTTTGTTTTATACTTCTACAGGTTCTCGTATAAGAGTGTATTACATTTTGATTGAAATGTTTCAAGTATTCACATATTTCGGGACAGAACATTTGGTTTCATTTCACATGATAAATTACATACATTTTTAACTAATCTTCAGAGTCTACTGTATAACAAATACATAACAGATTAATCGCCATGTCAAAACATATTCCCAGAATATTGGGGAAGAACTAAGGAAGACACACTTTTACAACACACAAGTATAAAGAATACTTCAAAAATACATGTATGTTTCGTTAAACCTTTGGCCTTAACGCAAACCTTTAGACACAACACCCTACTCTTATGAAAAATATTGTTTTCATGATAAAGAGGAATATGTACAATATCTACGATCTTGCTAACGTAGACCTCTAGAATAGTTCCCTTGCTTTCAGTTTTGTTCAACTTTCTAGATCGTTGTCAGAATTGTTAACTAATAGATGTGCCTCATGTTCTTGAAACATCACCGCTATCGTAAGAATCGACTCAATTATTTTGTGACGATAATTAACTAAGTCAATACAAATGTACATTCGGTTATCTTTTGCAGAAACCGATGTGCTTCTTCTGTTTTTCAAGAACTCGAACGTTCATCTAGTTCTGCTCTTCATTTCCGTTTTTGCAAAATGAGTAAGATAACCTGTAAAAAATATTGTGACTGCCCAAAGGCTTCTTGTTTTCAAATTTTAAACCGTTCCGTGCTTGAAAGTAATTGGTTTTGTTCATCTAACATTGCGGTATCATATGTTTCACTAGATAAGTTATAATGCAAAAGTTAAGCTTGTGTGAAAACGCCTGGTAGAATGACTACTTATTACACCATTCTGATATATATACCTTACAAACATGAAAACCAAATGCCCAGAAACTAATTAGAATGACTGTATATTGTATACCATTTGCGAAGACAAAATTTCACACATGTTTTAGTCGTCCCAGTTAACCGTTTATTGGTTTAACTGTTACTTAATAAAATTGAGTTAGGAGTGACCAATTGTCATGGAACTTGGTGTGAAGGTAGCTTACGTGCAAAGGAATCTTTATGTCATTAGGGTCAATGTCACTAGGGTCAGGTCAAGGTCACTACTACTAGAAATATTTTGTTTTTGTTTTTAAATTGATTTAAGCAAATAAAGTTTCAGGTCAAGGTACTAAAAATAAATTAAAGAAAAAAACACTTTAATTTTTAATTGTTTAAGCAATTATTGTATTGTAGAAGTTCTAATCGGTTTATTAAGAATGATTTTGGCAGCCTTTTTTGTAATTTATTTAATTTGTTAAATTCTTTTTTACTACATTTATTCCAAATAATGCATCCATAGTCAAAGGTAGACAGTATATTATATGCATTGTAAAACTTTTGTTTCATTTCTGAGGTGAGAAAGAACGATATGCGTTTTAATAAGGCAAATTTATGTTGACGCTCTCTGCAAATGCGCTTGATTTGTTCAGTCCATTTTAAGTTTTCGCCAATGTATACACCGAGCAATCTTTAAGTTTTGACTTGTTTTACATTAATATTATCAATTGTAAGGTTTATTTGATTTGCCTGGCTTTTCTTTCGAGTAGTGCTTATTAACATGTACGTAGTTTTCAAAGGATTTATTGCCATATGATTATGCTTAAACCAGACATTTATATTATCAATATTACTTTGCAGTATTGTTTCAACACAACATTTCCATATTTTACAATCTGTGTTCTCTTATCTTAATATGATTAGAACAACAGTACAGATGATTTTGAGAAATTATAAAGTTCAAGTTAATGGATTATAATTTTATGGTCCGCTAAATCAAAAGCCTTCTTTAGATCCAAGAAAATCGTACCCACAACATTTCCATCGCCAAGCTCCTTCAACCAACTGCCTACCAGACGAATAAGAGCTGTTTGGCAAGAATGGTGCTTTCTAAAACCTGACTGACATTCATGGATGATGTTTGTTTTATCGATGAAGTCATGGAATTGAGTGACAATGTGCTTTTCAAAGATTTTTGAAATTGTAGGTAAAATAGAAATTGGTCTACAATTGTTCATATTTTCCCTATGACCTTTCTTGTGTATTGGGAGAACAAATGCTTCCTTCATTCTATCAGGAAAAGTGCCCGTTTTTATACTGATATTTATTATTGACGAAATACATGTAGCAACATTAATGTAATAACCACAAGATTTTAATATACGTGGCCCAATACAATCAATTTCCGTTTATTTATTTACATTTAACTTATCTACATGTATGTACTTCTGTACTTGATACATTGTTCGGTGTTATAGACTCAATATTAAAAACAAGTCCTTTTAGTTTTTTCGATAAATGATTCTTAAGGTTTAAGTAGTTCTCTGATTTAAAATCTTTTTTTTTTTTTTGTATTTGTAATATTAATAAAATGATCATTTAATTTTTCAGCTAGATTTTTATACCCTTCGGTGGCATTGTCTCCATCCTGAATCATACTAGGTAGAATGATATTTTGGCAACTGTTTTCATTTGTTATATATTTAAGAGATTTCCAAAGACGCGTCAAGTCTTTTTTATCCTTAACAGCATTGTTAAAGAGGATTTGTTTGCTTTGTTTAATTAAATTATTAGTTTTTTTTTCTCCACATTTTGTATAATTCCCATTGCCTTGATTTATTAAATTTATTCGTATCAATCTTGCATTTTTTATTTCCTGTTTATACAATTCTGGTTGTATCTCACGTTTAATCCGTTTTTCTTTCATTGGAGCATGGTTCAATAGCACAGAATTTATTAAATGATAAAAAGTATTTAAATTTTGATTTGGGTCATCGATCATTTCGATACAATCTATATTTGCATACATTAGGTCACTGATTAAATTTACTGAAACTTATATATCTTATAATTTTATGACTGTTATTTGAATCAATCTTTCGAACCTTATTTCCAATAATACAATATACCGGGTAATGGTCACTGATGCAAATTTCTGATACAAAACATTCTGTTATTTTGTGACAACTGTTGGTATAAATATGATCAATAATACAAAACAACTATATACACAATTTACTATTGAAGGCGTATGAAATGCTGAAAAAATAGCCTGAATACTTTCCTGTCAAATACTTAAATTGTACTTTATAAATAATGACTCTGATAGAAATGCATCAATCAGATTTTTTTATAGAAGTATCGTTCCTTTATAACGTAATAGAATGGCATTTTGTCACATCAGAATAAATTAATTTTACTTCATAATTACTATATAACACATCTGCAGATTTTAAAATTGTAATGTTCAAATATTTCAGTTAAAACTGCAATCATGTTGATATGCCACATCATTACCACCGTCATAAATGATTAGATTAGGACATGTGATTTTGTTTAGATTCATCAACTTTAGTTTTTCTGGAAGATTTCCCCAATTTACATCAAGGTAGAAGTCAGATCTCAGACTCCTAGGGTTGATGCTTTTAAGAATGGAGCTTCCTGTGATCATTGTATTTGCTATTTTTACTTTTTCCTCGCTAAATCGGTAATTAACAGAAGGGCGATTCTGTAGTTCAGAGTAAGCCGACATATCATTGTAAGCAACAGTAAGTTTAGTCAATGGCTCTTCTCTATCATCAACTCTGTTTGTCTTTGCTTTCTTCCTGTTGTCAGCTTCGGCATACAAATGTAATAACTGTCATTTGATTTTGAATTTTAGGTATCGCTTTTTTGTTAATGGTCTGCTTCCATTCTTTCAACATCATCATGTATCGCTTGTAATCTTCTTTGAAGATTATCACTGTTTCGATCTATCCGTGATGTAATTTCCGCAGTCAGTTCTCAAATATTTTCAACCTTATCTTGTGACGATTGTGAGTTTGCATTGTTTTGCACTCCCATCTTATTTTCTTGATCTCCATTATCGTTTGTTGTCTTAAGTTCATCGTATTTTTCAGTCTATAGCTTCGTGTTTTGATGACTGTAACTCAGTCGTAACATGTACTTTTTCGGAATTGATCACAAATGAGATATTCGATCTTTTGTGTACTGGTCTTAGATGAACGCGTTTCAGCTTCTTTGCGGGAATCATCTTGTATACAATTATGTAAGGTGTTTCTTACATGATCATTTATTTGTTAAAAAGACTGTCCCTGACATTGCAGCTCATTTTTTTTTTGTAGAATTATTTCAAGATCTATGTTCGTAAAATGCTCAGGCTTTCTTCCATTTACATGACATGCGCATTAAATATGATACATATTAGATTTGTATAACTGAAATTTACCTTAAGGTACCTTGATCTTGGTTTCAACTAGATTTCCACGACTGTCAAAAACTTGTTTACTACGTCCGCTGTCTCAAAAATGTTCAAACATGTAAAAATGTTTAAACATGTACAAATGTTCAAACATGTAAAAAAAGGACCAGTTAAAGTTCATGTTCCGTTTCGTTTATGACCTTTTAATGTTTCAACTAATTTAAAATTGGACCAACATTGCCCAACACATGCCCCCCCCAATAAGGAATAGACTCGACGACACATGGCTAGATCATAATGCATTCTTTAAATTGAATCCTTCTGCAATATGTATCTACTTACGGACATACCTTTCACATTGTGTTCGACATAACGGACTTAACTGTGAAATAAGTAAATAGACCGATTAGTCATAACATTAGAAATAAAGATGAATGTAAGAACTGATTGTAAGTCTACGTAGTCTTAAAACAATATGTTTTAAGGTCCCTTCTGTGAACCCCAATAGTTTCCCCGTTAGTTATATAACTATGTGAATAGAAACTTACACACAAAATAAGCGGAAAAAGACACGGATATTTTCTTTGTATTTCTGTTGTAGTATTAACAATAAGTTATAGGTACCTCTTTTTTACAAGTCATATCTATACACAGATCTTATTTGTACCGTGTCTTAAATATAAACCATGAATATACACTAATCGAAACTTCTAACGCCCTTTAGTTTATACTGTGCAAAAAGTCAATTAATCGGAAACTAGTCGTTCTGAAATTTACAACGTATCACAAGCATGTTTATTGTTTTTGAAGACCACATTGAAAGTAAGTTTAACTTAATGTTTTGTATTTCTGAATATGTTTACCTTCAGCAAATAAAGATATAATTATCATGATCATTATTACTATTATTATTATTATTATTATTATTATTATTATTACAATCATCATCATTATTATTATTATATTAATTTGTCTGAGTTACCTTCTGTTGAACGTGTATTTTGTGTTTAATTGTATTTGTGTTGCGCGAAATCGTACACGAAATCTTACGTAGTATAAAGTACATTGTGTAATATAATATAAATTCTACAGCTGCTATCACAAGTAAACTTTTACATAAATCACTACATAATTATATACCTTATGACAAATAGTTAATATGTAAAGTAATAAAGAATGTAAAAAGCATGAAACGCATGAAAGAATTCAAAACTATTGCAACTCTAATTTATGACTGGTCGCAAACAATGTCATGGAATAGGTATTGAACGATGTCGTGAACTACGCGAAAAGTTTCACCACTTGACTACAGAGACATTTGCATTTTCAGTGTTCATTTTTCCTATCGATTACTAATCCGTTGTTCAGCAGACGGCAAATATCGATTTTACGGCTAATCAAATAATCGCAAACTGACTCAGTTGTACTTTTTGCAGAACACCAGATTATTCATTGATGAAACTAAATACTGATAAAATTATCAACTGGAACTTGAAACGTAAGTTCAATTTTACAAAGTATCGTATTTATAGTTTTGTTAAAACAAATTCAATCGGTCACAAACTAGTACAACGTGTGACTTAGAGCTCTTTATAGATCTATGTAATGTACAATTCACTATATAGCGCCAAAGTTTAATTAATCATATTTGTATTCCCTTAACACTATTTTAGGGACGTTAAGTATGTTTAGCACAACATGCAATATTATGTATGTTGAAATAATGTGAAAATATCTAGTTTTTATTATTCATATGAAAGACGAAAATGTATCCTTAAAGATGCTTAAAAACTGGTTTACAAATCTACACAGCTTATAATCCTAAATAATAACATACATAAAACTGATTATAAAAACATGTATAAAATGTCACAGCACAAAATATCATACTCACCCCATCTTGTTACCAAGTATTTTTCACTTAGTCTTGAATCCAAATGATTTAGAAACACTAAAATTCATTTCAAAAATAAGTGTTATTAGTGTTCTAGCACACTTAGTGTCACATTCTCATAGATCCTCCGTTAAAAGCCGAGAGGCTTTGAAAACAAAGTTGTATCCTACGGAAAGTTAAATACAGGGCCCTGATTCCAATCAATGTTTAAGGTGCACGTATAAAGGTATATAAACTATTTTAGGCGCAATCTATAGCCGGCCTCTTGTCTCATCCTAACTTGCACTTCTACGCAGGATTCGAAACGTCTAATATACTTAGTGATATCTGAGTATGGGTTCAATAAAGATGTAGGCTGAACAATATATGTAATTTGGTACATTTAACGATATGGGTTTTTACATAGCTATGTTATACTTTATTGTAAATATATGTTACAGAACAGACAAAATAACTAGAAATCAACAGTCATACATGCCTATATTTTAATCTATTTAAAAAATAAACACGTTCCTATATATAATAGTTATACAAGAAAAGCACTACACCCCTTTAAGGGCCTTATTTCTGTGAAAAACAAGTAGATTATTTTTGCCAAATAAAATCAGATTCTGACAAGCTCATTCAGAAAAAAGAAGCCTTTTTAAAACTTCACAATCTCACCGGGTATTTTTTTCTGCATCTTATAGTTATACAGAACTCAGTTCTTATAAGTTAAATTATATCAGTACTTTTAGTTTCAGAAAACGAGAAATTCTAAAAAGTTTCTAAATAGAATATTTTTGAAAAGAGCTACACCCCCTGTATGGGCCTCTTTTCAACAATCAGGAAGTGCAGGGGGCGGATACTGGAAAGAGTGATCATTAAGTTATTTGAGTCTAATATTATTCAGTTTTGATTACCGGTTTCAGAGAAATAGAAATTTAATGTTTTTATATTGAATATAGAATAAAATTACAATTAAAGGGCAATGACTCCAGAGATACTGACCCAATCATAATAAAAGTTGTGTGTGCGCCGCGGTATTATACATTTGTACACTTATTGTTTGTTTCATGAAATTTTATCATTTGGTTGTTGAGTTATTAGACCGGACGGACGGACAGACGAACAACGCACAAACAAAATCACTCCGCCTATGGCAGTTGATAATATCACAGGTGTGATGGCGCGTTGCAAACAATTTTCAAATCCCCAATACATCGTTCATCAATAAAAAAAGAATTAACAATACAAGAGAAAAATGTTTGAATAATACGAAATTCATAAATACCTATTTTATTATTTAATTTTAATATATACCGAGATATTTGGAACAAAACTAGAGATGTATGAAAAATTACGTGTCTTTAATCAAAATTTTACCTGAATTATTTTCTAAGATGATTGGTTAATTAACGTAACGTGAAATATTTGTCTGCGTTGGTAAATTGGCCAGCTGTATGAAAAATGCAAAAAGCATGGAACACCTTGGACATAAGAAAGGGGGACTGGAATTAAACAACTAAAACCATTCTTTGCAGTAACATTATGATATCGAACATTTCCCATCGATATAATGATATAATTGTTAGGCTTTTTTCCTTTATCAATCAAATTTGCCCTGGCCCTGAAAATATGATCTTTCACTTTTTCCTGTCTTATATTTTGTAATTCAGATATTGCGTGTTCTCAACGACTTTTATTCTTGCAATTAAATATACTTCTCTTCTTTTTCTATAACTATGATTGTTTCTGTAACTGGAATATAACATAGTTTTCTCTCTAATATTTATCATTAAGGTCTCTAAATACAGTTGTTCGTCAACTGTAAACTGTATTTCATCAATTTGCAAGTAGGACATATTTACAGTGTTATATGCAGTCATACAGTATTTTAGTTTAATGTCAATTATTTCATTAATACATTTCAAATAATCGTTATCATAAATAGTAAAGAATTGTTGAATTTTCATATTCCTTTCCCGTGTGAATTGCTTTCTATAACTAGAGACAAAACTACAAGTGTATGGTCTGATCTATTACTAATGTGTAAGTCACAATTTCGGAAATGCTGAAGTAAATCATAAGTTACTACACATAAATCAAGATGTGCTTGTTGTACAGGATTTTGTCTCCTCCAAGAGTATTTTCTTATATTACCATTTAACTCTCTGAAAGGAACAAGTAAATGTCTCACTTTAATATATAATGTCTAGAAAGAAATGTCTAGATTTTTTGTTGGTATATGCTGACATTTAAAATTAAGTTACAATCTCCGCACAACATACGAATTATTTCCTAAATCATTTCCTTACAAAAATGTTACTGTTAGATCAATCAGAATAAAAATACCACCATCATCGATATAGTTTTCATGAAGTTGAAAATCTAAGTTTCGTTCCAAAAGTATTCCAACACCTCTTGAATATGCCGCACCAAAGCTGAAATAACGGTGTGAATTCCAATCATTTTATCAAATATGTTAATCTAGGGTGTAAGTGCAAAGATGTATGCATAATTATTTTTCTTTCGAACACTTAAAGACGTCAGCTCTTTTATAAGTATTCAATTCATTTTCATTTTTCATATCAAATTCCAAGAGAACTTCAAGACTAGTATTAAATTGACATTCGGACCCGGGAAAGTATAGCGGTCAACTATTGTCCATGACTAACGTTCGTATTAGAGTAGACTTTAGTTCAATGTTGGGTTTTACTTTGAGGGCCCCTAATGTTGATGGGGTGTCAAACCATAATTTTGCCATGGCATAGGTTCGGTAGAAATCAATGAATGTATAAAGAGGCCAAACTTTTATTGGTATATGAAATTACCTGTGTATAAGTATTTTTCTTCAATCATATAGGTGTCAATTATCTTTAATTAGGACATGATAATTATAACTAAGTCCTAAACTAGTTTCAAGTACTAATGTTGCACTGGTGCAACATATACTGTAAAAGCCCAACGTTGCACTCGTGCAACATCAAAAAAATTCTTTACCAAGAACAGTAGACATAAAATTGTTTGGCTTTTAAGTATGACTCATCAGTGCCTCCTCTCCTTATAAACAAACAATCAGAATTTTACAACAATTGTGACATGGGTTGGGTTCTAGAGGGTTAAAATATTTGTTTCTATGATCTCAAGGCCATGTTTAAAACTTGATCATTTTGGTTAAAAAACTAGGTCATCAGGTTAAACAATAGACAACCTACAACCTAATATATGTACCCTAGAAGCAATAATTTCCGCTCAATCATCATGCAACTCAGTCGGGATTTACATGTATTGTTAGGATTTACAGCGCATCTTTATGTAACGTTACCGTAGCGCCATACGTAACGTGACGTCTACATTATAGCGTCACTTCCGTTGTATTGCTTTGTTACGTTTTAGTTTGAATATAGAGCCGTAATAGACACAACGTGTTGTACTATCTTCGAAGAGTTAACCCCGCCACACCCACATTTTTGGTACCGTGACAAAAACGAAAATGAATTTACAGAAGTTACTTACCCTACGCAGTAGGCACCGTAATGTTATCACGAGACAGTTAGAGAAAATCGAAGAAGCGAGGAAAAATCCGACTTTGACAGATTTCCACACAATTTTGGAGACTATTCAACAGAAAGCTAGAGCGATAGAAACATTGAATGAAAAGATATTGTCACTCACGGACATAAATGACATTTAAGAAGAGCTGATGAATAGTGAGGAATATTCGTAAGATTTGGAAATTATGCTTAAACATTTGAAAACATTTGGAAGTAAACAAGGCAGAAATGATGTTGAAAATTCAAATTCTCGAGACGATTCAACTTTGCATGGAGATTCAGGAAATGCGCGAGATGATCCGTTATATGCACATAGTTTTCAACGTACTGCTAGTTTTGCATCGTAAAATTCACAGTTTAACCGACTACCAAAACTTAAGATTCCGACTTTCAATGGAGATATTCTAAAATGGCAGACGTTTTGGGATTCATATGAACAGTGCACACAAACAATAATGTAACGGATGTTCAGAAATTCAGTTATTTACAGTCGCAACTGGACGGAGATGCTGCGAGAACAATTGAAGGATTCCCGTTAACGAACGCAAATTATGCAAGAGCAGTTCAACTTCTGACAGAGAGATTCAGCCAACCGCACAAGATCACGCATACGTACATGCAGTCTTTGATACAGCTCCCAGCACCTTCGAGTAATATTAATAGTCTGAGGAACCTTTACGACAAAATGAAGGCGTTTATTCGAGTATTAAAATCTCTTAGATTCGTTCGGAAGTCTGTTGGCGCCAGTCATTCTAGACAAACTTCCGGCGGATGTTCGTTGACAACTGGCCAGAGAGCGCAGCGACTGGAGCTGCAATCTTTCGGGAAATCAACATCATGGAGGCTGAAAATACTCAGGAGTTTTCATCAGGTAGGAGTCAAACTGCTGCTTTTTTTCTTGCAAATACGAGTAACCATGGAAAAGAAAAATTACATAGTAGAAAGACTAACGCACAAACTTTCCAAAATAACTTTAAGAAGTGTGCATTTTGTGGTGAGCAACATTAAATCAGATTAGACGAAAACGACAGAGACGTAACACGATTTCTTTGACTAAGTGATACAATTAATCTAGACAGTCAACTGATTAGATACATATTTAAGAGTGTGTTATTCGAAGCAACACGTTCACCATTTATTCTGAACGCCATAATTTTGAAGCATCTCAGTGAAAACCACGAACTTCCTGTTTCCAATATGTTAAAGATATTTGTATGTTGATAACATACTATCTAGTTTAGAAACTGAAGAAGACGCAATAGACTACTTTCGTGAGTCCCGTATATTGATGTCAAAAGCTGGGTTCAATTTGAGATAATGGACATCAAACAGTCGGCGTTTACAAGAACAAGCTAAAAGTGAGAGTGTATAAAAAAAATAAAAAATGATACAATGTGAAGTCAGCACTTTATTTCTTTTTGCGGAGATGTACACGCTTAGTAAAACAATTAACGACTGAATAAAACATCGAACCGTATACCGTATAGGCCTATCGTGCACCGGGAATCGTGTATCGTATATCGTGTATAGTATATGGTGCACGTTGCACGATGCGATGAATGATACGATATGATACACGATATACGATTGACAAAAAACACGATGAGCGCACGCACATTATACACACGTTACACGCACGATATACGCAAGTTTTTACAACTGTTACGTTCCGACTACTGTATTTAACTGTTTTTAAAGTCAGTGTTAAATTTAGTATGATAGTATTTATCATGGCATTGTTGTTGTACATATGGAATTTTCAAATACAATAACTCATGTATGCAGTATTAATAAATAAATTATTATCATAGTTTTATCATACAAATCATATCATACATGTATATCATACTTTTCTGATCATTCAAAATTATAGCACAACTATAAACACTCTCTTTACTTAGATAAATTTAGTCTCGACGGAATAAGTAACTATTTTTTCAGTTAAACAAACTTATGTTAAGTGGTGTACTATTACTCACCCTGTAAATAAATGCACGATTCTTTAGATTAAATGTGATTCAACTTTCATTATTTCATCAAAACAGATCCTTCAGATCGGATTTATAGTCAAAATGAATGCGCAAACTAAGTACCTACGCATCCCGCTGCAACACCTTTGAATTGTGATTAAAATCTTCCAATATATTCTGATAAGATTAGCAGTTGCATAATCAATAGTCGTAACAGAATGAAGACACGTGTATATCAACAGAAACCAATTGACGAAATGTTTAATAATCTTTGATTCACAACATAATTTATATGTCAAAATAAGTTTTACATAATTGTTCTCAAAACAATGTCAATGCTCGTTTAATTTTAAATATATTTTACTCTGAAACTTTCTGTGTTTGTGGACGAATAAGCAGCACACTGTATTGCATTCCGCTTTTCCAGTTTTTCAATATATCACCCGCTAACGTTAGGAAAATCAAAACGTAAGCGTTTGTAAACGAACTTAGTCTAGCACATCTGTTTCCGAAAGCCCGCACATCGAAGACCCATTCGCACCAGCGGAACCGGATATGCTTGTTCACTCCCATGACTATGCTACTTGGGATCAATAACTATATCATCAGGTCAAATTATAGTAAACCATTTGAACATTGTAGAATTCACATTATGTAAACAATTATCTTAAACAATGGGAAGAATATTTGTCAGGTTTCAAACTGAGTCGCACTGGGTCATAAACTAGAACACAAATAATATTAACGTCAAACTATAGACGAACCTTGTTAACAACTTTAAAGCCATATTTTGCCCCCAATTATCCTAAAAATTTGTTACATTTGTAGAACGTCTGTCATTATAATATATTGGTCAAATTTGAAAATTGGAGTAACAACGAGGTCATCATCTCAAAAAATGGCCACTGTACTCGGATGAGCGATCAGGTGCCACCATGACACCCTTGTTTAATTTTATTAGGATAGTCAAACGCAAATCTTGCTAAATAAAATAAAGTTAGACTGTTACACATATTCATATACGATTGTCCTGACTTTTGTTACATGAAATAGTCAATTTCTAACAGTTTTAATTGATCCCTTCTAAACGTATTTCTGAAAACTGTAATGGTCAATTCGAATTTCAATTTAAACTTTTACACACTAAGTCTAACTTGGTTCTTAAACATTTAGTTTTGTAACAGTACATGTATAATGTGCTCAAAGCCGGCACATAAGATAACATTCCCCTGGAAAAAAAAATAAATAAGACAACTGTATCATTATCTTGTTCATAGGCCTTCAATATTTCAAGATAGATACATGTAGTCACATGTACATGTATACTTTGTTGTTTAAGTATGCCTTCATATCCTGTTTTACTTGTTTCAGGTTCAAGTATGCCTGTAGACATTTACAACCAAGAGTTTCAAAACTGGTTAAAAGGTAATTTGGCACTGACTGAATCACGAAAAGCGTTATGTGGACCTGTATCAAGAAAGATAGAAGATTATATCTCGGAATTTTCACAAGACCAAAGGGCACATTTTGATCAATTTTTTGCATGCTTGGCCAAAAATGGAATTTGTCAATTAAAGGAGCAGCACAGAAACAGAATTGTGTGCTCATGTTGGCATAATTTATGCAAAAAACTTTTTGGACTTTTCACCGCCAAATATATTAGACACGATGCTTTGAAATATACTTGGCGGATCAGAGATAAAACACGGTTAGATAGTGAGTGCTCGGAGCACATAGGCAAAGACAAAAAGATTTGGATTATACATATAGCAAAGTTGTACATGTCTTTCGAACCAGGAGACAAAATGCAAAGCTTTGGGTGTTTGGACGATCTTGATATATCGAAACTTCTAAAAATGATGCGAAACTTCAAGGTTTTTGTCCGTGATGGCTGTCAGGAGATTTATAATGAGGTAAGCCTAGTCATTGTATAATTGATCAACCTAAGGTATATTCAGATACTGTATATTTTGGTCAAATACCACTAAAACAGTAGTCCCCTTCGGCTCAAATTATATGACATAACGCAACAGTTAACATACAAAAATATGGTTATGCATGTGTGTGCCTACAAAATGAGATGCATTTCAACAGGGTATAAGAAGTTGAGAAGTCCCACTAGCCGACACCCTTATCATGTGCGTCAATACCATTTCCCCATCTTATACCTTAGTACAGCACATACATTGTTTGGAACAGCGACATACAGCTTTTTCAACACGTTTCTTGACAAGGAGAGATCAACATAAGCCAATAGGTTAGGTTTGGGCGGTTATGGTTGTTTTATCTTGCTGTGCAAAAGAACAAAACTGTAATAATCACATTAAGGTAAGTGAGAGCATATTTAAATCTTTCTTAATTTATTATGATTTTGAAACATGAATGCAGGTGAGGTAAAATGGCGGAATAACAGGAAACTAGAAGCTGAAAATAATAAATGGAAACAAAAAAGGACAGATGCTAATTTAATAATAGATGAAGAAATATTTTAAAGAGTGGTTTACACATACCATTTACATGTACCAGACCTGCGTTTGTGCTACTTTAAGTTATTGCAATGGTGCTGTTTAAAAAAAGGAAAATGTTACCTGGACGTCAAAGTGGACAGTATTTTACACCAAGTCGGCTTTTGCTTTTTTGTAGAATCCTGATTATGTAAACGTGAGAGTGTTCGCTTAAAATACGTCAGTGTTTTAGTACGGGCTGATTTTACCTTATATAGTGGCGTCACGAAGTGATATTGGGGTATCATAAGCTTAGGGTGTTTGACGGTCTTCTTACGTTCAGTGTTTAAATTAGTTAAAAATTAACATAATCCTTCAAAATTGAAGAAAGTGAAGGGTACTAAAATTGTTTTTTGGTTTTAACGTGGTTTTTGGGGATATATCACACCCCTCGAAATAATATCACCCTCGCCTAACGGCTCAGGGAATATTACTCAAGAAGAGTGATATATTCCCATATACCACTTCAAAAAAACAAAACAAGTAACATACAACATGTAATGTAACTTTTGTATATACAACCAGGTGTGCGCACTTGAAAGGCTTAAACTGGTTTTGGATTACCTCATTCTGTTAAATTACCTGCATTTTCTTGCTAACCCTGTTATTGTACCATTTTTGCTAATCTTGTCAAATAACTGTCACATTTTGTCTGGAAACAATGTGGTACAATGTAACTAGGTCAAATGGATTCCTAGCGGGAAAAGTCATTTTCTAACGCTATGGAGTAATATGAATGGCCGTTAGTCAAGGGCTATATGTAATATTTTCTCGGTTCTTGGTTTCGACCTGCAATGTTAAAACACTTTTGAAGTGACTGAAGGTTTAATCTGGTCAGGTCAAAGCTTTTATGGATAGTCTCAAGTGAAACCCCCACGCTTCCTGATTTAAAAAAGGCCCTTCGAGGATTTAGCGCTTTTCTTACATATTCTATTTAGAAACTTATAATTTTTGTTTTCGGAAATTTAAAGTTCTGATTTACTTAAACTTGAAACTGCATCAATGTAAGATGTAGAAAAAGGAATTACCTCTAAGAGATCAGGCGCCCATTTGGTGGTTAAATTCTAAAAATGTTTTTTATGCAAAAAGGCTTGTAAGAATTTTATATTTTTGTCACAAATAATAAACTTTGTACTTTCTAACAATGAAAGTTTATGACGGATAGTCAGACGGATGAAATGACTGATGGACCGACATAGTTAAAACGATATCCTTCCGCCTGTGGCGGGGGATGCAAACTGATTTTGAATAAATAAATATTTCACGTTTACATTTCACAATTTATGAAGTTTGCGATCACCAGTTTTTCCGAGGTCCGGTCTGATTAGGACGGGCGCTTATATGACTCGGTATGCATTTTGAGTATGATTGCTCAAAATATGATTTTACAGAGATCTTACTCTCATTCAATTTGTAATAATTGAAGAAATGCACGTGCTTGGTAGTAAATGTTTAATGTGACATTTTTAAACACTGTAAACCAAAGGAAGATGACTCTGGACATACTTGTAAATTTATACTGAGATCATATGGTTGTACACCTGTAGCTCTATGTGCTTAATCGCACTTATCCGATATATTCATTGTATTTGTTTTTTCAAGTTTGATTATGGTTACCTCGGTCAAATATTTATTGTTTATACAGTAGGAAAATTACTAAATTTAAACGGACAGATATAGAAAGGAAACTGCAATCCGAACATTCATTGATCGAAGTAGTTATAAGTTTGATATATTTGAAATATTTCTTAAATTGTATGGGTGTTGATTACTGCAAAGTTGTGTAGTCGTTCTGGTAGGATCCCATACAAAACAAAGGGAAACAACGCCAAATATATATATGTTGTGCTCTGGCGTTCCGGCCACCATGAACAACGACGACACTTAAAATCAACAACATGCCATTGCAATGGCGAATCAACAGCATAGAAACGGCTCTAATACGACAATACAATGGGACGTCCCGGCAAAAATAAATATTCTGATGTTGTCCTGTCGTATGGAGACCTTTCTCTGTGTTTGTTCTTTTCTTCTCGTTGTCATGTGTTTGCGGGGTGCCAGCTCGACAGTATGACAACACGAAAAATTAACGGGAAATATAAAGCTGTCGAATAAAGATAAAGACCTTTGCCGTGCTCTGTCATGATGACATCCCAGCCATACTGAATGATTACTGTCCTGCGCATATCATACGGAAGGTGCAATTACAATCTTGCAAATTCACTTGTTGTTTTGCGTTGTGTTGGCCTTCACAAAACGAGAAAGTAGTGATTGGTCGATGTTTTACTACATCGATTCCGTTCGATTACAATTATGTAAGGGTTCAACATTTTGTTTTCAGTTTACAAAGCTAACTTAATGATAAGGACTTCTCACAAAAGAAAGAAAATAAAAGATTTGAATCGTTACGATCAATTGCCGTTGGCTAAATAGTATTTTGAAACGCAAACTAAAAGTTAATTTGGAATTTTCAGGTAATAGAGTTCAGAAATGCCATAATGCATTCTCCAAATAACAGCTTAAGGGGCCCAGATCTACAACAGAAATTAATAAAAACATCGGATCTCCTTAAACTGCTTGACTTGGATCCTTCCTGCGATGTACTACAGTATCTGGAAAAGGTAAATTTTAATTGAAAATGGGTAGTTAAGTAGTAAATAATTGTCTCATATTTGAAATCACTTAATATCTCACGGATTCATGGTTAAGGGTTCATTGACCGCTATTTGTCTCAGTTATCACGTGAAACTGTTGGCAATTTCTTACGTATGACTATGTCTAGCATAAATCATTCATGGGAACGAGAAAGGGTGAGATGAGTACGCCGAATTTTGAACTTGAAGGACAAATAAATAATTTGCCATTCAAAAAGATAAACATGTGTATGTACTTAATGGCATCTTTTTATGAGTGGTGTCTTCGTTTCCCTGAAATCAAACATAATATATAAAGCCGAAAATGCAGTACGATATATTCGTAGTAGTTTATATAAACATTTAAAGTTGTAATATTAATAGGAAATGTACTTTTGAATTACCTCTTCTTTATAATTATGTGCCCTGCTATTATTGGTGCCAGAGTTCAATAACGGACGGACTTTGAATATCATTTCTTACCACCAGTAGAAAATAAGCCCCGCAGCCCCGTGAAGTTAGTCCCTTAGCGCCTAGTTACATGTACTCCACAGTTGCTTCAAATTAGCTTTTAATTTCCTTGCAAAGTCATGAAGCCCCGTAACACATAGTTTCTCTACAGACGCGCGTTAATTTACCTTGCATATACATTGTATCACCGTAGACCAACATAAAGACGCATGCGACCACTGACATGAACATATTCCTTGGCTTCACCTAATTCTTTAGTACCCTCGCATCAAGTATCCTACAACTATAAAATGATTTTATTTCTTTCTAGAACACAATTAACTCTTTCAACTTTCAGCTTGGACAGAAAGAATTCACAATTTCGTTTGTTTCGGAAGAATACAAACACCTTGTTACTGAGGTTGTAAAAGCAAAAAGAATTTCCGTCGATCTGTATCAAGAATTTAATGAAACAAACACAAAAGGCGGATTCTATAGCAAAGATTTAAAGGAGATTTTGGAGAAAATCTGCAAAGAAAGTGTATGTATAAAGTGTGCTGTTGCTGTAATGCAGTGTTCTCATCTGCGTGGCATATTAAACATTATTTGTCGGGGATTGTGCATGCATGAATAGGAACATCTCTGTCATATCTTGCATCTGCTATTATACATTGTATCAGAAATGAAGAAAATTTAAATGAATAGGATAGGTTTATGTCTTTAAACATATAGAATGTCTTGCAAAATAGCATGCACAGGTCAAAGCGATGACTGATTATATCTGTCTACATTATATACAAATAAGTACAGCCTACATATAAATAACCAGTTAGCATAAATAATCACTGCATTGTAATGGTCATATAGACAGAAGTGTTTATTTATGGATGTTTATTTTTGCAGCCTGAGCCGCAGCTGGAAATGAAATCAAGGAAATCTGAGCCGCAGCTGGAAATGAAATCAAGGAAATTCAAGCACATGGTTAAGGGCTTCCTTGAAAAGAAAAAAGAAGCTTTACAATTAGACAGAACCACCTGTTTGGTTACCGACATCAAAATGTACAAAGAGTTAGAAAAGTTACAGAAACAGACCGAACAAGATTTGTTCGATATAAATGTAAGTCTACTTAAAAACTCATGTGGTGGTCTGTTTTAACGAATGGTGATCATAAAAAACAATTAATGCAGTAAAGTTGAAAATCACAATTATGTCTGTTGACTCAATTACGTGATTGTGTTTACAATGTAACATCGTGTTTCAAACGTTTTTTCGCCAAGTTTGCGATGTTCATTTGTTTCTTTTGACTATACACCGCTTATATCTTAGCTCGTATTATTGCCTCTGTTTTCAAGTTTAGAAACATTTTATGTGACATGTATTTGGTGTTATTCTTTTACGTCGTATATGCGGATATATTACCAAATAGATTAAGATACGATGTTAATGATTTTATTACGCGTCTTTATCTCACACAGGAAGATTCAATTTATTTTAAATAATTCACCTCCCGGCTTACACTGCCGCAAGCATGCATTTTGATATTCACTCGATGCCGCACTGCCACTAAATGACGTCTCTATATGTCGTCGTAAATTTGCACGTTACAAATGAAAGTACAGTTTTACACAATTTCAAGTACATGACATGATAATATGGATACAAACGATAAAAAGAGTGAGGAAACGAGACTTATTATTTGTATCGATTTGTAGATGAATTAATTCAAATGTATATAACATGTCTGGCGGGTTAATATTAATATTTGTCATTGGTTCGATGACAAATTCAATGGCTGAAAATTTCTTAGTAGGGTAATAAAATCACATATATCTGACCCACTTGAGACGAATTAATTTGATTAGAGCATTTTAAAGTCACATGATCAGTTTGAGTGTACTCATACATGTATAGAAAAATACATTTATTGAATAAAGATAGAAGAAGTTCTTTTTACTCTTAAACAATCTTGACATATGCCTTTCTTTGGTAGTCAAGATGTTTCTTCGAGAAAATAATTGCATGAACGCCGTTTTTGCAATATCATTGAAAAACAAAACAATTTGCTATATTTCTAACATGTACTTTTCGATTTATAAAAGCAAGGTTAGGAATGGTTTTGTAAAAAACTGGTCAGTTCCGCCGGTAAGAAATATTTCTATGTAAATTAAAAGCTACTTGTAATTATTGTACTCCTGGAACTTTAAGGCATCGTGCTTAGATATTATAGTCACTTACAATATACCTATGTAACAAATTTGGAAACATTTTGTAAAACAGACCCATCTATTTTCCGTTTTATCATTACACAAATATGTGGCAAGGTTTAAATACGGTTGGTTTTACTTGATATCTATTAAGTTCAACTTATTGTGGTATCATTTAAAGAAATGTGTTTCCAGATTTAGAAACTATGAATAGTATGAACGAACGAATTTACGAGAATCGATATTTTGACATTGATTTTTCCATAATTAGTGCCGAAAGTTAACTGATTGCAATCAGTTATACTAGCCAGACAGAAAAAAACATATATAACAGTATGTTGATGATTTAAAAATGTTTCGCACACAAATGTAAGAAGAATAAACACACGTAATTACTTTATATCATTTGCTGCAACAAATAACCAAACAGGAGCAGCTGAAGATGAACGATGAGACAGAAATGGCGGAATTGATTGATAAGCTGAATAAGGACGTCACAAGACTTAAAACAGATAATCAGAAATTGGAAGATGAGGCAAGAAAGATATCAAACAATTTTGACCATATGAATAAAGTCACAGCAAAACACAATGATCAGACGAGAGTAAATAATAAGGTATGTATTTTGCTATAACCGCGAGATTTTTCATATCTGAATAATTTGATATAAATGCCACAAAATAACATGTTTTTTGGACTAATTCGATTAACAATTAGCATGGTCGCATGATGACGGAGTCTGTATCGTATTTGCCATCCATTTTATTTCTTGTTTAGATCACGCAACTTCTTCAACTTTTTCAGTTGATAAAAGAATACATAAAGCCGAAGAAAAAATAACTGAAAGTAAGATGTACATTTGTATTTGGTCAATGTGGTTCTCATTAAGACGACATGCAGATAACATGTCACAACCCAGCCCGTTTAATACGAATGCTATATTTAAGGATCATTTGTTTTTGTATCTGCTCCATAACACCCACACTCCTTTAACGATTTTCATAAAATATAGGTCTAATATACATCCCATTAAGACAACAAGCAAAACGCATGTCCTAACTTTGTCTGCTCATGGTAAATTTTAAGTGCGTACTTAGGGGTCTTTGCTAGCTTTTTCTTCGCTTCCCAACTCCTTACACCTGAAAGGTTTTCATGAAAAAGTTCAACAAGACATCACACATAACCAATGGTACAATCCAACCGATTCATGGTTAAGGCTAGTCTTAATCCAGTCGAAGGTCAAATGTTATCGTTTCAACATTCCCTCCTAAGCTGGATATATATAGTTGCCGTTAAGATTGCCATTTTTCATATGTGATAAAGTTTGTAGAACTTTACATTGGTAAGTTGTACAGGTAGATTTCAATCATTTTAAAGAATAAATCACAAACATAATCGTTGTGTTGAAGTTGATCACAAATAAAGCTAGTTAGAATAAGAAGTTGGCTGAATTCCTACCTGACGGGCAGCAGTCTGAATTGACCCGGAAGAGCTGGCTGCCTAATTAAGTTTTCTTAGCAATACCATTTAAAGGACTGACGAGTCTCCAGCCTCCGACTTCTTTTCTTAAGGCCTGTTATAACGATGTTTTCAATTTCGTCGTGTTTCTACTGTTATTTGGAATCGGACGGGACCCTATCTATTGCATTTGCATTTTTGACACACCATTCTTTCATAGCATAGAATATATTAGACAATACTACGTTACCTTCTTTATCATGTAACCGAAAGCAATTGATTTATTCGACCTTGTTACTGAGCGCAGTTTTCCCACGCCGAATGGACAACGAAAATCGTTTTTTTTTACGATATAAACATATCCGAGCATTGATTTGACAGTTAATCGTGAAAAACGTCAGACGTACGTGTATATCAGTGAGTCATTGTGATCACCCTTTGTCCATCGCCCATCTGTCGTAGAAAGCCCACAGTGTCATTCAAACAACATGCGAAAGACAAATTAAACTTCTCATGAATGTTCCAGTGCATTGTCCGCTTTCAAAATTGTTCAAAGAATTCCATTCCATGTAGAACTCTAAACTTCAAACATCTTCTTATAAAGAACGGAAGACATATTCTTTATATATTTGGTCTGTAGCATTATGTATTTGTCTTCTACAAAGTGTATTCAAATCAGAATCCTGGGGTCAAAACTGGCCCCATCCGGAGGTCATTTATTTTACATTGAGTAATATAACAAAAATCTTCAAAAAAATTATCTTTTAATCCATTAAGCCCAGGGCTACATATTTAATGTGTAGCATTGTCAAGGTTATTAAAATATAACAAATCTTGAACTTAGACTGGCGCAATCATAGCCATCCTATTAGTAACATATGTGTAAATATTTTAAATTAAAGAAATCTTCTTGTCAAAAATCTCAAGGTCAAATTCTTATATATACATATTTAATATGTTGCATCGACCAGTAGTACAGTACTAAGTTTGTTCAAATCATACCCTTGGGGTCAAAATTGACCAATATGGGTGTCAAAAGTGTTAACAAAGATATATACGTGTAGGATATATTTGTTTTTAATTATTTGAAATGATTGACCCAATATGTGAACATATTTTCACAAATCTAGGTCTCTGTTCTTACAGCATAATACATTATGTATCTTTTACTAAAAATACAAAGGTAGTTTAATATCGGGAAAAACTTTGACCGACATACTTTGGACAAATTTGGGTACACGAGGAAATCTGGAAGTGTGTGAGGTGTTTTGGAATCGTTGTATCATTGGCGTGAATAGCTGTGGGACTCGATATAGAGCCAGCATGGCTCTTTTGTTTATAGCATTTGACAAAAGAATGTATCCAATAGTAATCGTGACTGCGCCGACTGCTTATCATAAACAAAAACGGTTTGTGAGGTCACATCTTTAACCACCGCGCTTATAATGCGGCGCCATCATATAATTTGGACGTTATACATGTACATACTATTTCTAAATAGTATGACAACATTACAATAAGTTGTCTTCTCTGAAAACAAAATCAATGTATACAACCATTCTCGTAATGGTTCAATAATCTTACATATGATATCTGGTCTATACTTCTCCTTGAATCCCAAAAGACACACGTGAGTGATCGATATAGTGTCTACATTTAATTCTTATCAGCATGTGTCCGTTCGATGACTTTTAGCTTATGTATTGTCCTTGATTGTTCATGGTTTTTATGTCTCGGCTTCTTCTACTGGAACAATCTACATATTGATGGTGAGTACCATGTCTAATTTGCATATCACTAGTATGTTCCGGTTCATTGATTTCAAGTGATGTTGTTGCCCTTGAATTTTAAAATTTTTAAATTGTAAGTACAGTCTCCGACAGGCGATATCTTAAACCGGTGTCTTATTTATTTTGACTACCTTTCTCTTTAAAGTGTTTACTCGACGTGTTTCTTTTGGGTCTGTAAAAATATGGAAACTGACAGAGCTTATCTGTAAAACTTTGATGTGGTCCAGTAGAAATTCTGTATATATCCGTTGGTCCTGAATATGTTCAGTCCAATCTAAAGTTTGGGCAGAGCCACGCTTTCTCACACTCTGCATTGACACAATCAGTTTGCGTTCAACTCATTTATACAATCTGCAAGAACAAAGTTACAGCCCAGAAACGATAGTTATGTAAGCTACAAATCAGCATGTCTTATATTCTAATATGGTGTGCATCAATGAGTTGCATGTATGTATCTTATGAATGAATATCCGAAATCGAAATAGGTCTGCATATATGTATTAGGTTGACAACATCACCTCCATCTAATAGGTTATGTGACATAAGCGATAAGGTTTAGACGACAGCGTAGAATAACGAAATATGAAGTATTAGCTTATTTGTGAAACAGAATTTGCAGGCTCTAATACAAGTGTCATAGTTGTAGACATACTTTTAAAGTACATATGTTCCTGTTAGTTGTATTGCTAACAATCGAAGACAATAGACGAAATAGTAATGCTGCTCACAATGGAAAGCCTTAAGTCTCCGAAATGTTAAAATGAACATGTACATGTATTTCATCTTTCAATTTTGTAGTCCGCGAAAGATGAAACAGAGAGAAAAGAATATGGAAGATATGAATATCCTTCGTCTGATCAAGGTAGTATAATTCTTAACTTGGTTTGATTTAAAATGAGAACATTTTATAATTAGCAAATCAGATATTTACAAAGAAAACATAATTCAATATACGGTCAATGTTTTTGTAAGACTAGTCATCAAATGTGACTCCGATGAAGGTTTAAAATATATATCCTTTTTTATGATTTCATCCATATTCGAACACATTACAAAGTGTGAAATAATATAAATTATTTAACAAATGCATTTGGGATTGCAAACTTGTCATGAAATGATATGTTATTTTAGCATAATAAAAATAAGGTGTTGGTGATAAATCTTATTAATATATTAGTTTTCATGTTTAGGTTTTTTTTCATTAGTGTTTGAATGATTTTGTTTTGTAAATCAGTGTTGTACCCCTATTTACTGACTCATATTATATTTGTTTCTTTGCTCAAGTTTAAGTTTAGTCTGGTTTCCTGTCTTACTGGCATGCTACAGTACGTCCCGTACCGTATGGGTAGGGTTAGGTAACACCAGCATAGTTCTAGCGAATAATGCGCTGCGATTGGACAAAATAATTTGTAACTTTAAATTTCTATAATGTGTTTAATCATTTAAAATCACTGTCATCATTCTGCATTACGTACATGTTTGTACTCTTATAGATCTTAGAAATCATAAAGCAACGTGTACCAAAAACAGTATAAATTTGTTAATGATGTATCTCTTTATTATTGGTATATTTCATTAACTCTTTCTAAAAACAAAGTGCCAATGCTTTTATCGGGGTACCTATACTTTCTAAATATCTTTAAAAACAGGTTTACCGAAAGGCTCTATATTAAGCCAGCTGTTTTTCTTAATATACATGAATGAACTACCATTGACTTTAAACGATACATTAATTATGTTGACATGCATACAGACGACACTTCATTACAGTATATGCTGCACATAAATCTGAGAGTATACCCATTTCAATGTCAATTCTATTTAGAATTTTTCCAATCTTATTTCCGATTTTAGTAACCTTGGATTGGAGTTAACATTAAACTACTTAGAGGGGAGGTTAAGGTTTCAGCCGCTCATCCGAGGTTGCAGATTAGAGACCCACTGGGGTCACGTCCGTCCTTCTGTCCGCTTGTGCGTCCGCCCTTACATTTTCTCGTGTCCGGGCTGTAACTTCGTAATACATTGAAAGCTTTTAAAATAACTTGGCACAAATATTCAACACATCAATACGGTGTGTCGCGTGCAAGACCCATGTCCCTACCTCAAAAGTCAAGGTCACACTTAGACTTTGAAGGTAATGGAATCCTCTATATATGCACACATTCGTGTACGGACTATAACCTTGTCGTGCATTGATTGATTTTAAAATAACTTGGCACAAATGTCAAGCACATCAAGCCGATGTATTGCGTGCAAGACCCACGTCCGTACCTTAAAGGTATTTAAATAACAAATATACAAATGTTCATAGCACAATTATTGAGCACATGGAGAGGACAAAGACTGTGAGACACCTCTTTCTGGGGCATTCGTCACTTGTGAGGGACAGCTCTTGTTTATATAGTCAAAAACGTATTCTATATTTGTTATTCCTTTTTCATGCCATTTTTAAAATAAAACCTTTTTTTTGCCTTTTTTATACATGTATTTGAATTATTCCATTTGATCTGTTTACCTGGCAGTTCCAAAGAATTTGTTTGATTTATTATTGTCCCTGCTATTAGAATGTCATCTATACATTTGTTTTCTTTGAATATACATTTTATATCATTTTCAGCTAAATTACTTTGAAATACAAGTGTGCCACCTACTTTATCTAATATATCTCCGTAAAACATGTTCCGTAGTTTACTTAATTCATTTTCATGGAACGTTTTAACCTAACATGCGTTGATTGTATTTAAAACATATTTAGGTCTATCATTTTTATCCCACCCTGTTCATAATTCGAAGTAAAACTTCCCTTCTGGTTTTCTCTGATATTTTATCCAATATGAAATTATACATTACTTTCATAATATTTTTATTGTGTTTGTATTACGATAAGAAAGTATGGTTAAAGGATTAGCTTTGGTATTGCAACTGCCACAAAATTATTTATCGATGTACTGAACTGTTGATAGTTGCTTACCTGGACATTTTGTTTGATCTGCAATTTTGGCAAAATAAATGGACAGGCCTGTTAGAAAGAAAAGAATGAAAGAAAACATTCTATGAAAGAAAGCATCATAATGTTTACCAGATGTCATCATACATTATATAAGATGCCATGTAACTGTGACTGTACATACATGTCTACACTTTTATCATTGTGACTAAAAGAATCTGACTGTAACACATTGCTTTTACAGAAGTGTTTAATCAATATTTAGATAAATATAATTTCTCACGAAGTTACTCCAAAGTATGCGGAGACACCTATATTGAATACTGATTGTTACTTAGTTTAAACATATTTATTCGACATATGTTATTACAAATCATTGTGCAATTCAAAAAGCGTGTGGATAGAACCGAAAGCAAACTGATCGTTAAAAGGTTATTTTCACTACATACGAAATCACGGTACTTGAGTTATGACAAAAGTGAATTATTTCGATTGATTGGCTGCAGTAAACAACGAGGTCATAAACATTTAATAAGTGAATGCAAAATCTTGAAAATGACGACAAAATGAACAGAGATAACAGAAGAAGCATATCTTTCTAAAGTTAAGGTGGAAAAATAGAAGGGAAGAGAAGTGAGTGAAGCAATTGAAGTAAAGAGTCAACACTACACGTTTGTACCTTGCCTGTCAAAATGTTTTGATGTTTCTATGTATGTTTGAACATCAAAACATAATAAATCATATATTGCTATTATGATTGTTGCTCAACAAGGGATTTCCAAATAGGAACACTTGAACAGAGATCGGATAAATTTTTGAATTGTGGTCCTCTAAGCGTCTGCACTCCGTTTCCCGTTTGTCACATAAGCAAAGAGGTGAATCGATAATACATGTAGTTTTACTAAAAAGATTGCCGGCAAGGGAACTACAATTTGTTCTGAGTCTAGAATGATTTATTTGTAATTGTCGTTTGCCTTCTTAGTAGTAACTAGGCACTTTGGTTATTGTTCAAAATACCTGTCTCTTGAAGGAATTTAGCGTTGAAGAGTTTTGTGTGTAGGCTTGGAGCTGGTTGAACAGCCTTGCAGCAGATGGAACAGTAGAATCACGATAGAGAGATGTCCTTGCTCTTGGAATACAAAAGTCATAAGAGTTTCGGAGGTTATAGGCTTCCGTAGAGGCAGTGGGTGGACAAAGATCGAGGAGGTAAATAGGAGCGGTTCTATTTGAAAGTTTGAAGAATAGTACGAGTTTGCGCTTTTTTCGACGGCTTTCAAGACTATCCCAACCTACGTCTGCCATGAGCTTTTTAATTGAAACAAGTTTTGTCGCACCGAAAACAATCCTAGCAGCTTCGTGCTGGACTTCCTCAAGTGACTCACACTCTGCCTTGGTACAGTTGTCAAAGATTATGTCTCAATACTGGAGAATAGGCCTTATAAAGGACAGGTATATTGTTTCTAAGGAGTTCCTATCAATAATGAATTTTAATTTTCTCATGGTATTAATGCGTTTGTATGCTTTTTGTATGATGTAGTCAATTTGTGATTTCCAACGAAGATCAGACTGAAAGATGATGCCAAGGTGTCTATGTGTAGTCACATCAGAGATTTGATCATTACTCATGGAGAGTACAGGATGAGGAAGTGGTCGAGTTTTGCGAGAGAAGAGTGGAGATTCTGTTTCCTTTGGCTTAAATTTGACTAGCCAACGGGAGGCCCAAGAAGAGAGTATTTGGAGGTCTGTGTTGAGTGTTTGAGCAGAAGTAATTGGATCATCGGCAATGATATATAGACTGGTGTCATCTGCAAATAGTCGTATTTTTGCCCTAATACAAGTTACTATGTGGGCTTATAGTTCTTTATTTTTAAGCAGGTTTTTAGAAAAAAACCTACTTATTAGAATGGCGATGTCGTATGTCGGGCGGGCGGGCGTCAAACATTGGTTTCCGTTGGATAACTTTAGTTAGGAGTGACCAATTGCAATGAAACTTGGTGTGTAGGTAGCTTGCGTGGAGACACCGCTTGGGATTGCATTTGGGGTCACTAGGGTCAAGGTCAAGGTCATTGTTACTAAAAATAGGAAAAAGGTTTCCGCTCAATAACTCGAGCTAGGAGTGACCAATTGTAATGAAACTTGGTGTGTAGGTAGCTTGCGTGGAGAGGAAGCTTTGGGTTACTATGGTCAAGGTCACTAGGGTCAAGGTCAAGGTCGGTGTTACTGTACTAAAAATATATATTTTTATTTATTTTTAGTATTTTGATTGTTTTAAGCAAACAATTTTTTTTTCGGGGTTAAGGTCACTAGGTTCAAGATCAAGGTCAGTGTTATTAAAAATAGATTTTTATTTATTTTTAGTTTTTAGATTGTTTTAAGCATAAAAAATAATTTTGGGGGTCAAGGTCACTTTGATAAAGGTCAAGGTCACTGCTGCTTAAAATATATTTTTATATAATTTTAGTTTTTTTATTGTTTTAAGCAAAACAAAAATTTGGGGGTTTATGTCATAAGGGTCAAGGTTAGTGTTACTAAAAATAGATTTTTATTTATTTTTAGTCTTTAGATTGTTTTAAGCAAAAACAAATGGGGGGGTCAAGGTCACTAGGGTCAAGGTCATTGTTACTAAAAATGTAAAAAAATAGTTTTTAAATTGTAGCGGAAAAAAAAATGGGCCAAAGGTCACAAGGGTCAAGGTCAAGGGCACTGTTACTAAGATAGGGAGGAGTCAAGATGACTGTTTTTTTTTATTCTACAATTTCTACAGGTGCTGTTTAAACGTGCTTTGGCGGCATTGCCGCGTCTTCTTGTTATATATATGGACGAATAGTGCTCAAAATTCCCTGTTTTCAAGACAGACAATTATTTGTATTCATTGCAATTGTTCCCTAAAACATTGGAACACAAATTTATTTTTAATTACATTTTATTTTTGCATGATTATACCCAGTAATATTTCAATAACAAATATCAAGCACATCTACATTCTTGTATCGGCCATAGCGAAAACGAAAGTACGCATCTGGTGAAAGTGAAAGTAGCATTTTTTAACCGGAAGTCAGAACGTTCATAAAAATAGCATGTAACTACAAAATAATTTTTTTACAGACTGATACACTCGTTCAAAAATCATCTTTTTTGATAAGGCCCGATCACTACTTTCATTTAATCTCTTTAATCAATTAAGTCTTGAAAAGTAATTACCGCATATTTCATCATTAAATACACGTAGTCACCGGCAATTAAAGTAAGTCCAATTAAAGTTAATTCTTGAAAAACAAACCACAGTCATTACGACACGGCATGACAACGTCGCACTTCGAATTAACGAGTTGACAATACACTGGAATTTGATTGACGGGACCAAAACATTCCTTCGACACATCCGGAGTCTCGGTATGTCAAATTTTGTCTTAAAAAGAGTTACATACATATTACAATACAGAAGGAATTTTGACGTGACTTTAGAATTTCTTCGACTTTAACGGAAATTCGAGGTTAGCGAGTTTGAGATACTGAGATTCAAAATGGTCGGAGATAGTGCAGACGACCAATCGTGTAGAACGTTTACACTTTAGCCTAGACCTAAACGCGTATGCTTTATATTAGTGTTTAAAGATCGGATTAAATGATGTAAGAATTATTGATGAAATAGAAAAACATCATTTATTCAATTACCTAGACTATCTTTCAGTTACATATTCTTTTCTTTTTCTCACGAGATATTTGTTTGAATAAGATATGTTGACTTCCGGTGAAACCGAAAGTAGACGTTCTGCATATCGTGCATGATTTACACCAGATATAAAGAACTATGTGTTATTCTACCGACGCTGAGGATATGGGATTTCACTAATTTGTAAATTGCTTCTGTCTAGACATTCGGTTAAGTGCTCACTGTCACTGTAAAAATAATACGTCGAATCGGACTTTCCGTCCTAAGATTCTTTACAACATTTAATTAAAGATGTAATTAGTATGCGTGTCGCTATTCAACTACTAATAATTCTTATGATCTGTTTGGTTTAAAATTAACTGTAATTTATCGATAATTTAAAACTTTAATGGGGTTTGATTAATCTCTAAATAACATTGTTGTTAAGCAAACGAAAATGTCCGAGTTAATCGAATAATCGTTTTTCGTTTCGTTCATCAGAAATCGTGTATCGTGTATCGTTCTTATCGCTCATCATTCATGATTCATTCATCAGTTATCGTGCGTGCATCGTGCGTTCCGTTTGTGTGTGTCGTGCGTGCATCGTTCGTTCCGTGTGCAAAGTAATACATAAGCACCACTGTACTTCCCTTTCTCGAAAAGCCATATGTGTCGTCTAAAGGTATGTTGTTTTGTCTTTTTTAAGTGCAAGAGTCCAAAGATAGGACAATGAAAGCGTTGGTTTTGTTCAGACATGGATCAGAGACTCTGGCCATTGTTACTAGATTAGGTATTAAGGGAAAAATAAGATCAATCGTTGAGGAAGAGTGTTCTGTGAAGTGTGTTGCATCCGATATTAAACGAGTCAAGGCAAATTGCTAACAAATTTTGTCTACTTTGCGACCTGAAGTTGTAACAATGTTCTGTATACCAGTACCGACAGCGAGATGGATACAATCTTCTATACGAGAATGTTGAGAATGGTCAGTGTTTGAAGGCCTGTAAAAGGTGCCAAATACAAATGCAGAAGACGTTTGGAAGAAGTAATAAATTATATCTAAATACATTCGACTCCGGATATTTCGAGATCTTGACGCCTTGAATAATGCAGATAATTTTTGACATACACCATCACACCACCATGTCTATCACTAGTGCGGTCACGACGCCCAGGTTCGTAAAAGTCGGCTAGAACAAGATTAGTTGTGTCAATAGTGGAGTCAAGCCTGGAGAAAGAAAGAATATCGAAAACATGAAACTCAGAATAGAGAATCTCAAACTTGTTTCTGATGTTTTGAACATTATTGTGGATGAAGAAAATATGTTTTGACATGTCTATGCTCTGTGTCGATAGGAATGAGAAGACTGTGGAAGACGAAGCGGATCTGGGAAGATCTTGAACAGGACCTGGGTTTGGCTGCACGTCTCCAGAGAGTGTTACGATGTATGAGTAATACCCTAAGAATAGACTGACGCTGAAAAGCAGACGAAAATGCAGCTGATAGTGAACATGATATCGTTTACATGCTTTTGTGAACAGGGATAGATTCTCGTTGTACATGATTTGAGATATGGATAGTTTCTGTTGTTTTTCACACACAATACTACAGAAAAGGACGACTTGAGCAGGTTTAAGGTAGTGAGTAGAAGCAAGGTAAGCTTAAATTTATAGTTCAGGCGTAGACACCCCATTGCAGTGGGTATATCATTATAACATGACTTCATGTTACACCCTCATTCTTGACAAGTACAGCACGGCTGCAGTGGGGTGACAACGACTAAGCAGGTGAAAAAATGACACGTCACAAACAATCGCGTCAGAAAGCACAGAAAAGAAAAAGAAGAAGTATGAACTTACAAAATAAGTCATCATAATGACTTGAAATAAAGTATACACCTATTTTGATAAACGTGATATAATTAGGCAATATATATGTGATATGATATTTGTGTAATAGTTCATATAACAATTAGTCATCTGGTGTTTTGAAATATTTACGTAATAATGCTGGATGTGTAGAGTACTTCAGAATTTTTAAGTAGTAAAGGGATACAAGAAATTTGGTGTATTATACAAAATGTTTTTGGGCAAGTTACTTCTGGATTTGGCTGAGTTTTGCAAGGACATTTAAGTAGTTCTAATTCTTAAATTCGCCAACTGAACCCTTACTTCGTATGTAGTGTGTCAATATATACTGGATTCCGAGCAGTTATCGGGCGCTACCAGATTTTCGGGCGTTTTTATGTTTCGTACCGCATAGGCTTTATACCGTACTCAAGGTCCTAGATTACGCAACCGTGTCAATGGGACGATTGTTCTTTCGGTGTAAGTGACTAAATAGGAAACTCAAACTTCTCATATTTGTTAAATATCCCGCTTAAATCACTTTTCTGGTGTGTTACTATTTATAACCTAAGCTGCCAGCAGTTGGGTTTTTTTCCGATTTTATTGCGCATGCGCTGAGATAAAAGCAGGGGTTCAGTTTGTAAAGGTACACTGAATATCGATATTGCAGAAAATGTGAACGAAACTATGTCAGATATATAATTATTTGAATAAAAATGTGTAAAAGTAAGTATATTCAAGAAATACAATTTTAACATAAATAGACCGTGTAATGGATGAGGCGTAATAAAAAAACCAATATGAGATAAGTAGTTTCAAATACAATGGGAGAAAGCAGTTGTCAGAATTGGTCGAGTGGTTCCGATCATAGTTTGTCACCCACGCGGACAGGGTTCAAGGCTCAAAAGACGCTTATTTTTTTATTTTGGCTTCCCCTTTTTTCTTTTTTTAAAGATCAGCATGAGAAAGAAAAATCATTACTGTTCATATTCCATCCTTCTGAACATGAACACTACAAATGTAAATAATGCAAGTTAAATGGTGTGTATCTTGAATGGAATATACCTATATTTATTGGGTTGTTTTCGTACATGTATTTAAAATAGTAAAACAAGCACTAAACATCTTTGTTGGGAATAGTGGTTTGCACAAAGTTGAGTGCCCGATAATTGGTTGCCCGATGTGGCTTTAAAGAGAGAAATTGAACCCCTTTTCTGGCCTCATTTACAAACAAGCTGTGGACGCTGTCGCTAAACTGACAAGTTTACAATATCATCACAATACCTAAGTTTATTCTGGACAATTTTATGGGTTTACTAGTATTTGTTGCTACAATAAATACAAAAATGTTCATTTTCCGCCCGAGAACTGGTAGGAATCCAGTATACAGGTTTTTGCAACAACACCATTTCAATATAACAATTGTTTAAAATTAATGACATGTACGCCCTCAATAACATAATTGAAAAAAATATATTTACACGTGCTATACTATTACAAGGTAGCAAAGTAAAGTGTTACAGTTTGATGTTTGGTTCCTGGTTCGAAACACCGAATGTTGATCTAACAATACTAAACCAAGTTGTAAGTAGTGAATGCATCTATAACGATTCCACAGAAGAACAATCATCAGAAAAAATCTTAATCCGTTAAACAAGACAGAAAAGTGATGAAGAAATAAGTAAGATTGAGAACATACTCACAGGCCAAAACATGTCATCCTTTTAAGCTAGGGAGTTCATTATCTGATGTAAAAGTAAATTAGATTAAGAGTAGACTAAAACACAAAATCATTAATATACCCTGAAACGTAAAGTTTTACATAAAAAGCATATCGTATTTACACAAGAGTAATGTAGAATCTAAATCAAGTCTGTACTGTTATAACACAGAGGTGTATGGTCATATGGTCAGATTAAATGACCATACAGCACGTCCGTATTTCACAAGTATGTGTATGTATACAGTACAGATGGTTTCAGTAACGTGCTATTCGATTAGTTTAGTACGAGTCTCAAATACACACATTATTTGACTAAGTCTCGTGCACTGGTCAGTAATACAAAATTGAATGAATGATCAGTGTACGCTAGGCTGAAGTAAAGTAAGTAACACAAAAGCAATATGATAAGGATGAATGGTTTAAATTCAGTCAGTAGCCACGAAAGTAAAGTTCTCGCCACAAACAAGGTCGTCCAGGGTTGATATTCTCTCAAAACTTGTCTCAGGCTAGTCGTCTCCAAGTGATGAATCGGGTTTCAGAAATTTGATAAATTTGTTTTTGGTACGTGGCATTCCCTGTTTGATATTATTTTTGTTTTTTCAGAAATTTGATAAGAATAGTGCCGTTAGAGGTCCCAGCACTTACATGTATAAGCGTCTTTGTTTTGACGAATTAGCGCGCTTCATAAAGGAGGTTTGAGCGCTTGAGTGTGAGGTGCTCGTTTATGAAAGTTCCTCTATAGCCAAGAGAATGTTCCTTTAAAGCTGTGCGCTTTACATACAGCCTTTGTCTAGCCCTGCATGTCGAGAATTTAACAGTGATGTCTCTTGGGAGCACTTGTTTGGCTGGTGTTGTAGGTTTTGCAGATTTTGTGGCACGATGACAATTGTCGATGTCAGAAATTTGGATATCAGTGCTCACCGCTTTGCACAGGTTTAAGACAATGGTATCTGGGATTTCGTTTTGTTTTTCTTACAAACCGGATATACGTAAAATATTACGCTTAGCATATTAGTTGTCTGCATCCTGTTGGTTCTCTAAGGACTTTACCCTTACTTTGAGGTCAGCAGTTTGCTTTTTAAGCGATTGGTTTTCCAATTCAAGATCAGAGATGCGTGACCGAAGCTCAAGAATGACTCCGTCTACAATTTTAGAAATAGAACCACCAAGGATTTCGTGAACTTTCGCGACTACTATATTGATGACCATGGCTTCAACATTACGCTGGAGAGCAGCCATAATAGCCAGTACATCATCATGATTCAAAGATTTGACTTAAAAGTTGGTGTCCATGATCTGTGGAGAATAGTATGGTTTGTAGAGCTTGGAATCCGAATCTGTAGGTGATGAAAGTGGTCTCCTTTAGTTTGCAGTTTTCGTTGATTGCGTATTGAAATTAGATGAGGCGGACATAATACAGAGCCGCGCTATCAATGTCCAGCAGTATACTTTCAAAAAGAATTGCACGTGACCTGTGTGCACCAGTTTCTCACTTTAATGATTGACTGAGTCTATATCAAATGATATCACAAGTTCAAAGTCCACTCTGGTATTAGTTTTCCTGTTATTGTCCGGTTAGGATAATTTTGCAGTGACGCAACAGAAGAGTCTACTTTTATCGGAAAAACACGTTATCTTATTACAAGGGAGAGCACTAGGCGTAATTAATGTCCATATATATTATATTCCTGATTAGTTTGGTCGTGTCGAACAGGAGTTCATATAGGGACATGTACATCAAATGTTTACTCTCTTTTTTCAGTAAGATAGTTTAAATGTACTGTATCCCTTCTCTTTTTTTTTGTTTCATTGATATGTTTACTTCTGTAATAATTTTAATTCATGTTTTTTTTCTGATTGTATTATGAACAGATTAAACAATCAAATGAAGATCAAATTTTGCCTTTATTTGACAATTCATCAAAGAGCAACAGTTCAAAGGAACAATGTACCTCATGTAAAGCATAGCAATTTTGTTAATACTAGTTCAGTGTACATATTCCATTACACGAGATGTCAGTATTGTTTATTTTATTTTAATGTTTGTCTAAAAAGATTGTAAAAACATATATCTACACAATTAAAATTTTACCTGAAGTAATACTGAAATAATTCAATGGATAAAAATATAAAGCTTCGATGAGGATCGAACCATATTAAAATCTTTATTTGTAGACATCCAGCCCCGTACCCGCTGCGCCATCGCACCGTTCTATCATATATTCATGTATTTTAAAGCCAATAACCATTTCCAATAAGCATGCTCTACCGGTTTACGCAATGCCTGTCAACTACTTTTGTGTACACATAGGTCTGTTACGTCACTGTCACATTATCCAAACTAGGCTATACTTGCATTATAATACATGTGTACTACATGGTTTAAGAATGTCCAGTATAACAGAAGAAACTTAACCTTTCTCCAGTGTATTTTTTCTTGTACCTGGAATACGGGTTTTGACTGCAAACACACCAATCTATCTTGTAACAGGGAGTAATTAATATATATATACAGTAAAACTCACGTACATGTATAGCGAACTCAGTTATAAGAAATTATCGGTTAAATGGAACTAATATATTGTCCGATCTTTCTGCGATATATTCTGTATAAAAATCCTGCAGACATATAGCGAACTTGGACATAGTTAAAATTCGGTTATAATGAACGCATTTCTATGTTCAAACATGAACTTAAACCACAAAGGTGCCATTTTAGCTCTTCTGGACTCAGTCCAGCGGTGGTATGTCTGCCGTTCCTTTGTTCTGTCCGTAAACTATTGATAACGCTCTACAGTTCGCAATTTTCATTTGACTTGATTATGAGGATTTCTGTAACTTATAGATGCTCCCTATGTTTTTTGAGGTCAGTCGATCAAAGGTCAAGGTCACAGTGACCTCCATTAAATTGTCCTTATTCTTTTTAAAAAAGCTCTCAACAAGTCACGTTTTTCCTTCAAGTTTCACCATTCTTAAAACTTTATAGGATGTTTGGTCTTGTGGGTCAGTGGGTGCAAGTAAAGGTCACAGCGACCTCTGTTAGCTTTCCATTGATAACATTGCAAGACATATAATACCATTTCATATCAGAACAATCCGGTAGGGCCAGTTGTGCGATACTGGCCCTTTTTGGCCTCTTGTTGCATCTAAAGACAATAAAAATGATTTGTGAGATATGTTGCCACTTAAGGCTAAAGGCTAAACATACCTGTGTGTTCAAAATAGAGTCATTTTAATGACTAAAGGGCATATTGTGTTACACTGTACGTGTGTGTGTTTGTGTTTGTGTGTAGGTGTGTGTGTGTGTGTGTGTTTGTGTGACAGAGGGTGTAAATATAAATAGAAAACTTATATAGTGTCATTTTTGTCGAGCCCGCCTGCGGTGAGCTTGATATAGTTGTCACTTTTGGCGGTTCGGTGTATGTGCTTGCGTCCGTGCGTCCGTCCGTCCGAATGTGTCCGGACCGAATTTTTTGCAAGCATGGAGGGCTCGACATGTTGCACGTGGGCATCTAGATTTCATTATAAATATATATGTTTTTACCCTTCCATGAAATTTGCGGTCTTCTGATCGGTCAACGATCCATAAATATACATTGATATTTACGGGGCAGCCGGTAATATAAACTTTACATATCCCGTTACCGTACCCCATGCTAAACGTGAGCTTGAATGTGGACGTGAATGTTGATGTCAATGTCCGTGCTTATTTGTGACGTTACGAAGTGACATTGAGGTATCATAAGTGGATTTGAAGCTCTGTTTGCGTTCAGCCGTTACATAAATAAAACAGAAATGAAACGGAATCTTTCAATATCTAAGACAGGGAAAGGTCGGGTAAATAAGTCTAGGCCGTTAATATATCCCCATATACCACGTCAAAAACCAAATAACTATAGTATATTATTCTTTTAGTTTCCAGTATCCACTTATTTTCTGAATAAACATATGTGATCACAGTTAAACTTGTTTGTTTACAGATTCAACTCAGGTGACTGGAACAAGTGGACAGAGAACAGAGACTGAATGGTATGTTTTAATTGCTATACGATTTTTGCATCACTTTAAGTATGTATCCAGCGCAGTGTGTAATGCGCGTCAAAAGTTTAGGTCACAATAATGCCAGTAACAAGGTCGATATTGCTTCGAAGTATACTCTTGAATATTAATTTGAACTCAGCACAGCAGAACATATATAAACAATAAAGAATATGAAAAATAAATAGAACCACTAAAAGGCTTATATTTCAATATGACATTAACTTACAAAGTTCGAGCTCTAAAGTATGTCATTACCCTTGAACAGCAGATGACTTGGGTGCTTTGCAAGACACACCCTCATCACATGGGTACATGTAACAATTATGTAAACTTATATCAAAGTCGGTCGATGCATGCAGGAATACAGATCGGAAACTTTTTTTCATGTAATAATATTTGAGTTCGTAATGTGACCTTGACATTTGGAGTGGGAAGCTGGTTGTTGTACATGGCACATTCTTGGGGTGTGGGTAGGTGTTACATAAAATCAGTCCATGCATAAGGAAGTAACTGGCCAGAAACGAACTTGCATTTAGTACTTTCTTTTAGTCCGACCGTGGGAGAAGGGTGGCTCAATGGTCAAGTGGTTAACGCTTTAGAATACCATCCAGAGGTCCTCGGGTCGATTCTGTGCCGGGTCACTTAACATTTTAGAAACGTTTTTCTGTTGTCCCCTCGAATTTAGAGATGAACTGTTGAAAAACTAAGAGGTTGGTGCTATACACCGGTCACGTAAACACAATGGGTATATTTATAAAGATCTAGGGTATGGTACTTGGACTCCCTTGTATCTACATCTGTCTTATCAACCTACGCTAGTCAGATTCTAATCAGATTCTCTTGAGGAAAATTCAAGGGTCGGTCGGGACTTTGGAGGAAGTGGCTGATTGTCGGCATAACACACACTTGGGGTAAAAGGAACCATTGTGTGAGGTTATATCAAAGTGTGTCTTATCATTTGAAAGATACAGACCGGAAACTTATTTCGGACGGACAGACAGACAGACCAATGAACGTAGTGATCAGTGAAGACCTATAACTGGTTATATGACCGACAGCGGACTTATCAGATGTTTTATGAGCAGTTGTAGCATACCTACTTTATTTTCAACACAGCTTTTAGTTTTGTTGAGGCACTAATTCATGCATAGTAAATCCTTAGTTGATTTGCTGATATAGGATGTACTTCAGTTGTGTCTTAGTATAGGTTGTAAATCAATGTTTCATAGGAATCTTCCATCTTAAGCTCATATTAAACATCATATGATTTACTGTATACTAACTTATTTACTCTCGATTGCGAAACAAGTTCTTACAACCTAGAGTAATCGCTCTCGGGGCTCATTCGTGATGGAATCAACCTCGAAGAGAGTGAGGCAATGTGGAATAATATGTTTGACCGGCTTTGCAATATCATGTTATCTAAAGTTTTCCTGTTTGTGATCAGGAACCAGGATATAATTCAACACTGGATCAATTCTGGAACTTGTTAGCGTTAAAATGTTTCTCGGCGCACCCGTGTAAAGCAAGCTTTTGACCGGAGGTTTGACACTTTTCAACCGCAAATGAAATGACAAGTCGAATGTATAACGATTCTTGAAATGAGAAGTTTACGCTGTAAGGCACCTTCTAATTGGATAATACCGAATGAGAATAGACAATAAAATACTATTGGGTCTTCAGTATTTCTTAAGTGGGTTTATAATTTAAGTATGTAAATAATTCATATCTATCAACATAATATGCTGTTACATGTAGCTCCAAATTAATGTTAATTATAAGTGTAGAGTATTTATACTTTCTCGGCCAGTGAATAACGGCCGATAATTCTAGTAGTATATTTATAAGAAAAACAAGCATTCCCTGATACACATTTCGCGATAGATATTTAACTAATATTGGATACATATTTGACAAGTGGCCGGTCAGCTTGTTAGGTAGAGCATTAGGTTTAACAAATTTTCAGTGGAAGGTATATAGGTTCGAATCCCGGTCAATACTCTTTTTGACAAGTGGCCGGTCAGCTTGTTAGGTAGAGCGTTAGGTTTAACAAATTAGCAGTGGAAGGTATATGGGTTCGAATCCAGGTCAATAATCTTTTTTTCTCACAATGTGACATTCGGCGCCTTCTGACTGAATAAACTGTTTACTATAAAAGATATATTTATCTAGCTTACAATCACTTTCATACACTAACAATTATTGCGCCGACTATCTCTTTTGAAGGTAGTTCTTGTAACTTTTATATGCAGTTCCAGCCACAAATTTAATGGAGAGTTAGCAGCTAGGATTAAAGAAATTAAAGACCTGTCTCTTAAAACAATCAGGTATGATAAACTTGTATCATCTTCCTTAGTATTAAATTTCAACATTTTCAGAGTTTAAGACATGTTATCATCAAATCTGTTTATTTAATGTGTGTATACTTAAGAACGTTTTAGTTTATAGATTGTACATTAAGGCTTTAAACGGATTGCATGTAATTATATTATTGGAATAGTTTTATAAATTATAACTGACCTAAATCTTTTCGAATCTTTTCTTTATATTATTCAGCACACACGAACGAACGTGTATTACGTTAACTCGTCTTTTCATTGCTAACATTATAGAAGGCTGTAACATTGTTTTTAAACATCATTATTTGTTCTCACTTACAGTATATGTATACAATATTTTGAGTTGGTTAAATTGCTAGTTAGTATTTTCACATTTTTATAAACTTTTAGATGAAATTCGGTTTTATATTTACAAATTTTAATGTATCCTGCATTTGCGGTATGAAAAATTAAGTATTTAATGTCAGATAATCTGATGATTATCATTCTGTCTTAACTATCAACTTCTATCCAAAAACAAAGGAGAATGTCAACATAGATACATTTTGTATACATTCTTTGAATACGAACTCACTGTAATGCAGTAAAATACATTTTTCACTGGAATATTATACATTGCATCATTAATACTATATTTGATCAAATAACAGTTTCATGCCAAACGATTTGGAGGTGTTCAAAAAGCCTATGTGCTTAATAAGCACTGAGAGGGGAAATATCCCGAAGTTAGAGACGAAGGTAGCAGAACAAATAGCAAAGATCGAATGGCCAATTGTTGTTGTGTCTTTCATTGGATTAGACAGAACAGGAAAAATTTCCCTAATGAATCTCTTGGCAAAATCAACTAAAGGTACACAACTCTCAAGTGTAAAACCTTTTTGATTTGTGTACGATTTCATAATGTTCTGTATACTTTATTACTTTAAGTTTTGACTATTTAGGATATGATTACATTAACTTCTTGTTTCCTAAAGGAAGATGAAAACCTTGGAACAATTTTGTCTGTAACATACCAACAACGTAACAGCTGTGATTACTTATCCTAGGATGAAAGTTTCATGATCCAAAAACAGTTTTGTTTTATAATTGTATGCTTAAATGTATAGGCTTTTCGCTAGGTGACACAATTGAGTCAACAACTAAAGGCATTTGGGTTTGGTGTAAGATTCATCCTAAGAAACCAAATACTGTGCTGCTGTTGCTTAATACAGAAGGACTCGGAGAGGTAGGTTAGATATTATTGTGCTCAACGGTGTTTATTCTAAAGAAATGTTATACATTAATACGCTTGTTCAGTCACCAGTTCTTAAAATGCCCTTTATCGTACAATGTATAGTGGATCTTAACTAGTATTTCTACGTAAGACGATCCTTGTATTGTTTACGGGCCAGTGCACGACGATTTGATAATATTACACCCGAACATTCCTGTATCCGACTTGTTATGTCGTATTTCTTAGATTGCATTAGATAGACCTGATGCACCTTTAAGTTAATACAAAATGCGAAAGTTTTTGAATAACGGTTTGCATGTATCAGTATTCTAAGCAAATATTTGCCCTTATTCGAAACTTTACCAAATCGTCGTAAAGCGCCCCAGCTCATAATAGTTTGTAACATGTAGGCAAAGATATTGTCATAACGTATACAGACATGTATTGGAACTAACTCTAAATATTGAATTGCTAATTTAGTAAGCTCCCGATTGGGAAACATAAAGACACCGGTTTGTTCGTTCGTCTTGGCATAAGGATAGACACTCATTTGGTGTCATATGCGTCGTTCCGTGTATGTACCCAACAAGTAAGGGGTTCTTATAGGGTGTATAAGGGTTTGTAACTGCCGAGTATATTTTTATAATAAGGAGCAATAAGGATAGTACATGTATCAAGCTAATACTCGTGCATATTGGTGTCAGTCTGTCCGTATCTCTGCAGCAACTGGCTGGAATTCAATGAAACTTTATATAAACCTTCAATAACAGGAATACAAAAGGTTGTACTACAGATATTTTATAGATATTTCAGATGGTATGTTAAGAACATGTTCTAAGCAACAACTGGATGAAATTCCATTAAACTTTAAGCGAAGCATAAGTAAAAAGAGGAGATGCGCTTGCTGCTCTTACTAGTCATAGCATATTATAAATACCTTCTTGTCCGCTTGAGTTCTCAGCAGCCGTTGTCTGGAATCAATGAATTTCATGTAAAGCTTCAGTACATATTAATGTTTCAGTTTACAATGACGTTTTCTTATACTTTTATAATTGCTATATATAGTATGTATTACATATCAAGTATATTCGTGTCTATGCCTTTTCTCAGCAACCACTGGCTGAAACATTTACCTTTCCAAATTAGGTGCGTACCTTTGGGAGAATTCACCTTATGTAATAATTTCTTGTTTCAAAATATTTGCTAAACAGTATGTTAAGCCTGTGTAACTGAGAACAAAGCGAAACAGTTAAATCACTTAATGACACACCCAGATATTTGGATAAATAAACAATTTTGACCATAATTGCATGGCTACCGTTTAGTATGTTCCTATAATTCACAAAACTAACAAGTAATAAAAGTATGTATTCAACGACTTTTAACAAGGACACTTTGTATTTTTGTCTTTTTCCACTTACTAATGAAAACATTAAATAGTTTCTAATGATAAGAATTCTGTTTAAAATTAAGTAGTAGATCCACAGAAACTATGGCCACTAATTTAGGGTTTCCAATGTGCGACCGTTTCAGTGGAATGTACTTAAGTATAGAAAAGGATTACTCGTACGTTATCACCTAAAAGTATCGATATACACGTACTTGACATTTGATCTCGTTAGTTTATATTTCACGATTCTACATCCGAATCAGTAATGCTTAAAAGTCATAGTATAGTTAAAGTGATTTTCAAAAAAAATAATCGACACAAAATACAATGATTTTAAACAAGTCTTTAAAATATAAAAGGGTTACGCCCAAGTCATGAATTGCATCTAAGTTAGTGGAGTCATATACATGTATGATAAGATGGCAATAATGGGTAATCAAACAATTGATATGCCATCCAGTGAAAGCTAAGGGAATGCATAAAAAGATAACATTTCAACTGTCTTTAGTTGCAAATTAAAGGTTACCGAGAGATATTCATATTACTTCAAACTTGTTGTTTCGCATTTTATCTAGGAAAGAAGCTGAACTTTTCTTATTTAACACTGACAATTGTTTGCTTAAAATAATATAAAATTTTCTTAAGTGCCCCTTTTACTTAGCGCTGTTACATTTGTTAAATACATAAGATTGTAATACAATCTTTGTTTCGATATGTATTTGTTTTAGAGACAAAATCCTCTGTTTAATCAGCAATTATGATTTAGGGGGAGGACCCAGCTTATGACAACAGAATTTTCACCCTCGCAACACTTTTATGCAATAGTCTTGTGTTCAACATGAAAGGTGCCTTTGACCAGACTTCGATCAGTAAACTTACGTATCCTTTTACATTTACGATAAAGCAAGTATGTTTCTATCTACAAGTCTTTCTATTCCTTTGAACACAAAATTGTAACAGATAAAAGTCATGTAACTGCAAAATATTTCGGTTAATCTCGTGTTTATATGTTTACATCTTAAATACGTTTGACAGGTTGATTCATAGGCAGTGATTTAACCTTGTAACTATTCGATCTCGGTCATCCTTTGTATCTCATAACTAATACACGTAATGGTCCTTAACGAGCGTGTCTAAGCTTTGTAACCGAAATGGCGAAAACTATTCGATTCAAAGGAAAATACTCTGACGACAACAACAGCTTAAATCTTATATTGCCGGACTTTGTGCTATGTATGACAGATTGGGGTCCGTTATTTCATTGGCATTTCCAATACATTACGGAAATAAATATGGAGCAATGGCTAGATATACAAGAACGAGCAGATGACAAATTCAATAAGCCGAGGGAATGCCTTCAAAAATACTTCCCAGTACGCAAGTATTTCATGTTTCCGGTACCAGGTGACGGTGAACATATTACAGACTTCGAAACTATGGCCTTTAGCCATATATTGGACGAATTTCAAGGCTATAGAACCAACTTTGTCTCGTATATATACAATCTTCAGCCAAAGGAGCTACTTGCTAGCAAGCCAATAAATGGCCAAAGTGAGTATTAACGGTATTGAAGCCTTTGATTTACCGGCAAATATGAATACTTTTGTAGTTATAAAAATAACCAATATTGTGTTTAGTGTTTAAGGCAAATTAAGCGTTTAAGGGAGTGCATACTAGTACACATTTAAAATATCAAATAAACGCGAAGATAAGAACCAAACATTAGGTTTCAGTGATAACGAACTATTGGCCACTCTGTTATGTAGATGTTAAAGTGATAATCGGAATTGAAGGATCATAGAAAAAATCAAAGTAAGTACCAGGTAACTGCTTGAGGTCTGTCTGATGTTACACTAAGGCCGATATTTTATATCTGGAAAGTCTCAATAGCTTATTTAAAACAACGTTCTGGGTAAGAAACTACAGGACACATTAATTGTATATTATATATTTTAGCAAGCTTTTTTAACGATATAACGGCTCAAATAATACATATATTATTAAGCGGATATTTTATATCCCAGTTTACCACGTCACAAAACCAAATAACACATAATATTGATTATTTCAAGACTAGTTCATATCTAGGCAAAGCAATTTCCAATCACACAAAATGTTGTCTAAAGTTAATATTGAATTTAAGATCAGTAAATTTGTTTGTTTTACATGTCTGAAAAACGTACATTAAATATAAGAATATTTATATTAACCGTTCATTTTCCTTTAAAATAGTTTAAAGTCCTGTGATAATCGTCCCATTAAGAAAAACACAAAAGACATTTGTGTTAACATGTAAGATTAAGAACAGTGTAAAATGATATACCAGGTTTGACATAGTATATCCATATATCTTGCAGTGTTCACCACCCTGACAGCCTATTACGTAGCAGCCATACGGCACGGTGCTGTTCTAGACGTGGATGGCGCCTTCAGTGCTGTCGCGAAGACAGAAAACGACAAAATCAGAAAGGAAACATTAGAAATATTTCAGAAACAGATGGAAACCGCAATTGTGCCTACCCCGTCCAAATACCTAGAAAGTTATACGAAAGCGCAACAAAAAGCATTAGAATATCTGCGCAAAAATGTTGTCCGTGACGAAGATGGACAATGCGAGATTAAGGCACAGGTAGATTAAACATGGAGTCCTTTACCTTTCTCAAAAGAATAATGTAATGCAGCTTAGTTTATAACAATAGTTCTGGGGGGGGGGGTGGCAGATGTTCATCACGTTCAGTGAGAGTTCTAGTTCAATCACGAATTGTGATAGTCAGAGACTGGCAGCGGCGTTACGAGTACTGAAAGACAATGCGTGAAAACACATCTGAGAGCGCATAAAGAGCACTTCAAAGCATGTTCTTTCACTTATAGATAAAAGCAAAAAGCTCTTTATGTAAGGTTCAATATAGTAAAATCAGAATAATGAGGCCGTTAACCTACAGCAGCTTTTGATAAGTTTTGGTAAGAAATATTAATATCATTTGGAACTGCCCTGCTAGCTCTAGTCTCTTTTGTAGCTGACAACTATGAATCAAATATACGTCAACGCTATGAAGCTGATTAATATTTGAATTAATATATTTTTCCAATTTTCATCGAGGTATGTGTTATATATAAAATATTGTCCAGACAAATTAACCTGATCCTGACCTTTATGCATGAATATATTATTCAGTGAATGAGCTGAATAAATCAATTTCAGTGAGCAATTCGTGTGTTAAGGGTTCTTTTCGTACCAAATACGGAAATTCTCGTTTAAAATTGTTTGTATACTGTTAATTAACGATTATATTCGTAAAATAAAAGCCGAAGATAATTATAGCCAGTAAATCGACCGTGAAATTATGCTAATAGAGGTCAGGAGGATCAGGTTATTTTGCCGAGTAATAATAGATAGAATATAATATGTGCAATGTAATCGCTTTTAATCTATGTCAATTACCTTCTTCATGGAAAGAAGCAAATGTTACAGCTGTCCATAAAAAAGGAGACAATTCCGTACCTAATAATTATCGACCTATCTCCCTGCTTAACACAGCTGAAAAGGTGTTTGAAAGAATTGTTTTCAAACGCGTGTTTAATCATTTGAGAGATCTTCAGTTTCTTACTCCTGTCCAGTCCGGATTTGTTCCAGGTGATTCCACAGTTAATCAGCTTACCTGTATCTATAATACTCTGAGTAAAGCACTTGACGATGGCCTCGAAGTTCGTGCTATATTTTTTGATGTAAGCAAAGCATTCGATAAAGTTTGGCACAAGGGTATGCTGGCAAAACTTCATTTGGCAGGAATAACAGGACCTTTATTTCTTTGGTTTTCTAACTATCTTTCTGGTAGGCGCCAGCGTGTTGTTCTTCCAGGAGCAGTTTCTCAATGGTGTGAAATCAAAGCTGGTGTTCCTCAGGGGTCAATCCTGGGTCCTTTGTTGTTTCTCATTTTCATTAATGATATCGTTATTGATATCAGGTCTTCTATTAATCTCTTTGCTGACGATACAAGTTTGTATGTCGAAGTCCAAGATCCAAACATTGCTGCTAATCAACTCCAAGCTGACATTGATAAGATATCCCCTTGGGCTGCGAAGTGGTTAGTTACATTTAATCCATCTAAGTCTGAATCTCTTGTTGTTTCGAGGAAGCGCAACCGCCCTGTTCACCCTACCCTTTCTATGCTTGGCCAAAACATTCCAGAAGTCACAGTTTACAAACATCTCGGAGTAAACATTTCTGAAGATGCAAGCTGGCACATTCACATTGAATCTATAGTTGAAAAGGCTTGGAAGAAGGTTCATATCCTACGGAGATTAAAATTCCTGTTAGATTGGAAATCATTGGATGTTATCTATATAACCTTCATCCGACCGGGTCTGGAATACGCTGATATTCTGTGGAGTAATATCACCAAATATGATTCTGATAAACTTGATAAAATCCAAAACGAGTGTGCTCGTATTGTTACCAGAGCAACACGTTTTGTATCTTTAGACCGCCTTTCAATTGAAAGTAACTGGGAATCCCTTTCTGATAGAAGATACAAACACAGAATGACACACTTTTACAAAATGTACCATAACCTAGTACCTGACTATCTGTCTTCACTAATTCCACGCCAAAGAAATACTCGATATAACCTCAGAAACGAACATGATGTCCCTGGGATCAACTGCAGAACATCATTGTATCTTAAGTCGTTCATTCCAACTGCTATTCGTGAATGGAATTCTCTACCCCTTGAGACTAGACATGTTCAATCACTCCCTGCTTTCAAAATTCAACTGAATCAGAACAAAACTCGTATGCCTTCTTACTTTTTTTCTGGCATGAGAAAACTCCAAGTGCTGCATACACGTCTACGTACTAAATGTAGCTCACTCAATACCACTTACATCTATGTAATATTTCTGCAACACCTCTGTGTACATGTGGACAGGTTGAGTCAAATTACCACTTTTTCTTTGAATGCCAACTTCTCCAAATGATCCGCAATACACTGTTTCGACAGCTTCGGGACTTCGAACTAAGTCTACCCCTACTTCTTTTTGGTGATTCAAAAAAACAAAAATAATATCAAACAGGGAATGCCACGTACCAAAAACGCAGCCTCCCCAAAACGAGCCCCACATCACCCAGAAGTGCACACCACCAACACACACGCACACACACACAATCATGCACACACACACACACAAACACCACCAACACACACCAGCACACAAAGCAAACACACGAGGACAAAACGAACAACCAAAGGAACACAGTGTGGCACCGCCTTGGAACCCTCTCAGACCAAGAAAATACATTTATATTTCACCAGGTTCAATGCTTTATACATGACAGCAAAAGATTTACATAATTTATTACGTTTGCGTGAGACGTCTCTTTCTCTCTCTCTCTCTCTCTCTCTCTCTCTCTCTCTCTCTCTCTCTTCTCATCCTTCCTATTACTTTTGCAAAACCTTAAATTTATATAAGTTCTTTTTTCATCCTAAATAGATTTATATATCATTGTATCACCCGAATTTACTTTCAAAATTGTACAGTTCTAGTACAAAGAAGTCTTGTCAGGGAGAAGAATTTTATAAGACATCTTGTCTTTCATTCTTATCCTTTTCCATTATGTATATTTGTAATTGTTAAACTGTGTGTATACATTTGTATATATGGGAATAAAATATGTTTAAACTAAACTAATCGCTTTAGTCATTTTTTATTTTTGTATTTCTTTCAAGATGCAAACGAATGAAATGTGGACTCAACTTAAAGGGGAAAATGCACAGAAGGTCCAAGAAACGTGTTGCGTTAATATACAAAAGGCATACAAAACATATATAGAAGAAAAAATTGAAAACAAAACGTATGAAACAGCAACAGGTCATCTACTGTTTAAACGGGATATTGAAAAAATGAAAAAACAAATTAGGAGTAATCTTCTAGAATTTGAGGAAACCGAGGTAAGGGTGAAACTCATTTATAATATCTAAGTGAAATACATTTAAGTGACACAGGTAAAAATTGCCGATATGCATGTAATTAATCAAAATGCACAAAGCAAAATACGTATCCGTTATTTAGCTAACATTGTTCATTTTAATTTCTGATACTGTAATTCCCTTTTTGCACATATATGAGCGGTTGTAACTTTATGTAATCTATGTACTTCTTTTGGCATATTGTTACAAGACGAAGAAAAAAAAGTGCATATATGTATAAAGCAGAGTGATTGGCACAATTGATTTACTATGACAGCAGTTATCAGTTAATCAATATGGATCTCACATATATCTTTGCGTAAATTTGTTAATTGAAAGATTGTCTTCACAATCTATTTTAAACCAATATATATTGATATATATTTTCTGACAGTTCACGTCATATGACTGTAGATATCTTATATAACAAACAAAAATGTAGCTTTGTATATCTTTCAACTTGGTTAATCTTTCACTTTTACATTGAAACGTAATACATGTATCTGTTTAGATTTTTGTTAAGGATGTCATGGTTTGACTGGTCAAGTTGATTGAGAGCCCTCCATCAGTCATCAGATTTGCAAAATTATCAGATTTAGTTACACTCCATTTTCAATAAACGAGTTGACGCACGTTAGAAAAAGGCGTAGATGGCATTTCAAGCTTCAAGTTGCTTTATTGGGTTTAAATTCCTAGTATTTCCGATCATAACGGTGTAATATTGTAGAATTATTAGTACACACTGTGTCAGTGTTGTACATTATATGATGTATCAATACACTATTTTGTTTGAGAATGATATTACTGGAGCGTGAAGCTAGCCTGCTTGAACTGGTCATTATTTTGATAATTTTAGAACACTGGATTTGCATTCCTGCTTTCATATTATGACGGTAGTGAGACTCAGCATTACTTTCATTAAACAATTGTTAAAAAGTTGGTATACTTATACAGCACAGAGTGTGTATTCATAATGTTTTAAAATAGTTTCATCAATAAAAAATCGGGAAATAACCCCTTGCATTACATTGTACATCTTCCTTTAAATATTGTAGATTTTATTGACTTGGATCGGGTTCATGAGAACGATAGAGGAGAAGGAAACTAAAATAATTGAGTCTGACGATGCTCTGTCAGCAAAAGAAAAAAAAGGTAACAGTTCATTGCACTTAACATTGAAATATGTCATTGAGAGAAAATGCAGTGAATACGTACGATAACTCTAGCCTTATAATTAAATTAACATGCTTGTCCGGAGCATAACTCAAGAGTATTTACACTGTAAGGTATTAAGTTGAGACTACACATATCGATAAAAGACATTGAGATCGAGTGCACTTATTGTATACATTACAGCATTTGTTTAACTACCGGAATTCCCTTTATATAGTATGCTATATTATGGAACATAAAGCAAGACGTTTTTGAATATTTGAGTTGATACTACACACAATGGCCGAGGACAGACATTGAGACGAAGTGCAGCGAACAAGAACAATAACTTGGAGCGCTTCGAAATATTTTTCATTCGTTTTTGTATTTAAAGCATCATCTTTACAACTACAATGTAGAAACTGTAGAAAGTCATTTATTATACGTTTTTGTAGTTGTAGAAGAAAAATATAGGTACTTCAATTCACCGGATGTTCTTCTTTTAATTCACTAATTTTACTTCTTGTTCAAAAAATGGTCGAGCGTGTCTTATTTATGAGTAGTCCAAATTTAGTTTACAAAGCTGTCTTAACAACTTGATATAGTCAATGGCACTTCATAATCAATATTTAAGTTATACATTTTTGTATCATAAATCATTTAAGATAATGAACCCAAATTATCTAATGTATTGTAGTGCAACAAATGCCCGCCATGATGCCGATTGAAAGGGAATGAGACATGTTGTTTTTTAAAGAGTCCTACAAAGTTGACTTTAGTTTTCTATTTTGTCCATAATTTCTTAACAGCAGGTTAATGATATCATGACATTATAATAAAATGGACTGTCATTGAATAACTGATAACATCGTGATATGGGTTAGTACATGTACTAGCCCTATCATAATGCAGTACAGTTTTGTATCCTATAGTGACAGAACTACATGTGACAAGACAAAATGTGTGTCCTTACTTAATAAATCTAAATAAGGTATCTTACCTTGTCCGCAGATGAAAGAAAACGCAGAGAAGAGAATATGAAGACGCTGATGGAAGAACATAAAAACAGCCAACACGTTGCCCTTGAGTGGCAACGGATAACAATGGAGGAACATTTCAAAAGGCTTGAAAACGACAGAAAGGAACAGGACGAGAAAGAAATGGAGAAGTATAAAGACCTTTTGCAAACGAAAGTAGAGGGAGAACAAGCAGAAACGGAACTTAAAGAAATAAAGGCACAGCAAGGGAAAAGACAAATCGAGTTGTTTATGGGTAGAATTCTAAGTGCCGCTTTGAGCAAATAATACCCATTTCTTATAAACACGATTAAATAGCCAATGGTTGTGTCAAAAGACCATTTACCTAAATCAAATGCAAATGAATGAGTTACACGACAACAAAGTTTGACATAAGCATAAAACGTTGTAAATAAATTTGATTGCTGATATGGTATGTGCATGTATGATATATTCTAGATGATTATTAGATATGCAAAAGTAGTGTCAAGTCAATACTATGTTTAGTATGTACCTAACTGGAACTCTGTGATGTTGAATGCTGTGGCGTCGCATAGGGCGAAAGATACATTTATTGTATATGTTTCGTTGGTGCCGTTCCAAAATGCAGTTGCATGAATTAGCGTGTTAATTGGTAGCTAGTGTACACTTTTGTTATTTTCTATTTATATGTACAACTCGCAACGTACGAGGCAAAATCAAAGCAACTAAATTGAACTAGAATGGGTTATGTAAGATGTAAATCGAATGTTGCCCCCATTTGTTTTCAAAACGCGTCAGCCGCGTTCCTCATTAACGAAAACTGTGGTTATATGGATATGTCATTCTGTTTGGATTTCTAGTTTGTAGACCATTTTTTCCGGCATGAGTAAAATCGCCATAAATGCCGATACGATATGCAATAATTTATTAAAAAAATATATTTTCCTTTTATTTCTTATTTTTTTCTGTTAGATCTAAGTGTAACATTTTACTTACCATGTATTTATTTTATATAAAACGAATTTGGACTTTAAATGAGTATGTCCACTTCATGCTTACCGTCTTGCACTTCAAAGAAGACTCTTCGAAATAATTGATGTAATATAAAAAGAACATCTATTCAAATGTTATGTATAGGAAAATGACGCCACAATGTTTATAACGTTACGTCAGAAGTTATTCGCGAGAGACGAGACCGGGGGATGCCAGACCATTTTTTCCGGCATGAGTAAAATCGCCATAAATGCCGATACGATATGCAATAGTTTAGACAATCTATAAACCTTTTATTTGTTCATCTTTTCTGTTAGATCTAAGTGTAACTTTTTTCTTACTTGCTGTCATAGTACATGTATTTATTTTGATATCAAATTATTTGTGAACTTTAATTGAGTATGTCCATTTCTGACAGTAATATAACTTTGTTAACAATTGTTATATTTCAAATAACTATCATATAGTAATATAGTATTCCTTTTTGTTAGTGTAAACTTGAGGCAAACAACTAGCAAATAATCTTGACAATTTTGACATATGTGTTGTGAAACGTCCACGCTTTCTAAATGAGAAGGGTAGAAAATGACGTGTAAAACAAATCTCATTATTCTACATTTACTTTGATTTCCGAGTTACATTTTAAGCCAAACAGCCACATACAAATCTGAAAGTTTCCATAATTTATGTGACTATAGAAGACATTTTGGTGTCTGATATTAGCGAGAGTTGGTGGTGTCTTACTAGATATCCAACAAGTTTAATAATAGCCTTTCAGGGATACATGTAATTGTTCAAACATCCAAATATTATTTCCCTGGATTTTCACAGTACCCGTTTCCCTCTGCTTTTGAATATGAGCATATGTTCTTACATGTATTGCTTCTGTATAGAGCAAATGTATTGCAGAGCTCTTCCTAATATGAACAATATAAGCATATTCTGCTTTCAAAAGCTCTTGGGACACGAGTGCATTCCAAGCAATCTGTTTGCAACTATGTTTGCAGGTAATTTGTTTCTACAAGCTAGAAATCCAATTATAGCAACTTAAGAGTCATTGGGATGGCCTTCGTTTTTATTCCCCCATACGGTGGTACACAAATTTGTAGTCAAACACAGTTATTCTTGAACGGGCACGTATGGTGGCGTGTCAGTGTTGAATATAATAGTATTTTTACACCTATGTGCTATGTCAGGAATGTTGTTGAAACGCATTTTGATCTAGGTAAAAACTTTGAACTTAGGATCTAATTGTGTCAAAGGCTCTCAATAAAAATTGTGTTCATTAATTCTTAGTCATTAAAAGGTATTTTCATATGTTTAAAAGAATCATGGATAAGACACACACATATCAATCTAAAGTGAGTTGTTGTAGATATACTACTCAGAGCATGCTAATTATCACTTAAACACTATAGAGACAAGCTGTTTAACAACCTTTTGAATCAGCATCACTGGAAGTAAAGATGGATAAACAGTTTTCAGATATTCATTGTGAAAATCAAACTGTAGGAAATGGCACAATCGTGGCAAATTGAGTAACTGCGTAGCATATATATTGTAGCTACATGTATGAAGGCATTGTTGAAATGTATAAATTTGATAATTTTCTATTAGCAAGTACATTGTTTATTTTATGGAAAAACGCAATTGCATGTTTTAAAACGGGATATAAGCGACGTTGAAAAGTGTGCGCTATATACGAACGATGTAAGCATATTGTACCGATAATAAATCATCTGCTGCCTTCACTGTCATTTTATCGTTGGTCTGTGTAACTATGAAACATACAACAGGGGTATTGTGGTCCATAGCAATTTCCAAGTAGAGCCTCGTAGTGTATTATAATGTGTTGCCTCTACTTCAAATTGTCCATGTATTGATATGCATTTTAATCCATACTTATAAATTTGAAATAGAAATTTGATCAGTCTGCATTTTGTTTGTTTGTTCTAGCTTTGTTATCGAACCTAATGCTGAAAATACAATTGCAATACTATGTTTTGGTTCTCCCTTAATATATTTAAGCACTGATGGCTTACTCAGAAGCTTTGCGAGTATACGAATAATGTAAAGTTGCGCACAATCAGGAGTATCGCATTAAGACATTTTACCATATCTTGGCTTAATTGGAAAATTAAAATCTGTGTACTACTTATCTTTAGTTATTTTTTATTTTTCTCAATGATAACATTCAAGCGCTTTCTGCCTGGTTTAGTCCGTGCAGAACATTAAAAAATAACTAAGTGTGATCAGTATAAATGGAAAGTACAATGCAATCTGCCAAGCTGTCATGCAAATTTCGCGCCACTACAATGGGTTTGTTTTGACAATTCTCAAAGAACGTGTAGCTACACTTACATATACGTGTATAAAACCATTTTCTGCATCTTTAAACTATTTAGTTATAGCACAAGGTCTGCATTACAGCAATATCTAGACTGATAAATAACATTTAGACAAAAACCAGTTCTAACGTTAAGAAATATCTTTGTGAATATGTAAATGCCTTTACATGTACAGGAGCGCTTAATAATGTAAATGTCAGCAATTTTGAAACACTTGTCTATAGTAACTGTTATGATAGCAACATTGTGAAACAAAAATATCTAATCTAGAGCTTATGTATGTAAACAAGTTTAAAAATGTAGAAAAATACATGTAACTGTTGACAGCCTGTCTTTGTAGTTAAACTTTGTAGTTTGTTTTCTGTAAACATACTTGAAAATTTAAAGATTCTGCCTTAAACTTATATATGTACCTATTGTTATTTAAAGTTTTATTTTTATACATGTATGTATGCATATTTCAAGCAATAAAATGCTGTATTTCATAAGACAGATATTACAACCAACTGTATCATCAAAACTGCAAGTGCTTCAAAATCTAGATTGTTAAACGCTAGTAATGACTTCGAATAAGTATACTATAAAATAGTTGATAATGTTACCGACTTCTTAGACAGGTATGTCTGGTGTATCTCTTTGTGTTGAGCAAGATATGATGATGATAATATTACAAAATTATGCACTTTCTTAAATAGAATTAAACATCAAAAATGTTGCAATGTGTTTGTTCTTTTAGTTTAACATGCCAATGAAACATTCCTTACAAACAAGATATGCTTTGTACCTATCAGACTGAAACGTATCAATCCTGATTCAGTGACCCGCATAGGCCAGCATTTTTTATTTTCTGTTTTACGGGAAATTTTTCAAAAAAATTGAGTCGGGGGGGGAGGGAGAAATAAAAATAAAAATAAATCCCAGAAATTTGAGCAGTCGACAAGAAAAATAAAAAAAAGTGCAAAAAAGGCTCATTTTTTTTATTTTTGTAGACAATAGAAAATGAAAGATTCCGACCTTAAATGGACTTTTCTTCACTACCTGTATTTTGCACAATATCTCTTTAATGTTGTTGCTTTTATATGTAAATTATGACAATCATAACTTTCATATTATTATGACAAATTTGGCGCCCAATATTGAGAATTTCTTTGCTGGACACTTTTGGTATGGGTAACATGCAAAGTTTTCAGGGAGCAAGCAATAGAACTACATGTAACTTGTTCTTAGTAGAGAGAATTTGCAAATACCAATATTAAAAGCTGAAATGACCAGACCTGGGTCCAATTACAATTATAATTTAATTAATTATAATTAATTACAGTTTTTCAACTAATTGAAAAATAATTAGTAATTGAGGCAGAAATCAATTATTTTAATTGTAATTAATTAATTAAAATCCAAACAAATGCAAAATAATTGTCAATTAAATTCAATTACTCTTCAATTACATGCAGAAAAGTGTCACAAACATATATGGCAAAAATACAGGTCATTGTGCAGAAGCTGTTATCACCTGGGGGTATAAATTTCACACTTGCTTGTCATCTAAAGAGGTATTAATGCAAATGGTGTTCACTGACAGACAGTAAACTTTGAAGTGTTCAAGTTTTCAAAATTCAATGAGGAATTATAAATCTGCATTTTTAATATGTCATCAATAGTAACATGATTCTATGTGAAATTATGAATATATTGCCAAATAATTAAAAAATAATTAATTGTTTTCCTTAAAATAATTGTAATTAATTAATTACTTCTGTAAAAAGCATGTAATTATAATTGTAATTTAATTGAAGAATTTCTGTTTTAATTGTAATTAATTAATTAGTTTTAAAAATAATTGAACCCAGGTCTGGAAATGACTGGAAAGCTGTAACTCACTCACCATTGTTTTGACGTATCCAGGCTTTGCACCGTTTAAATATCAATTAGATAACAAGTACCAGAAACTGGAGAACTGAGAGTACGTGTCTATGACTACATTAGAAGAAATTCCTCTACCATACCGTACAGGGCTTTTTCATAAAAATTGTGATTAGACTCCCTAGCATATACATTTATTGTGAAAAAATATAGTGTGTTATCATTTGACAGTTGTGAAATTTAAGTTGTGTTACTATCTTACAAAATGTATGAAAGACATTATCCCTGTTTCTCGTATTCTCAGGGTTTCTTATATTCTCGTTTTTTACATTAAAGGTGTCAAATTGGCAACTCTTTGTTATCATTAACAGAGATATTATACAAAACTGGCACTGAAAATGCTGAAATTTCCTTATTTTTTTGTGGTGGGGTTAGTAAAAGTTCCTATATTGTTTTATTCTGCTGTCTATCACTATTATTTTCATGCTATTTGTTATAAGATATTATGCCAAGCTATATGCTCATTGGCATTTATAAGTTTTTGGGTTCTACAATGTTGCAATGCCCGAGACTGGAACATAAATCCCTGAGAATACGAGAAACTTTCTTCTCTTTTTTAAGTACGAGGGTGACCTCAGATACTGTAGCAAAATTTACAAAAGGAGAAAAATCATGCAATTTATGATGACACCAACTGAAAGACAAGTACTTTTTCTGACATGTTGACACAACTGAATGGTGATTGAGCAAGTGGTTGTCACCATTTGCAACTAATTCTGTTTATGATCATGTACCTGTACTTAACAGTTTGCCTTTCTGTCCATTGAAGTTTGTTGTCAAGTCATAAATCTACCTTGTTTCTTTGTTTTTGTTAAAACAGTCTCTTGTTTATTTTTTGGAATGCGATTCTTGGAACATTGTTCTAACCAACAGGTACTCCCTGCCGCAGTTACTTCCCTTTTAGATACCTACGTATGTGTAAGGGGAAGTAACTACAACCGGGAGTTTAATTCGATTAAATCATGTGAACTATTTTATACGAAAACTGAAATCAAATCTTTTTTAATGTAAACATTTCACTCACACTTTCTTTTGTAAAATTGTGACATTCCATGCATTTTGTGAATTTTTAGGCCTTCAATTGTGAAAAAAATAAAATATTTCCAATGAACATCGGCCTCTGAGGATACGGATCGGCGGGTAAATTGAAATTAAAAATGCCGAAATTCAATTTTATTTTTATTTGGTTTTATCAAAAACTACAGTCGGCGCTCCCGTAAAACAGAAAATAAAAAACTGCTGGCCTTATACCTGGAAATAAGTTTACATGCCACTTAGAAGTCCCAACAAAAAAATAAAAACAGAAAAAGTAATAAATTCGTTATAAATTCTAGTACATATCTGATATATAATTTGGAATCAACTGATTTTAACTGACCCGAATATGATTAAATACCAAGTTTTATTAACATTTTGTTTGTTTGTTTTTGCTTGCCGCTTTGCCGAAAGTACGCATGGTTTCATCCATGCCTAACCAGTTTCCGGCATGAGTTAGCAAAATCACTGCCAATAGGTTCAAGATCCTATAAATGCAGTTTCTTTCGTTTTTCTTATATAAACTCGCTCACGTACAATGTACATCTATATTCTATCACGATTTACAATATTCACCTCTTGCAAAAATACCCACTATTTTGAAGATCTATCTAGATACAAACATTGAATTAGGATAGAAAACAGGATGTAAGACCTGGTGCAAGTAAGTCCTGGTCATGTGACTAGAACATGTGGTGTAAACAACACATCTGCTGGTAGGCATGCAATAATACCCTCACTACCTTTCGATTCAACAGACAATTCAGACTTAGTCATACAGATCAATAATATATATTAAGAATTATTTTAACGAATTACCATTAATCAAAAAGAAAACAACATTGTTACAGTATCTCACCAAACACCAACAGCGAACCGCATTCTAGTTTTTTTAAGACCTAACCTTGTACGATGATACAATGGTGGTATTTAACAAAGTTTGTAAACTTTACCAGAAACTGTACATGTAGCTAGTTTGTCACAGTTTATACACAATAACTGTTAGCTTCAGATAGAACACAATACCCTTTATAATGCTGCAGCACTTACAATTCTTTAATTTTTCAATGCGTTTCTGTTGTGAATTAAGTGAGGCTTTTTTCGCTGATAACCACGGTCTTCACTTCCCATAATCACATTGAATGCTGTATAATTACATATACTTTTGTATCTCTTATATTAACCCTCTAGAACCCAACCCATGTCACAATTGTTGGAAAATTCTGATTGTTTGTTTATAAGGAGGCACTGATGAGTCATACTTAAAAACCAAACAATTTTGTGTCTACTGTCCTTGGTAAAGAATTTTTTTGATGTTGCACGAGTGCAACGTTGGGCTTTTACGGTATATGTTGCACCAGTGCAACATTAGTACTTAAAACTAGTTTAGGACTTAGTTATAATTATTATGACATAATTAAAGATAATTGACACCTATATGATTGAAGAAAAATACTTATACACAGGTAATTTCATATACCAATAAAAGTTTAGCCTCTTTATACATTCATTGACCTCTACCGAGCCTATGCCATGGCAAAATAATGGTTTGACACCCCATCAACATCAGGGGACCTCAAAGTAAAACCCAACATTGAACTAAAGTCTACTCTAATACGAACGTTAGTCATCAGCAATAGTTGACCGCTATACTTTCCCGGGTCCCAATGTCAAAGGTCAAGGTCACTGACTGGGTTAAAAAAAAGTAGTCCAACTAAGCTTTGATTAACTCACAAATTCTATAATTTTTCACTGTCAGATTTTAAAAAAACACTAGTGATAGACATAAAATGACACATATTGTTTATGGAGTGACTATGGTCAATGGTTAAGATCAAATAATCATATCAAAGTTGTTTAAATGAGTCAAGGTCACTCTAAATGTGAAAAATTTCGAAATTCTCCAAACCTTGCTATTCAGTCATAGTAGCTAGTATGGGATTTCAAGTAGAAAAGTTTTGAAAATTATTGGAATGTACTACAATTATTCTTAAAATACAATTTAAGGTAGAAATTTAATCAGTTAACTGCGAAAGTAAGGTACTTGTATGATGTGCTTGTAAAAGTTTACTTTTCACAAAAGCCCAATGTTGCACAGGTGCAACATGCACATTCTGAAAATGAATCTTCGAAATGTATGCCAGATATAGAGAAATCAATGTAACCAAGTGAAAAATCAAGCTTATATTCCATGATTGAACACAGAAATACCAGCTAACTAATTCTTTCCTCTTAAAAGTACAGCTGTTGAAACAAGTCAATAATTGTTTTCCATTTTCTTGGTACAAATGGCGGATGTATAACAAGGGGAAGTAACTCATCATGAAAATTGTGTTTGGAACATACTTGTCTTGTTACACATACATGCCAAGTACAACTAAGAATAGTCTTCAAAATGTAAATAAGCCAAATTTGATAGCAGAGTGAACATTTATGATGTGATGTTGCATCTGTGCAACATTGGGCTCTAGAGGGTTAATAGGAAACATGTCTTCGAAAATGATCGTTGTTTGTACATAATATTCCTAAAGTTGTTTTTATAAAAAGTGCATGTCTATTAAATATATAGCACATATAGTATAGTTTCAATAATATCATCAAAAGGGAGATCAAGTACGAAGTACCAAAGGATTAATTTACCTTTTAGGGCCGTCCGTCGTATGCCCACAATAACGTTGTTTGCTCTCTTACATCCGCATTTCTGAAGCAATGCTATTCAAACTCACCTACAATGTGTATGGCCACAAGATCTCAGTCAAGTTCGATTATGGGATACATTTGACTAAAAGTTATTGCCCCTGGTAAAGAAAAATAAGTTATATTTTTGTTTACACTGTTGAAGTGACACTATTGAGCAATAACCAGGTGTGGACAGAATATGCACTACCACACGATTACTGGTCAGATCGGACATACAAATACATAGTAATTTCCCCTGATACATTAAAAATTGATATGTTTTACCTTGTTCAAAATCTGAAAACTACTTTTCTGAAGCAAGCATAGGCAAATCTGGAGAAATGCGTATGGTTACTAGATTCTGCTTGAGTTTGATTGTTAGTGCAGAAATTTGTCATGCCTTAAGGAAAACTTAATTTAAGCTTGTTATACATTGCATATATTCAACTTATCTAAGGAAATACTTAAAACATCTTCATGTTCAAAACAATACAAAAATGAAGATTAGATATGTGATGTGCAACATGGTCTAGTGGTCTTCTACCAAGATTGTTCAAAGTATGTATCATAAACATAAACAGTTTACAACAAGCAATGATGAGCTGACTGAAGTCAATATCAGATTAACAAAGACGGTCACAAGCAATATAAATAAGTACATTTAAGATGCATTTTAACAAAGGCTGGCATGGTAAAATATTAAACTGTTTTGCAATAACTTTAATCAAATTAGGACATTTAGCCACCTTTGACAGATGTAATTGCTGGAAACCTTTTTTACCGAACCATTCAATTGAAACGTCATGTTTGGCATAAATCTGAAAAGGCAAGTAACCTGAAATCTGATACTAAAGCTGATTTTTCTGCCGCTCTTAAAAATAATAAAACTTATATTGATAAAAGCCGCTTTAGGTCTTGTAACGGGTATTATTGGCTGAAAAATTGCACATGTTATGTTCTCAAAGATGCCGACCATGGCCGACAAGACGGTTCATAAAATAGAGACAGAAAAATGTCTAGAAATGATAATAGCTCAGCCGGAAGGTGGATCGCCAAACCATTATTAACGTGATTACAAACTGAATGAAATGAAAGCTATAAAGAAATATCTAATGGCAATAAATTTAGATGGAATTTCAATAATTAAAACCGGGGGCGGCGTGAAAATATAGATGAATACATTGATGTATGAAGTATTTAAATTTGCAGCGGAATCGTTCTTCACTTCAACAGGACAGACATTTGCATCAGCACACATCACAGTCTATGCTACTGGTGGAAATATTGTTGAAACTAAGTATAAAATGTCATCGAAAATGTACACAATCAATTTATATCACACGCAATGCTTGTGCCTTGTAAATGATCGCAAAATGAACCAGTTCAAAAGCTCCGACCTATCAGCAATACTACTGTGTGTGGAGAATACACTTTTAAAAAATGATAAATCTGTACCCAAAATGAATTACAAAATAAAACAGATCATATTGCCTCTGATGGCTAATAAGTACCGAAAGATGTGATATCAATACAGCAGTTAGTGCAAACGGTTGCACACAAAATATACCAGAAGAGAACAACCCGAATACGATGTCTGCTATGGAATTTGTTCTGAGATTCCCCCGAACTTGAACTCGTTGGAATCAGTCTCAATACATTGTTTATACATTTTTAAAGATTTTACTTTATGAGAAACTATTGAAAGAACGCGCATATTAATTAAAGACTTGACATTAAGTTTGCAGTCAAAAGTAGATTAACAAAATTAGCAAATGTAAAGGCTACGCGCTGAAGTTTTCAGTATCAAAAGGCATGTTTCTCTCATAAATGGAGACATAAATGAACTGGTCTTATCACTTGCAGAACGCAACAAAGAAGTCAATCAATATATGTCATATCATTCTGACAGTGTGCATAATCGATTACAAAGTATTGTTGAAACGTGAAAAGGTTTGCAAAAACTTCTCACCAATCAGCAAATAAAAAGGAAAACAGGAATATTGCAAGCGAAGAGCTGCCTCAATCCCAGAAATCACCGGGTCACGGTTTGAATGCCTGTGATAACAGTGCACAAGAGTTACAGCCGTCAATAAAACGTGAAACGTTAATAGTAGGCGAATCAACAATTAAAGGGATAATCATCCGCGGTCTTTCTGAAAATACTGAGGTTATACATTGTATGTGTCCCAGGTGCCAATTCCAGCACTATTGCACGGGATCTGAGAAATTTGGATCTAAATGAATAATCATTTCTGTAACATTTCAGATTTGATACAAACACAACTTTTGATGCGTAACATTAAAAAATACTTTTTTCTCAATTAATCATATAACTCTTTATGAAGTCAGCAAAATAGTTAAAAGATTAGGTTTGAATAAATCTGCTGAGTTAGATGGCATAAGCCCAAAACTCAAAATACTGTTGATATCACATCATATATTTATAATCAATCAATGTAAATATCAATACATTTTCCCTGACTCACTAAAGAAAGCACATGTTTCAAATATTCAAAGGCGGTGACAAAAATGATCTTAATAATTACAGACCAATCTCCATTTTACCAACTATCTCAAAAATTTTTAAAATATATATTGCTACACAAATTCAAACATATTTTGAAAAAAAATATTATTCATGTCAACCAATCTGGTTTTCGCCAAACAGTCGTGCCAGACAACAATTATTCACTTGATTGACAGCTAGCTCAATGATATATAATCGGACAAATATGTTGGTGCCTAATATTTCGATTTACGCAAAACATTCAATTAAGTTGACCACATATGTTACATATATATCATATCTCTTCTAATTCATTAAAACTATTCAAATCATATCTACGTAACAGAAGGCAATTAATAAAATGTGGAAATACATCCTGGTAATCTCCATATTACTTCAGGGGTACCTCAGGGTTCGACATTTGGTCCGTTATTGTTCATTCTCTACATTAATGACTTAGCGTTACCCAGCACGCACAGTAAGACAGATCTATATGCAGACGATTTTACATTGCATAAAAGTGGTTTTGATCAGAAACTCAAAATTCTCTTCAAGAAAATGTAAATTTATATGCTATACACAACTGGTCATTGACAAATAACGTGGCACTTAATCCAGTCAAAACTAAATGTACGATCATTTATTCCTGTTTCAAACAAAAGATGCTATAACATCAAGACTCTAAACCACATCTTACAATTGAAAAAACACCTATTGAAAAAGTCATTGGTGCTTGTGTAGATAACACACTTCCATGGAAATAACATGTGAATAGAGTACTTCCTGATGAAATGAAATGAATGTTCTATCAATTATACATTTTACCTATTATTGATTATTGTGCTGTGGTTTGGCGAAATAAAGCTAGTACTAGAGATGTACAGGCGGTAAACTGATGTGAGGATGGACACCTGAATAATGATATAAACAGGGGATTTTCTCAAAAGTACTACTGCGAATAATTTCAGTATAATTTCAGAGGTGGATTCTTGTCCGAGTAAATTGTAACTGTTGCAATTATTTATATTTTTTCTATGCGTACTTTACTTATAAGATGCTCGATTGTATACTCAGCCCAAAAAGAAACAGTCCAGTATATGTATTAATGCATGTCTTAAACTTTGTTCAGTTCATGTTTTTTTTTTAATGTTCACTTTTTACGAGTCGAGCGTTTGATTTTTCATGTTCCTTCGTGACTACTTGCTGGATATAATACATGAACTGATTAAGGGGCGTTATGAAAATTGTATGATTTTATTGATAATACTAATTCATTACTTACATCGAATTTTTGGATGTTTATGCAACTGATGGTGATTTGTTGACTAATATCGGTTATGTCAACCTCTGCCTGTGATGAGGATTTCAATATGCCCCCTCACTGAATTCACATTACATTTTCTCTTAACAACAAATTATCGCAACCTTTTATATTCCCTCGCCAGTGCTGCGGCCATAATCGTTCAAATTGTTTAAGACATAGAGCCTGCGTAAACGTCTTCAGAGTTCACTTCATGTATATTCAAAGGGATTCATGTCGGATGACATGGCCGGCCACGTCATTACATTGACGTTGTCAGCAGCCAAATGAGCCCTACGCATATAATTTTCACGAACAACGAGAAGTATCTTTGCTAAGTTTAGTGAAAAACGTTATAAATACGAAGCAACATTCTAACATGACTTACGATTTTGTATCTATATACAAAGAGTAGAAAAATTATGTTATATTTAACCATAAACAACGCGGGAACCGATAAGCTGTAAACATGACGTCATATTGCACCGCATGACGTTAAATGAGCGTTCGCGCAGAAAATAAAGCTTTGCATTTATTCACCTTTTGTAATAGCTGGTTATGTTAGAATCGAAATAACACCATTTTCAGCGTTGTTATCGTCTAATAAACAATAATGTGTCGTACTGAGGCGCAGTTATAAACCACTCAGGCCTTTGGCCTTCATGGCTAATTACTGCGCATCAGTACTCCAAATCATTGTTTATTAAACGACTAACAACGCTGGAACGGATGTTATTTCATAAATAAAACGGTTCCCGTATAAATTAGTTATGTCTGCATTTTTGAAAACCTTTTGTGGTAACGTTAAACCAAACTCGCGAACATATCCAATATAAGAAAAAATAAACAAAAGAAAATATAAACAAAATTATAAAACTGCAGAAGCGTGCAGCTCGCATTATTTTACAAAGCCCATTTAAAACGAACTCTTTAGAGTTATTTAAAGCATTGCAATGGATGACTTTTGAAAACAGATCCATATATCATGCTGCATTAATGGTATTTAAATGTAAGAATGGATTGTTTCCTGATTACATGTCAGATCTTTTAACTTTTTCAAGTATTGAACATTATGACTTAAGATCTAAAGAACGTAAAGATCTCATAATGCCAAAACATAAGACTAAATATATGAAAGATACATTTACATATCAAAGTAGCTATATTTGGAATCTTCTACCTTTGAGTATTAGACAGATTAATCCATTAAAGACAATTAAAATGTCCTTCATAAGTGACCCCCCCCCCCCCCAAACCGCAGGTGGTCAAATATCTTAATCGTTTTATTGCCCCTTATCAGTTTTAATCCTCTCTGATTAGGTCCAGCAGCGTGTCAGTAGACTTGATATGTAGTACAATAGTAGAACCATAAATTTTATTGATTTGTACAGATAATTGATTTATAACTTATTTCCTGTTGTGTATGTATTATTTAAACTGTTTTATATAATAATGACATTTTACTTTTATTGCAGGATATGAAAAATATTTTAGATAAATGCAGTAAACTGTGATTTTAAAGTTATACTGAGAAAGTTAATATGCTCAAGTAATTAAGCACCTTCCTGTGGTGTGGCCTGAATGCATTTGAATCCTTCTATTTATTTCTTTGTAAATTATAAGTGCAGCTGAACGCTTCTTCTAACTGTAAAATAAGCTAAAACTAAATTTCTCTTATGTATCAAGTGTAACATCTAATCTTAGTGATAATTGGTTTGTTGTAAGAGTAATTGATTGAGTATTTAAAACATTACTCAATCTAACTTTGAAATCACAGTTATTTTTCAGTAATCTAAAAGTAAAAAAAAGTTTATGTTTCTGTCATATAAGAAAATAATTTTGATATAATAACTGTAAGTGTTGATTTTTTTATAATCTAATTTGACTGGGAATTACGTACATGTACCTAAAAGGTAACTGATAAAATAGAATAATAACATCTTATGAAGGTCTTAAAATTTATGTATAACTAACATCCCTTTCCTACATTATCTGTACATAATGTAAGGAAGTTATACAGTAGCTGAATATGATAAACAGAAGCTAGTCTACCAGTGACCAGTCATGTTAATTGACATCTACTGTGAATTCGCTGTGAATTCGCATGGCTGACTGGACCCCTGTGGTGAATACCCCACATTCCTGTTCAATTGTCTTTAAATTCTTTTAAGTATAATTTACGCAAATTTATACTTAACATATGCAATTTTCGTAAATGATTCATATAGAATTTTCGTATGAATGTTTTTATTGTTTTTAAAGTTAACAAAAAATACCAATGTTCAGGTTGTTAAGTTACATGTATACGGCCATGTATGTTGAAGTAAAGAATGTGTATACATTTTGAAATGTTTCAATTGAACTGCTATTTCTCAATCAATGAGTGTTTGTCGGGTACGTCTGCTATAGTTAATATGGCTTTAGAAATTGTTCATTCATTCATTCACTAATTCATGCTGCATTATTTTTTCTCTAAAAATTCGTTAATTAACTCACTCACTCACTCACCCACCTAGCCACCCACCCACACACTCACTCACTCACTCACTCACTCACTCACTCACTCACTCACTCACTCACTCACTCACTCACTCACTCACTCACTCACTCACTCACTCACTCATTCACTCACTCACCCTTTCATTCCTTCAATTATTCAATCATTCAATCATTCAATCATTCAATCATTCATTCATTCAATCATTCAATTGTTTATTGTATAAATGTTATTTCTTTTCAGAAGGCCACATTGTAAATAAGTCAAATGTTTTGTACGTTTACTTAATGTGTTTTACCTTCTATAAATAAAGATTTTATTATTATAATATATTTTTCTGAAAATTGCATTTTGATGAAATAATAAAACATATATGTTTTTCAAGAAGAATATAGTGACCTTTTAAAACAAATCGCTATCAAAACCAAAACCAAAAAAAACAACAAAAAAAAAAACAACTAGTTATGAAGGTTAACGAAACTACAATGCACATGGTTCCTCTAGCTAGCTCTTTAAGTAGGATCTTCCTCTTTAGCCCCTACCAATACTGCCTAACATTGCAAAACACATGGATATGAAAGGCGCAATCATTCAGATGCAATACCTACCATAGGGAGTACAGAGTATCAATTTGACATTCAGTTATTCAAATAACTGAATAACTGAGTGAGGTCTGTCTAACACAGTACTTATCTGTCAGTGCAAAAGTATGGTCTGTCTTTGTGTACCGTTAGGCTATTTCGTAAATAAAATAGATTTAGAAAAATGTACAACCGATATGAACGTCAATAACAACTTTGAGAAAGTCCCCCGTATTTATCACTTATCCGTTATACATCTTCACACCAGTAACTAGCGTGTACATCTCTATTACAAATAGATTAAACAAGTTACAGGAAATAATTAAACATATTTAAATTATATCAAGAGACTCAATTCCACGGAAACATGATACACATGTATAAGTATAAAAGAGCCTAGTATCATGCTTAACTATTTCAATAAAATTAGTTATCACATTGCACTAATTTTTGATAAGGCTACAAATAAACTAGTGCCAACATATATAAGAGACACGTTAACTTTTTCTTGCAATGAAGTCTACAGTAACACATTCAAAATAATAGTCAAGCAATTTTTATTATCAATATTGGACAATGACTTTCTTAGTCATGAGTAAGATTATGTTTCTTCTTAATGAATGGTTTGAATATATCTTATTTCAAATGATACATGTAGAAGTATTTTGCAAGAACTGAAAGACATGAAATCACGATTCAGATAACACAATGCGCTTCTATACAGAAAATAGTGGCATCTGCATTCAAATAATTTAAACCTCTAACATTAAGCCTTTACATCAAGACATATGTCTGTATCTTGGGAATACTGGATTTGTTTATTGAGATTTTTTATAAAAAAGACAACTGAAAATAAACGACTAATATTTATAAGATATTTACTTAAAACTTACGACTTATTTTACCTACGACGAAATAGAAAAAACACTAAATTTTAATGTGAGTAGGTCCTCATAGTTGAAACTAGGTATGTTCTGTCCCTGCGACTTAGACGTATTGCTTTAATCTTTCACATTCAGCATGTTTGTACTTAAAATGATACAAGCAAACACATACATCCTATCCGAAAATTCAATGCCTTAACCTTTCCGATCTGCATGCCCAATAGACAATGTTCTTGTGTGCGTTTGACTTTCTAAGAAGGCTCATATTTTTAGTAATATGATATTTTAATCTCACCTGTATTTTTAAGTATATTCGCATTTAAAATATTCATAACTTCTTGGCAAATATATGGTTGAGCGTGTAACTTTTATGTGAATAGTTTAAGTTTGTTTTACACAGCTATGTAAAGATTTTGTATACTTGCGGCTATACGGTATTTTGTAACACTGACAAACACGTCAAGACTACTTAAGTTATATCATCAGTCAATTAAATAAACAAACAAATGTGCATGCACCCCTTGATTCTTATACCTTGAATGGGAGTCAGACACGCATTTTCGAGCAGGCGGTTGATTCTTATATTGTTAAACATTTTATTATAAAACTTTTATGCAGTTTATGTTATGCGCGACTCAAATCGAAAAGTCTAGAATAATTTAATCTAAGACAAGATGTGTGTCCGTATATAATACATTTTTCGGCGCAGCCGTATTAAGCGCGCTTTTGACCAGAAGTTTGGAACTCTTCATCAGCCAATGAAATGACGAGTAGAATGTATAACATTTTTTGAAATGAGAAATTTACGTTGTAAGGCATCTTCGGATTGGATTGTTGTTTAACAGTTACTATGAATTTAGCACACGGTAGAAACCAAAATTCATAGCTGTACCGTCATCGACATTTTCTAATTATGTATCAATTTTTTGTTTCGTTCAAATTCAAACTATTGTCTTAATAAATACGAAAAGTTTTACACAAGCATGTAAATCTGTATTTAAATTACCGACACTACAGTTTACACATGTTCATGTTATGTTGAGTTTTTCATTATAACAAGCGTTAATGCCGTAAACACGCAAAGGTTAACTGATTTTGTCATGGCCATGAAATACATGAATAAATAAAATATCTTAATGAAATAGATGATTTAAGTGAATTAATGTTGAACATTTATGTGCTTGATAAGTTACACAATGTTTCATGTTATCTGAACATATTTCACGTAGAAAGTGGTTTTACAGGCTAAACTTTCATGGTATTTAGGTACAAATAAAATCACAGTATTGACCGACATGTAGTGGCTATTGCAAAGATCAATTCAGAAATTGAACATGTTGAATAAGGTGTCTCCTGTTTTTACATTGGGTGCCTACTGAGAGTGGCTAGTTTAAATATCTGTTGTTCCCAATACATGTATAATATTATGTTATTCACACGTCAAGCTCAAATAACGCAAAATAGACATAATTTGACACTACATAATAATTACTTTTGAATATAAATGACATGTTTGGTCAGAGTAGGTTGCAATAGTTAGTAAATGTTTTGTGTCAGTTTTTATGTCAGAATGCATTCAATCACTTCGTTTTAACATGAGAGAGGTTGCATGGTTGCGGTCATTTTCAGGTATTATTTATATACATGAACTTCGACCTCAATTAATGAAAAAATCGCCAGTCAGCCTCTAGTTTTAGCACAATTTTTTTGAGGGGGGTGGGGGTTGCGGGTAGGAAGGGGTGTCAACAAAATGGATACGGACTATAATATTTGTATAGAACATATACATTTGTAGTAAAAGGTACTGTAGTTTTTCGGTAATAGAAATGTTTGTAGAAATTGAATAAAACTGTTTTGTTGAGGTTCATTCTAAAGTAACTTTTTTCGGCACAACCGTATTAAGCTCGCTTTTGACCGGAAAGTGATTACCTTTTAAAAATGTTTAGACAATTAACCTGGAACTTTCTTGTGATGGAAAAAATACTCTATACGTCGCTTTTTAGTTCGATAATACCGCATGAAAAAGGTCAATGAAATACGTTTGCGTTTTCTGTCTTGTCGAATGGTATTAAAATTTGTGTACGTACATTTATTTTGTGCAAAATTAATGATTCATATTTATCAACATAACAATATGTTGTTGTTTCCTCCTGAAACTGTTAACTATATTTGTAGAGGAATAGCATATTTGATAAGAAACAAGAGCTGTCCCTCACAAGTGACGAATGCCCCCGAAAGAGGTGCCTCAGTCTGCGTCCTCTCCATGTACTCAATAAATATGCTATGTCATTTTAAATTTCTTCCATGCATGACAGAGTAACCATGCATACAGTATTTCATTACTTTAAACACTAAGTGTGATATTGACCTTTGAGGAAGGGACTTGGGTCTTGCACGCAACACATCCGCTTGATGTGCTAGCATTTGTGCAAAGTTATTTTAAAATCCTTCGAAGCATGATAAAGTTATAGTCCGGACACAAATGTATGCATATATACAGGATTCCATTACCTATAAACTCTAAGTGTGACCTTGACCTTTGTGGTAGGGATGTTGGTCTTGCACGCGACACGTCGTCTTGATGTGCTTGACATTTGTGCCAAGTTATTTTAAAATCCTTCAATGCATGACAAAGTTACAGTCCGGACACCAATGTGTGCGTATATCATATATAGAGGAAACCATTACCTTCAAACTCTAAGTGTGACCTTGACCTTTGAGCTAGGGACGTGGGTCTTGCACGCGACACGTCGTCTTAATGTGTTAGACATTTGTGTCACGTTATTTTAAAATCCTTCAATGCATGACAAAGTTACAGTCCGGACACGAATGTGTGCATATATAGAGGATTCCATAACCTTCATACTCCAAGTGTGACCTTGACCATTGAGGTAGGGATGTGGGGACGCACAGACGGACGGACGGACAGACGGACGGTGCGATTTTAATATGCCGCCCTTCGGGGGCATAAAAATCATTAAGTTTGTTTTACTGATGCATATAGTACATATTTAATCATAATTAAAGCAGTGACTAGAGGAAGTGACACAAGTAGTTCTATTAGAACCATTTTACTATGCATAGTAAGAATCTTATGATTGTAAATATCTCGTACAATTAATGAAAATAAAGTATTCTCAAACTAAAAGTACGATGCCTTACGTTACATACATAGGCAACACTGTCAGAAATATTTGAGTAATGCCGGTACTGGAACAAATTTACATACACAATATACATAACATTGCCCATTTTTTTGAAGATATAGTGATTCCTTGTTTCAATTTAAACAATATTGGCAGGCTTTGGGTATTAAAACGTTTCTATAATAATAATATTAATAATAATAATAATAATAATAATATCTTTATTTTCAGAAGGTAACGCATTTTGTTATGTTACAGGAATCTATAACAACATCATATTTACAATGCGGCCTTCTAAAAAAGACAAATGACGTATCACATTAACACAATCACACACATGCATAATATATATGTTTAGCTATTTACAATGTAACTTAAACAATATAATCAAAATTGACCCCGCGCGGGTGGGCCCTTAGTTTTTGCATAGGCATATATAGGAAAAACTTTAAAAATCTTCTTCTCTGAAACCACAAGGCCTAGAGCTAAGATATTTGGCATGTAGCATTGTCTAGTGAACCTCTACCAAGATTGTTCAAATTATGACCCCCGGGTCAAAATTGAACTCGCGGGGGTGGTCACTTAGTTTTGCATAGGCTTATATAGGAAAAAGTTTAAAAATCTTTTTCTCTGAAACCACAAGGCCTAGAGCTTAGATATTTGGCATGTAGCATTGCCTAGTAGACCTCTTCAAAGTTTGTTCAAATTATGCCTCTGGGGTCAAAATTGACCTTGCCCATGGGGGGTCACTTGTTTTACAAAGGCATATATAGGAAAACCTATTTGGTATATAACATTATCTAGTGATCTTCCACTAGGCAAGTGGACTTGTACCATGGTGAGCGATATAGGGCCATCTTGGCCCTATTGTTTAATCTTATCTTCTTAATATTTCCAGGGTATATAAATGTTTTAAACGTACAATAGTTATCCTTCATACAGGGTACACATTTTACTATGTATTTATGGAGGGTAGTAACGCTACGGTATCTGCTATGATAAGTCTCCACAGTTAACCCCAATTGTACATATATTAAATGTATATATTTACCTTTGCAGCTGGCTGCAAAAGTATGGGCTCTTGTAATAGTGGAGCACAAGTTATCCTGAGCCCATACTTAGGTGAAATACTCTCGTATATATTAACAAAGAGTTTCACCACATAGCAGATACCGAAAATTAAATAGCGGTAAATGGGTACAATCATATTAAACTTTCAGCCATAAACTGAAAGTAAGTAGAAGGGAGATACATCCTAGACCTCACTTCATACTTATGGCTACCCTGTACATTATATTTTAATTTAGAACTATTATTAAATGTTATTATACAGTAAATATATTTAACGCAAAGTACATTTACAAGTATGTTGTATAACTCACTAATTTATCAACTAATTCTTGTTCCTAAAACATGTTTTAATCATATAATTAATTTAAGACACCTAGATGACTTGCCATACTGCAACTCTACCTAATACTGGACTGGCGTGCGAAAGCGGATCGACCTACTTTATAAAATTTGTTCAATATTAATTTCGACCAATGGCGCGGCGGGCACCTGTTCCGCTGTGACCAATGGAAATGAACCATCATATATAGGTCTACGTTTTCGCATGCCAGCTACAGCAACTATACCATTCAACAAAAGCTACTTTTAACTAAAAAATTGAATAGGTCTTAACAAAACCAAAACAATAAGTGGTTACACTGCTAAGTTTTATAATAAAAGAAAAAAGTTATTAAAATATTAAGGACTTTAAGAAAAATCAACAGTTAGCTGTATAGTTAACCACTCGACCTTCATCTAAAGGGTTGCTTTGAGGCGTATAGAGTGCAGTGGGCTTCTAGCTCGTGCCACGAATCACCGAAATCAACATAAAATTTAACGGGTACTGCCCATTCCCTTTACAGGTACTAATTGTACAGATTATTTTCCAGACAGAGATACACAGTATCGAACCAAAGTAGGAAAATAAGCAGGTTAGTGTAAAAATTATATAAATTGTTGGCACCTTTCTGTGTACCAGCGTACAATATAGCAAGTATTTTCACTGCCTGGGCTTGCGAATCTATAAGATTTCAAAGTATTCTATACTAGAAATAAATTAGATTCATAAGTAAAGTATACCTGAAAATTATAAGATTGGCTTAATATATTTAAGCAAATTTTTACATACAACATTGTGATTACACTTTGCCAGTGTGACTTGACAAACGTGACAAAATGTCTGTCAATATAAATCAGGCAACTAAAGATCAGTTGCAGACAATACCGGGCGGGCATAGGACCTATATGAGCTAACCTGATCATACAGTTCAGACAGAAGTATGGCAGAGTACAGAAAGAAGATCTTTCTATGATTTTACCGGGACATGTAACAAAAGAAATGCTGGGTGCCATTGATTTCATATATCCAACTCCTAGAAAGAGGCAATCGGTGTCATCTTTAACCAAAACATCACCATTAGCAGCCACCGGTACCACTGTACCATCTACAGTAGTATCCCCAAGTTCAACAATTGTGATGAGTACACCGGTGACCACTACAGCAGGGAAGCCAAGTACAAAACAACCAAGAACACCGGTTATCACAAAAATTGTTTTAGGAGCAAAACCCGGCGCAGCAGTAACTAAACTTGTATCTTCAACAGGTACAACAACAACTACAAGTACAAGTTTCCCGGCATATTCACCATTGATGGATAGTATGGCTATCACCAATTTTATCAATACCGACATTGAATGATTAACAATCACCCAATATTGCCAGGATAGAGGTTACACATACTATACAACCTCACATTGAAGATGTTGTAAATCAATTCCTTGCCTTAAGCCAGGGAATGACCAAAACAGATCTGGTTGTATTAATTTCTGCATTACCCGCTGTTCCAAACAGTGGTGCAGAAGCTAATGTACACTCTACAGCTAGACATAATACTACAGAGTACCAGCTTCCAGATGTAAAACCACACATACAAAGTTCTTCTAGAACCAAGATGTCAACATGTACCTCAAGGTCATATCCATCTACAACACCCAAAGTGTCTGTTACTACACACCAAGATTTGTTACCATGTGATCAAGACCTGACAGTAAATGATTATCAACAATCATCATTGAAGCACAATCTATCTTCAAGAAACAGAACCAAATCTCAAGACACTGATGATAGAGACTCGCAATGTTCTTCAAGATCCAGAGATTCTTCTAGAAACAGACCAACAACCCACAAAAAGAAACATAATAAAAACAGGTCGAGGTCATACAGTAAAAAAACTAGACGAAGAAGTTCTTCTAGAAAATATTCGTCAAGACACTCATCTGCCAGTGATAGGCCCGCATCCAGGAATCGCTTGAATAGGAAACATTCTTCAAAATCGTTTGACACTAAACATAATCAAAGTACTGATGACACTAGACGAAAAAGGGATGCAAATCAAGAGGTCACATTTCTAACTCAGAGAGTGGAAGTTCAAGGTCGTCTGAAAGGTCTTCTAGACACAACAGCAGACACAGATCTTCCAAAAGTTATAAAAGGTCTGAAAGAAGAAGATCAAAGTCATCTGATAAGTCTTCTAGACATAACAGTACACACAAATCTTCAAAATACAGCCATACCTCTAAAAGTAAAGCACTTAAACACGATACTTTAAGATTAATGGGGAAGAAGTCAGTACTGCGTCATCAGTCAAGTTCATGTGATAGGTCAAGCTCAGACGATAGAAGCAAGCCGATTGATCAAAAGAAGCATCAATCAAAGCGACGTGACAGAAAACAGATTAGGAACAACAGAAGTAGAGATAGATCAAGGTCGTATTCTATACACCAACAATCTAGATCAAGAAGTTCCAGTCATTCAGATACATTTTTGTATCAAACAGTCTCGTCGATACAGAAAAGGGTCTACTCGGCATAATAATAAAAGAACTTCAAGAGACAGGTACAGTCCGCAGCCATACCGCAAGACCAAATCTAAACGTCATAGCCGCACTAGAAGATATGATCGTTCCAGTTCTGACGAGTCTAACTCTGATGAGAATGATTACAAATCTTCAATGAGAGGAGATCAAAGAAAGCTCCCAAAGAATCTGCGATATGATGGAAAAACCAGTTGGTTGTCGTTTAAACAACAGTTTGAAAGCTACAGAACTGTAATGGACTGGACAGACAGTGAAAGTCGAGACTACCTTACATGGAGCCTTCAAGGAAAAGCTTTAGATTTCTTTACAATTACATCGAAATCAGGTAATTGCAAATCCTTTGACAAATAATGAAGCAACTAGAGAAAAGATTCGGTAACCAAGATCTAACTGAAACCTCGCGTATACAGTTTCAGCAGGCGAGACAAACAAAAGATGAATCCTTAGAAGACTGGGCTGATAAAGTACTTGCATTGTCCACCAGTGCATCCACTGATTTTCCAGAAAGTCATGAGATGCAAGAAGCTATCGCAAGATTTTCCCAGGGATGTATTGATAAAAAAGCTGGTAAACATGCATGCCTTTCAAACCAAAAAGTATGCAAGAAGCACTTAATGCCTTGAAACAGCATCAATATATTTCTGAGGCAGTCGATGGTAGTAGACAAAGAAGGTACAGCCGGGATAATGTTTCAGTTAATGCAGTGAGTTCCCCGTCTGAAGCCAGTGTTGAGCAGATGATACAAAAAGCTCTCCAACAGATAACTTCAAAGTTTCAGCAAATATCGATACCCAAGGATGAAGTCGCAAAGAAAACTGCAAACAATTTATGCTTCTTCTGCAAAGGACCAGGCCATCTGAAGAAAGATTGTAGCCGATACAAGGTGTGGCTAAAGAAAAAGGCAGGTGGCGATAGTTTAAACATCCAAGGGCTGGACAGGAAGGCCACCTGTCCCAGCCCACAGAAAAGTAATGAAGGGCCTGCATAATCAAAGCGCTGAAGTGACTTCTAGTCTAAAATCAGCTACAGTAAATAATAGCGACGCAATTGATAATCTGCATGAAAAAGATGTTTGGAATACAGATAGTATCATCAAGTCTAAAACTTCAAGTTTATATAGACAGCAAGACTCGGGGAGAAATGAAGTCAAGTCATGTGTAAGGGATGTCGACGGCAAAAGGAGATTACGACCTGGGTAATTTCACTGTCATTTCACACCGGAGATGCAAAGCCCATCAAACAACACATGCGAAGAACCCCAGCTTGCTTTGTGGGAGAAGAAGAAGGGCATCTCAAGAAAATGGTTGATGCCGGTGTCATTCAGGAATCTGTATCAGAATGGGCATCCTCACCAGTTCTGATCAGGAAGCGTGACGGTTCAGTAAGGTGGTGTGTCGACTACAGAGCACTGAATAATGTTACGGTTAAGGATACTTTCCCTCTACCATTAGTCGAAGATTGCTTGGATACATTAGCTGGTAGTATCTGGTTTTCTAAACTAGATGCTAATTCAGCTTACTGGCAAGTCCAAATCAGTGAAGAAGATAGAAAGAAAACTGCTATTCTGACCAAGTACGGACTTATTTGATGCATTAAAGAAAGCTTTAACTTCTCCGCCAGTTTTAGCTTTACCAAACGACAAAGATCCATTCATACTGGATTCGGATGCTTCAGATTCGGCTATAGGTGCCGAACTTCTTCAAGTTGAGAATGGAGTAGAAAAGGTCATTGCTTATAGCAGTTTCAGCTTAACTCCAGAGCAGAAAAATTACTGAACCACCAGAAAAGAACTCCTGGGCATTGTTAGGTTCACCAGACACTTTAGACACCACCTTCTAGGAAGAGTCTTTACAGTGAGAACTGATCACTCAAGTTTGACCTGGTTACTAAAGTTTAAAGAGCCACAGGGTCAGCTGGCGCGATGGATTGAAGAGCTTTCTCAATACACCATGATTGTAAAACATCGAGCTGAAGCAAAGCACGGTAATGCGGACGCGCTTCAATTTGATATCAATTTAATGAAGAATGCGGTCTTAGAGCTGTAATATCTATTTCTGTTGCTTAAAGATCAAAACAAAAAAAGACATAGGTGTGATGCCAACATAAAGCAATACATGAAATTTGCATTTGTTTGCAACTTTAATATTCTTTTCAGCAGATGTCATGAAGGGCTGCAAAGTGACTGTTCTCCAGCATTACAGAATTTTTGAATTAATTGTTCTTGATAAAGGTCAGTCTGTTAGTACTTTATTGTTGTGTTGCCATGGCAACCATATTTGGGTTAATAATTAAAGAGAAACCTCTAAAATGTTACTTAATCAATATTTTTTGGTTATTACTATGCCAATGTTCATTAGGCTAGGAGTGTAAATAATTGAATAATGTTTTTTCTTGAAATGTGTTTGTCTCATTGAACAGTAATACTACTCAAAGTATATACTTTTGTTAAGAAAGTGGTCTAAATGTAATAGATACTTCATTATTGGCACATGGAATTAAGGAATAATTGTTTAATAAGGATTGTGCTTGCTGTTGAACTCAATTACTGCATTATAAAATCAAATGTATAAGCTGTTTCTGTGGAAAACAAGCAATTTTTAAATCTTATTTTTTTTTTGTTGCCATGGCAATCTTTTATGTGATTTGTTTTTAAAGAATTGATATAGATATTAGGGCATCATTTCTTTGCATGAAAATATTAGAATACTAGTTGATATATGTTAAAAAAATGTCTATACATCATGTTCTTTACTGTGAGTGATTCCAACAAAAACTCTTGCAATGTAGCGAAGTTCAGATTTACTAGAGTGACTTGTTTTGTTAAAATACAAATCTATGGGCCTTATCTAATGTAAAATTCATTTTTTACATATAAAGCACATGTATAAATGTTCATGAAGGATTCTGCTTAATTTTGTACACACTTACTGCAATATGAAATTGAATTTAGAAGCTGTTCCATAGAAAATTGTTAACTTTGTAAATTTTTCCATTTTTTGTCACCATGGCAACCGTTTATTATATGTAATAGTTTTAAAGAATTGATACAAAATATGACCGCATCATTTCCGTGCATAAAAAATAAAAGACTATTTGATATATGATGAAAGTTTGTCTGTACATCATATCATTGACTTCTACAAAAACTGTTGAAATGTGACAAAATTTCGATTCTATTGAAGTGACTGCTGAAAGATATTGTTCTTACCTTGATGGATTGATTGATCATTTTTATGTGAAGCACTTACTACATCATTGTTTTTCAAGGCTCCTGTTTAAACTTTGACAAATTTACTGCAATTTTGAATTGAATTGTGATGATGTTTCTGTGGAAAACCAACACTTTTGTTGTTCTTACTCATTGTTGTTGCCATGGTAACCAAACTATGCTTCAGATTGAATATTTATATTCAGAATTACCCAGTCATGTTGCCTGATTGAAATGTTATTTATGCAACTGAATAAATATTTAAATATTTCAACTTTTCCTTTTCCTTTATAAATGGACAGATATTATAAAAATTGACTGAAAAGGCTACTTTTTTGTTGCTATGGTGCTCATAAAAACCTGCAAAAATCCCGTAAAACACGTGAACATGACAAAACAAACTGTGTATTCTGAATCTACACATATTACTGTAGAAGGAAATGATGGTATTTCAATTTTGACCAGATATGTCATTCGGACGAAAATTCGCTTGTACTTTAAAGCATGTGCTATCTAAATTTAATATCTAAATTATACTACTAGTTAACCATACTTGATTTTCCATGCCAGTCAACTAAAATATGCATATGAATTACACCCCCCCCCCCCCCCCGCTTTAAGATAAAATAAAGATACATAATCGTAAGTATTTAAATTATGAATGACACGTTTTCCCCCTGCATTGCACATTGCAAATTCGAATATCGCACTTAATCGCACAGTGACAGTTTTCTACGGACGTTGATAAGATACCGAGACAACATGCTATATGAGTGAAAAATTACGGAAACTCAACCATTCGAGAATTCAACTGAAGGAGCAAAGCCAACTTTTTGGTGAATAATTCACTCCTTTCAGCATACAAATATATAATAATGTTTAAACAACTTACACTTCATTGCACAAACCCATGATTTTCGCAAACTTCGATCTAAGTTTTTATACTTAATCATGTCTTTTCTTGCCATATCATTTCGTTCAAGTTTAGACAGTGATTCCGTCTGATCATACGCATAATAATATATGCACATTGACTTCAGACGTTTTCCTATGGTATTTAGTACTGGTACTATACTGGTTGTATTTTTTGCATAATTATGCACAGAAGGAGAAGTATTTCGATACGATCAGATGTACATTGTGTATATACACTGCTGGGCTACAATTTATCCTGCCTTTGCTACCGATCAGCATGTACATCCATACAGGATGATCATGATCTACACTCTTCGCTATTCGGTCTTTGTTACCCCTTTGAACATAACATTATTGTCAATGAATCTTTTTTTGATTTGCACGAATGCATTTTGCATGTTTTTGTTTACATTGGCAAACCAGTCACAGTTATCAAAACTATGAAAACAATCGAAGCTATGTAAAGCGAATATGAAAACACACTACGGCATCACAGATTGGAGTTAATTTTTACAGGGTTGAGTGAATGCCTGAACTCTAAATATAATGTCAGTTCAGAATAAAATTGTATCCTATAGCATTGGTCTTATGGTCAGATACAGGCAAACATAACTGAAAAAGTTGGACAAGAGACGTTAAATTTTAGGTATAAAAACTTGTGTCGCATATCTGTTTAAAGTAACATAATGGCAACAACGTATTAACATCAGCACCAAATATGTTTATAGCGAAAGACCGTCTTTAAATAATGTAGCATTCCATAAACTGAAAGTTAATCCGCCTCCGATGTTGAGAAGTCAGAATATCTGACTTGAAATCACTATAATAATAATAATAATAATAATAATAATAATAATAATAATAATAATATCTTTATTTACTGAAGGTTAACACATTAAGACATGCAAAACATTAACTTATTTTCAATGTGGCCTTCAAAAAAGGAAAGAAAAAAAGAAACAATCCTGAAATAAAAATGGCATTATGAAACAAAACATAAACAAACCCGAAAAACACTCATCTTCTAACTAATGATAGATGCATTTATACAGTGGAAACATTCAGTCACACATGTTTCAGTTAAACAGTTAAACACAATAGTAAAATGTTTTTAAACATCAGCATTCATTATATATCCGGCAGCAAAATTACAGTTATATCAGTTTAATTTGGATTTTGAAGTTGGAATAGGAAGTTCTTATAGTTCCGTTTAAAAGATACAAAATGTATGACTGTTGTACAGTGTCTTATTTCGGTGGGTATCTTTTTCCACACTTCAATGCTGCTGTAGCTAAATGTATCTTTTAAATAATTTGTACGTGGTTTCAATTGAATGAGTTCATTTCGTTCTGAAGAACGGAGTCTGTAAGTACTATTACTTGAACATGTTATTAATTATGACATATAAATCGGAAAGAGCTGCTCTTTACGTTTAAAAATAAGCAAACCAATATGATATGCACATCTGTGTTCAAACGTAAGCCATTTTAATTCACGAAACATAATTATCCAAGGAACACGTTAAAACCGGCTTATTTAAGATACTCCTCGCAGCCCTTTTTTGAATCTTTAGAATTTTGTTAACATCTGATTTTGAACTTTGAAACGCCTTGTTCAAAACTGTACAACAGTAGTCAAAACATGGCAATATGTATACATTATAATACATCTTCTATGTCATCAGACAAGTAAAAAAGTATTTGTTTTAACACTGTTATTTTAACATTTAGTTTACTACATACCTTTGATATTTGAGTTTTCAATGAAAAAGTATTGTCAATTGCAACACCAAGAACTGTCTGCACCTTAACATTTTCAAGAGAAATATTTTCTATCGACAAATGCAATTCTTGGGCATTCATTATTTTGTATTTTGTTGACATAAGCATAGTATTACAATTTGATTTTGCTGCTTGTAAAGACATATTGTTTAGTTTACACCATGTAGTAATTTCATTTAAATTTTCTTGAAGATTAGCTTCGATATTATTTATGCTGCAGTCGGATTTATAGATAGTCGAATTGTCTGTATATACATGTAGGTCAATGTTAATTGTCTGTGAGGATAAAGCTATGCCATTTATATAAATAAGGAATAATAAAGGACAAAGAATCGAACCCTGTGGAACACCGGAGTTGATGGGTAATGTTTCTGAATAAGAATTATTTACCTTAACTTGCTTTTTCCTATTACTTAGATATGACTCGAACAGTTTAATTGTTCTTTCGTAGAAATGGTACAGTTTTAATTTATGCAATAATATTTGGTGATAAACAAGATAAAAAGCCTGTCTTTGATACTCTAAAATTAATGTGAGGTCGGACTTAAAATGAAAATAAGAAATGAACAGTACAAAGTCATGGCTTAGACACAAACGTAAACAATTTCCATTGAAATGTCTGTTATTTCGGTTTACATTGAAGCCTTTCACGAAGGACATCGTTGAGAATATCCTTGAATTCAGACGAAATTATTAATTGTTCTCCTCTGGATATTGAATATGAATCGCTAGGAAATGAGCATTAGTATAGGCATGCAATCCCCATCAAAACGCATACAACCGCATCGTTAGATTTTTCCTTTGGCAATTTTGACTGAACCAAATCTCTTTCAAATTTTGATTGATTTTCCTTGCAGTCTAACGATCGTATCTAACAATATACCGATTTGAAGTGCCCTTGTGCAATGAAGAAAACACATTTAACCGTGAAATATCACGAAAGTTAATGTATGAAATTATTGTTAATATGAATTTAATCATTGGTGCTGTGATTGCGATTGTTTTTGTCTGAATATTGCACTGTGGTGTGTTCATATTAAGTTTTAATCAATATGTGAAGTGTAACCTTAAGACATGTTTAACTCGAAGTGGATTTGTACTGGAAAGCATCCAGTCATTTTGTGGTATATGATAGTAATAAGTCCAATAATGACATATAGAGGAGTGATTTGTTTAGATGGTACATGTATTAAGTTGTCCAAAAACGTTTCGACCACCATTCGTATCTACTTCAAAGTCAGTTGGATATTGGATTTTCTTATCATAAGTAGTTCATCAAACAAACAGTTTATATCTGTCACGTAAAGTGCGTTTGATGATCGAAGATAGAGCACGAAATTTGGATACGGTAGATATATATTTCACTTTCAAGTGTCGTTTGAAATAAAATAAAACACATTTTATGGTCAAATATACGAGAAAATCAAGGTAAGAAATTATTATATTTGGAAAATTATAGTTGTTATTATTTTAATTGTTGGTGCTTTGAATGCTTTTGCTTTTGTCAGTGTATTGCACTATTGTGCTTTTTTCATAGTATCTATAACGGCTCGAAAATAAAAAAATGTGCCAAAACGAAACTAAAAAAATGTGCCAAAACGAAACATTCATTTACTTCTTTCTGTGTTTCTTTTGTCAAAGTCATTTCTATGAATGGGTTCCTATCAGATTAATTCTTTGGAAAATGTCACCTCGTCTTCTGACTATAAGCCGTTATAATTTCTTTTAGGCGACACAGGCTGATATGCAGATAAATTGCTTGCAGTTTTGTGAGAGATGGGTATTTATCTAACACTGCACACTACTTCGAAAGCTAGCATTTGTCGCGTATTGTTGCACTTTTGTAATGTTCAGCAAGCGTTCCAAATAGTAGATATAAAATATGAGAAAAGACATAAATTCAATGAATTGTTGTTGACGACATAATGATGTTGTTACGACGGCATGATAAGCATGAAACGTCATAAAAATGAGATTAACTAGTCTATAATCAAACACATTAATTTCAAAAGTTTAAAAGTCTGGAAAACTAAGAACATTTCAAAGAACCAAAAAGGTAAAAATGTCACTTTAACGAATTTTACCATTTCGGTTTGTTTTTGGGCATTTAGAATTACATTAAGCTATACCAACTTTGCTTTTCATACAAACGCTAAAGTAAAAGCATGAAAACCCGTTTTAATATCACGGGACTTGGGAAACGTGATTCTGAAATAAATGATTACGACAAGAAGCAATGTCACATTATTTATATAAACCGTTCAGACAGATAAAAAGCGTACCATATTATCACGGTTAACAATCGGTAAGGGTTGTCTATTAATTCAAACAGTTTTGCAAATGTGTCGTCTTAGCTTTATCTGTATCGCAAACGTAGAGAGAGAGATATACCTATCTATTAAAAAACTTAAGCAGGTGAATCAAATGTTTTAGTGAGCCCTTAAAATAAAAGTTACCATATTTACAGTGAGTACAATCGCACTTTTTATGATTTGTTTCTTGTTAAGAATTCGAGACGACCTCTTAAACTGTTATGGTTTGCATGTTTTTAGAAATAATGAGAACATTTGACGATTATTTGGGGGGGGGGGGTTAAATTATAGTATTTGTCATGTGCATTCATAATAAAAAAGACAGTTGACATTTTGATCGCTTTTTATCATGAATAAATTGTTGAAAGCACAATTTGCACGAATACAGTACCCTAACTTTTTTCTTTACATGTAGCTTTTAATGTGTTCCAGTCCCTTTTTAGTGTTACAATCAATCACCTTGACAGTCTCTAATGCATGTACATACTTTAAAGATGAACAAAACATATATCTTACTATTTCTTTACTCACTGTAGACAGACGCATGAAAGAAATTGTTGGTGGTTCTTGATGTTTTGATATTTCGCACATGTGCCGTGATCAATAATTGTAAATATGAACACTCCTAATGTTGGATGTTAGATCCATAACGGTACACAAGTTATCATGATCACGTTTCAACTCTACCCAAGAATAGAAAAACATTGTTTTCAAAGAACGATAGAGATCAACAGACAAACAAAAATAATCCAATGAACTCGGCAAAATACATTGTATGAAGTAACTTAAAAGATGGCTTCAGTATATTAACCTGAAGCGTTATACAGGGAGAGCTGGTTCCGGTCTGATAAAATCATTATGTATGCTCAACTGCGCTTGAGCACAACACATTTTAAACTTTTAACACCATATATTATAAGAAACGAAAGAGCTATAGTTTAATATTCAGGAAAACTTGTTCAACAGGCTTCTTTAAAATAGTATAATAGTCTATTGATCCAAAGTGTGAGCAGGAAACTCATTTCAGCATAAAAACCTGTCTTATAAACACGGGACCAGGTACATATTTTTTTTAAAAAGAATGCATTGACAATGACTTAGTGATTTTGCAAGCGTATCTATATTTTTGCGAACCTTAATCAGTTATCTTACGACAGGTATATAACTGTGCTTTATATGTTTTTTTTCTACTTTATTTCGTTTTCGTGTATTAAACACCGGTCATAAATAACAAAATGTAGACGTCATTAACTTATATGGGCCTTAAAAGTAGGATGAAATGTACTCGTTGTTGCAAAATCCTGATATCTCTTATCAGTATAGCGACATACATAACAAACGTCATTCTTCAATCGTTTGACAATACGCTAATAAATCAAGTTTCTCAAATCACGTATAGCGTTTTGAACAATAAATTACAGACTTTGTCCTATCATGCGTTTATATCATGTCATGTCAAATGGCCCAAAAGTAAACAAGAACTATCTTTTAAAAAAGAGGGGCTTGATTTTGAATGCATATACATAAATGAGATTGGAAGCTTAATTTCACGGTTCCGTAAATATATATGTAAAGTTTTTATTTTTGTGCAGTAAGAGGTTTAAAAGATTAATTGGTGCCAAGATTTTAAAATACTGTCATACCTCAAACAGACTTTTCCTTTGCAAACAGTGCAAATAACGATCAGTCTGCACATGTGTGCAATCTTATCATGATCTGCACTGTTTGCTATTCGGTCAATAATTATTTAATGAAGAAACTTTTAAACAACATAAAGATATACACGTCAGACGTAGACATAGTAGACATTTAGCAAGATAAATCCATTTTAATACTTTTATGCGCTATATAAAAAAGGGCATACAAGAAACACAGCTCTATTATCATTAAGCACGAAACATTTTTTAAAAGAGATAATTATTTCATTTCCTATCATCATACCAATGTTACATGTTATTGAGCCGTCGTGGCGCAGTGGTAGTGCGTTCGCCTTGGGATCGAAGGCCATGTCGGTAGTGTCCTTAAGGAAGAAACAAAAATAATTTCACATTGCCTCCCTCTCTTCGAGGTTGATTCCATATTGAATGAGTCTCGAGAGCGATTAATTAAAATGTTTAGAACTTGTTTCGCAATCGAGAATAGATAAATTAGATATAACATGTTGTACCGGGTGTAGGGAATACTATATTGAGTTCAACTAAGAACACGTAAAACAATCCATGTACATCAAATAAGACCCTTCAACAAGACAAATTCCTTTAAGCGAACATTCAGATAGATGTGGAAATAAAAAATTTGAAATATTTCCTTTCTTTAAATTAAATACTAAATGTGTTTCAGTTAGGTTAGCTAAAGAGAATTAGCTTATTAACAAATTCAAACCAAGGCTTAACGCCATTAATGTACATTATAAACTGCCTTTTTACTACAGTAATCTTCCTTGTAGGAAGTTATGACGTCGACGTCATGGAAATAACGTCATTCACTACAATTTTGCCAGATGAATTGTATGAAACGCGTAGCACAGTTGATTTAATTAATTATTTTTTTTTATTTTAAAGCCATATTAAGTCATGTTTATCTAATTCATTGTATATATAGACATTTATATATAATATGTTTATACCAATGTTATATGTTTTTTCTTTTACAGTAAAAATGCATCTTTCATACGCCGGGACGCAGTTAGAACATTTCAATATACACATGAAAAATAAATCTTATTTAATTTAGATATAACGTTCAACAATCAATTATTTTTATCTATATAAAAAACAAAGTATATTCACACTCTTTATCTATAATGTCCTTCTTAAGACTATATTTTTTCTTCTTAGCGTTGATCATCAGCGATAAATAGACGGTGCTAAAGCCACGAGTCATACCTCCCGCAGTGCTTAATAATGTTTGCTCCCCCATTTCTTGAGATTTAATATTCCTGTGGACCAAATAATTTTATGTTACTAGAAATATTGACGGTTATTGACTAAAAGGTACCCAACTCCCGGGGAAAAACGAGCTTAATACGACTGCGCGGAAAATATAGAACTAATGCAAAACATTCCGTATCTAGATCTAGTAACGCAGGCACTGAATAATTTATTTTCTTTATGGGTAAGATAGCAATAAATGTTATAATAAACAATTGAAGAGGCAAGTTTACAGAACCCTTTCTAAATCAGATCTTGTATGGACGGTATACGTTCTTTTCTTTTGCATAAAATATATATTTCTCACTTGGTAAACACAGCATATAGTAATATCCTAATTTGTGTGAGTGACCTAAAATGAATGTTTTACTAGCTACATCTATATAGAAAGTTTGGTCATAATGTCACACTTAATTTTTCATTTTAGTACTGTATAGCGCTTTAAATCTGCGGTGCCAAATATTGGCGTTTTTTAAAGTGTTTTGAGTTTGCGGAAATCACATCAACCGCCAAAATGTAACCTCGACCTCGACCAGAGCCCGCTAAAATAAAACCTAGAACTGGCATGAATGTCATTCTTTCAGTAGATATTTTGATCATCGGTGATTACCCTCCGTTTTTCACTATGATATGTCATTTTTAACTGATTTGTCAATCGATTTAATCGATCTAGTCCAATTATTATCCTTTGGAAATTGTAACACAACTGCTCGAAGATACGACCTGAGCGAAATCAAGGCAAAAAAATACACCAACTTTATTATTGAGTTGATACTCAGCTTTCACATATGGAGCCGATCCCTCAAGTGGCATGCATTCGTTCTCAATTTTGCTTACAAGTGATTGTGTCTTTGAATAACTAAAATGTTTGATATGATGGCTAAATGGTTAAATCTAGGTCGGGGATGAAACAGGATTACTTAGGATAAAAACCTTGATCAAGGGATCAAAGTATAGAAAAAAGTCAACAAGCTAGATTGAGCCACAGTTTCTACTCTATCATTATGGGAATTGGCAAATGATAAATGGGCAAAAAACTAGGTCATCAGGCCAAACTTTAAAAAAAATGCATGGTTACAAGATCTCGGAAGAGTCCGATGCTGAGCCACGTTGCTTCAGCTACTAGGTTATCAGGTCAAATAATACAGAAAACCTTGTTTTCACTCTGGAACTCATCAGAATGGAATTGACTCTGGAATTGATCAGAATGGTTGCCTCTATGATCCCTAGACCAAATTCAAAACTGGGTCATAAGGGATTAGAGACTAGGTCACGAGGTTAGATAGTAGAAACACCTTGTTAGCCCTCTATATCCCATATTGCATGAAAATCAGATAGAATGTATGTCTTAATTCGAAATGTAGGTCGAGTTTGAAACTGGAACACGTGTGATCAAAGTCATCAAGTCAAAGAAAAAAGAAACCATGTGAACACTATGGAAGCCACATCCTATTCGTCGGTCGTCCACATTTACGTTTTTTTACCACTCAATATGCCACTAGGTCATCAGGTTAAATAACTGAACAACCTTGTCCATACTTATCATTTACACTCTGTCTTGATTTACACTAGATTATTATTTTACCTTGGTGGCGTGGGATCAAAACTAAATCACCATATTAAATTATATAAAATATATGTTACATTGTAACACCCGAGAGCCCAGGTATGGTACTGACTCATCATGACAATATGTAAGAATGTGTGTCTGGGTGAATTACCGATCAGGTTCCAAACTATCCTGCGGATTGAATCAATTATCCGGTACCGCTAGTGGTAAATGTACAATTCTAAAGAGGGTAGATCTTCTAGTACACAAAACTAACAAAATGGAATAATCGCGGTCAGATGAGGAATGAGAATGAATGTGTAAACCAAGCGCTAAACAATACGGCGAGTACTAATGCATCCCGCTCCGATCCAGAAAATCAATGTCGTCAGCATTTCCCCATGAATTTCGCTCAGATAAGCATTCACATAAACAATGGTTATCATTGTATGAAGGCACGTGCATATTAACAGAAAAATAAATAATCTACGATTAATACGATAATTTCCATGACAACAACAACATTTCTAACATAATTGATCGCAGGAGAATTGTCAATGCTCATTTAATCTTTAATATTTTGCTCTGAAACTTTCTGTGCTTGTGGAGGAATAATCCACACAGTATCACATTTCGCTTGTTTTCGATACACCACGCGAAACATTTTGGAAAAAATCAGAACATAAGCTCACCTACCCTTGTGTTAACGAATTTCGTCAAGCATATTCCTTTCCGGAAGCCCACACATCGAACATGGTACCGGATTGAATTATTCGTCCCTGTGACTATGTTGCGTTGGACCTAAAACTATGTCACCAGGTCAAATAATAGAAAACCCTTTTGCACATTATAGAATCCACATTATATCAACAATCATCTGGAAAATTGGATAGAATGTTTGTCTTGACGAACTTGAGCTCATGCTCTAAATTGGGTTACATGTACAAGGAATAAAAAAAACCAGGACACCCGATCAAATAATAGAAAAAAAACATTGTGGACACTGTTAAAGCCACACTTTGGACTCAATCTTCAAGAAATATTGACAAAATGTATGTCATGATTAACTCTAAGTCTAGTTTGAAACGTTGTAACATGGGGTAAAAACTAGGTCATCGGCTCATATAATATATTGTTATTATAATAGTCAAACACAAATGTCACTACAGTGTATATTAGATAAAATTATACTGTTATAAAGAATCTTATACGTAATTCATGACTTTTGATTTGAGTAAATTTCAAAATGTATAAAAAAATCCCTTCATAAAGTATTTCTGAAAATTGTGATGGCCAGTTCGGATTTCACTTTAAACTTTTACACACTTGTTCTAACTGGGTTCTTTTCGTTTACTTTTGTGCATTTGTATGCATAAATTACTTAAAGCCAACATAATTCTAAGACAACTCTCCGCTGGAAGTAAAAATTACAAAATAAATAATACAACTTTCTCATTCTTCTTATAAACCCGGTATAGAACTTCAATATTACCAGAGAGAAAGAGTCACGCAGTTGTACTATTAATAAAATTTTACAATTTTGCTTCTTTTGTTGTTTTATATCCTGTTCTACTTATTTCAGGTTCAAATATGCATGTAGATATTTACAACAAAGACTTTCAAAACTGGTTTAAAGGAAATTTGGCATTGAACGAAACACGAAAACCGTTATGTGAAACTGTATCAAGTAACATAGTAGCTTACATCTCTGAATTTTCTCAAGACCAAAGGGCACATATAGTACGATTTATTGCATGCTTGGACGAAAATGGAATTCATCAGTTTAAGAAGCACAACGATAAGGAAATTGTATGTAGTCATCACTTATGCAAAACACTTCTTCAACTTTTTACTGAAAAACATCAAGAAAAACATGGATTGCGTTATAAATGGCGCATTGGACTAAAAAGGTCTACTTATCCGAGCATGGTTCACATAGATAAAGCTGAACAGATTTGGAGGGTAGCAAAGTTGTATATGTTTATCGAACCGGGAGAAAAAATGGAAAACTACCGCTGTTTGGACGACCTTGATATTTCGAAACTTCTGAAAATGATGAGAAACTGCAATTTATTTGTCCATGATGGCTCTCTAGAGATTTATGATAAGGTAAGTCGAATAATTATATAATTAAGCGACCCAGGGTTATATACCCCCACAAAACGAAGTTTAGGGGGGATATATAGGAGTGAGCGTGTCGGTTTGTTTGTCGGTCGGTCGGTCGGTCGGACGGACGGTCGGTCGGTCGGTCGGTCTGTTGGTTTTCATGGTTTCCGGATGATTGCTCATGAACGACTCTACCTTTTTGAATAATTTTGGTACACTCGTAGCTTGCGTGGAGACGCCGCTTGGGATTGCATTTGGGTTCACTAGGGTCAAGCGCAAGGTCACTGTTACCAAAAATAGAAAAAATGGTTTCCGTTCAATAACTCAAGTTAGGAGTGACCAATTACAATGAAACTTGGTGTGTAGGTAGCTTGTGTAGATAGGAAGCTTGGGATTGCATTTGGGGTCACTAGGTTCAAGGTCAAGGGCACTGTTACTTAAAATAGAAAAATGGTTTCGGCTGAGTAACTTGAGTTACGAGTGACCAATTGTTATGAAACTTTGTGTGTAGGTAGCTTGCGTGGAGAGGAATCTTTGGGTTACAAGGGCAAAGTCACTTGGGTCAAGGTCAACGTCGCTGTCACAAAAAATAGATTTTTATTTATTTTTAGTTTTTCGATTGTATTGAGCAAAAAAATGTTTTTGGGGTCAAGGTCACTAGGGTCAAGGTCAATGTCACTGTTACTAAAAATAGATTTTTAGATATTTTTAGTTTTTCGATTGTTTTGAGCAAAACAATTTTTTGGGGGGTCAAGGTCACTAGGGTCAAGGTCAATGTCACTATTACTAAAAATAGATTTTTATTTAATTTTAGTTTTAAGTCTTTTAAGCAAAAAAGTTTTTTGGGTCAAGGTCACAAAGGTCAAGGTCACTGTTAATTAAAATAGATTTTTTTTAGTTTTTAGTTTGTTTTAAGCAAAATAAACATTTGGGGTTCAAGGTCACTAGGGTCAAGGTCAAGGTCACTAAAAATGTATTTTTTTTTTGTAGTTTTTAAATTGTAGCAAAAAAAAAAAATTCGGGGTCAAGGTCACAAGGGTCAAGGTCAAGGGCACTGTTACTAAAATAGGGGGAGTCAAGATGACTGTTTTTTTTAATTCTGCAATTTCTGCAGGCGCCGTTTAAACCTGCTTTGGTGGCATTGCCGCGTCTTCTTGTTACACAAGTTATTGTATAATAACTCAACTCTATGTCCTTGTGGCCATTCCTTTCTTATGGTTGCCATACTTCTGTGACAAAGCTGTATTGTGGGGGTATAATTCGTCACTCTTGTGACAGTTCTAGTTTCAGATACTGTCTATTTTGGTCAAAGACTAAAATAACTGATGGAAACGGGTAGTACTCTTCCTCTCTAAATAAATGAAATAACGCAACTGTCAACATACATCGAAATAATTAGATATCGCAACATTTGGAAACACCTCTGTAAAAATGTTTTATTAAACAATATTAAATGAATAGATATTTAGTATAAAAATCCAATCTAGTATCACTATTATGTCCAGATTAAACAGAAATTCAACAATAATACATACAAATTTCATTGCTTCAAAATGTATCACTCTACATGTCCGAAATCACAAATATTCAATATTTGCTATAGCCACCGTTAGCGTGAATTCATGCAGGCCACTTGTAGGGTGATTGATTTTGAAGCAATGAAATTTATCTTTATCATGGTTGGATTTCTGTTAATTTTAGATACAACAATGATACTATACTCAGCAAAACTAGAAACGTCCCTGTTTTATAGCCGGTGAAGCTTTGTCTGTGTAGTTGCTACATGTTCAATGTACATGTATTTTAAACCCTGGCGATATCGTGTACAGTTTACCCGATACGCATGGTTTACATATCGGCCAGTAACCGGAACGGTCATTTGCACGTTTTGCACGTGCACGCTATACATGTCGTCCATATGTTGATTCAGTTCATGTCGTACCATTTATGCGATAGGGGCTATTCTGAAAATTAAATTGTTTCTTTAATTTTTCAGTGTTTCGATATGCCACGGCTTTCCGAAAACGAGCGAAATAAGGCAATTGGGATGCTTGCGGGTGGGATGTCCTCAAGGGTATTCGCGCGTCGGTTCGGGTGCTGTTGGAAGACGATTGATCGTCTTGCAGCCCGGTACCAGCATACTGGGGCTGTTCACGACCGGCAGCGAGTTGGTAGGACTCGTGTAACGACGGCTAGAGCCAATCGTTTCATTACGTTGACGCACTTACGTCAACGTCAATTGGCAGCCACAGTCACTGCTAGGCAATACGGTGTCTCAGGGCAGACCATTCGCAACCGGTAACGTCGTCACGCCCAACCAATCAGGGCACGCCGCCCGCACACTGGTCAGATAATGACCCAACGTCACCGTGCTGCCATGCTGTTATGGGCGCGACGAGAAGGGCTGACTGGAACCGAGTTTTGTTCACCGATGAATCTCGGTTCACAGTTAGTCATGCTGACGGAAGATTACGGGTATACAGGCGTAGAAATGAACGATTCGCCGATTGTTGCATTGTTGAGTAGAACAGGTTTGAGGGAGGGAGCGTAATGGTCTGGGGTGGAATCATGGGAAACCGGAAGACAGATTTGGTTGTTGTACAGGGCAACATTAATGCACAGCGTTATGTTGCAGACGTGCTAAATGCATATGCCTTACCATTTATTCGTCAGCATGGTCCTGGTGTAACATTGATGCAGGACAATGCCCGCCCTCATGTAGCCAGGGTCACCACTCAATTCTTGCAGCAAAACAATGTCAACGTCATGCCATGTCCCGCGGTTTCCCCGGATCCCAACCCAATTGAGCACATATGGGATCAGCTGGGCCGCAAAGCACGAGCTAACCATCAGATTGACAATGTTCGCGATCTTACACGGGCGTTACAACAAGAATGGAGGAATTTGCCCAACGCACTGGTATTGCGTTACGTTACGTCGATGCGGCGTAGGATCATTGCATGCATTCATGCATCATATTGTGGCCACACTCGGTACTAACGAGATTTACTGGATGTGCCACATTTCTTATTGAAATTCCATCTCTAAACATTCAATAACACCTTTCTGAGTTTTTGTGATTTTTGATTTTGACCCCTACCTCTCTTGACCGGTTATCTCTCGAAAAGTTAACAAGATAGCCAGATGCAATTAATTGGTTTTGATACAGAAATGAATGAACTTGTTTTTCTACATGTATTTTGATTCATAAAAGTAACCCTTTTGATTTTCGATAAATTTTTCCTGAAATATGGAGGGACGTTTTTATTTTTGCTGAGTATAGTTTAAATTTCAATACTAAATAAATGTTCATTTAATATACTTTACAATTATTTTTTTTAAATATTCATCAGGAATAATAATTATACAGTAACTGGTGTTTTGTTTTGTTTAAAACAACCCTTTAATTCAAATTTTGGCGAAATTGTCTTTTGACCATCTTTATGACAAGTTTAGAAATGAAAAACAAAACAAAGCGCCAGGAAATGACGTTATTTACACCAAACGTCATGAAAACGTCATTTACACCAGACGTCGTAATAACGTTTCCCGTACTTTGTAGTAGGTGTCCAATCTCGTGAAGATTAAACTTAGGTTATTGAATTTTAAACTAAAATTCATATGAAATTGAACCGAAAATAATTTAGTTGATACATCGTCCTGTTTAATTTAAAGACGATCGTTACAGTTTAATGCTTGGCTATATATCAAATACTTTTATATTGTAATGTTGTTTAATCAAATCTTACAAACAATTACTTTTTTATACAAAAGGAATATTTTAGTTTAGTTTATACTAATTTATATTGGCTCGATTGTGAAGAAAGCTTGTAGCTTATCGAGACACTCTCGAGTCCGCTTCCTGGAAAAACCAGTACTGGTGTCATACATGTATGAGGAAGTACGGTCGTGACCCCAGTGGGGCTCGAACTTGCAACATCCGGGATGAGCGTCCGACACCTTAACCTCTACACCACCGCTCTCCTCGAAGAGAAAATATTTCCTCGAAAAGGAACATTTTGAGTAGTTATATCACTATAACATATTTAAAACATATAACTACAGCAAAAAAATCAGTATATCAAAAACACTGGCACCAGAGTACTGAACTACCCTGTAATTTTAACAAAATACCAGAAATATACATAAATAACACCCTATCATTAAAAAAATACAAAAAAATGGTAAAAAGTCATTTTCTGACAAACCCCCGTATACACTGTTCTATATTATTCACATGGTGTTGAACGTTTTCGACAGGGGGTCCGGTCCTGCTCTTTTTGTAACATTCAAGCAAGCAATTAAATATCAACAGCGGTCGCATTTAACAGACAATATATTTATCTACCAAACTGGTTAGTAACATTTTTTAAAAAGCTACCGTTTCTATAAAATTCTTCAAGAATATTGAGCTATTTCGCTCTCTCTGTTTTCTTGATATTTTCCGTCACTGCTGACTTCCGGTTAAACTCAAATGACCTTTTAAACACGTCATACGGTTATGTACAGAAGTGATACTTTGTGCTGCTTACGTAACATTTGACAAATTGTTTTGTTTTTACAGTTTATGTATTTCATGTGCCTGCTTGTCCACATATTAACAGGTACATGTAACGGCTGTTTACAGCGGCAATTATTGCCACATTGAGCATTGGTTACATACTAAATACCAATTTGACACAGCGCGGAAAATATTTTGCGGAATATTTTTAACCAATTAAAACTAATTGCTACACAATTGAAAGGTGAACCGGAAGTCGGCAGTGACAGAAAAACACCAGGAAAACGGAGAGAGCGGAATAGCGCATTATTCTTGAAGAATTTTATAGGAACGGTAGCTTTTTTTTAAATGTTACTTACCAGTTTTGTAGATAAATATATTGTCTGTTGAACGCAACCGCTGTTGATCTTCAACTGCTTGCTTGAATGCTACAAAAAGAGCGGGGACCGGACCCCCTTTCCTAAACGTTCAACACCATGTGAATAATACAGAACAGTGTATACGGGGCTTTGTCAGAAAATGACTTTTTACCATATTTTGTGTATCTTTTTTATGATAGGGTGTTATTTATGTATCTTTTTTGTATTTTGTTAAAAGTACAGGGCAGTTCAGTACTCTGGTGCCAGTGATCAAGAACAGTTATTACTTGCCTTTAAAATCGCCCAAAAAGGTTAACTATTGAACTGTATTAAATGCTTTCAGAAGTAGACACTTTTGCTACAAATTATTTGTATGTGTTTTAGTACGCACAATTTGTCCAGTTAAGTTACATTTATCTATCTGTATTACGTCAGTGGCAATATACACATGGCGTCCCCTCCAATACCCCCCCCCCCCCCCACCCGAGACAACAGCTCATTTTTCTCAATAACAAGGCTGGTGACCTATCATTTTTAAATTAGTTTTCAAGAAAGTAATGTTTGAAAAATTATTCTGCAAAAAATTCAGAAATTCTTTTTGCTTGAACATTATGAAAGAAAACTTTGACAGATGACTACAATTTTTACGTATTTGTTTACAGAAACTAGTTTGTCTTTATGGTATACTGTATTTTCAGTGTGAAAACATATTGAAATCTCAATTCATGTAGTTTCGTGTACAATGATCAATTGCTTATGGTTATATTAATGGCTATATTCAGAAACGTTCCTCGACTCAAACTCGAACAGATAATTACCTTTAATCGGCTAACGGTCGATGCATTTCCTCCAATGAGGAGCGATTGGTATTCATAAACGTAAGGAAGGGTCGAGTAACCTCGAGTAAGGACAGATATTTCGAGGAGCGAAAGCGCTTCCTCGAGCTGCACTCAAGGTGTCATTTTGAATATGACTCCAGTGAGAAATTGACGAATTGCATAAAATAGATGAAGTTGTATAGGTCCGTAAGCCATGAATATTTTTAAGGGACAGAGGCAACCCCTTAGATGAATTTAATGATGTGGAATTCTTCTTAAAATATTATACTAGACTAAGTACTTAAAAAAAGAAATAAAGCTCAGTAGGCAATAAAACATATTTTATGACCAAAAACTCAAAAGGTCTCTAAGGTCAATGTCACACTTGGAGGTTAAATGTCAAATTCAAGAATAACTTTGTCCAGAGCAGCATATCTACTTCATGCATGAGGGATTTTGATGTTACTGGGTACAAATGTTCACCATTATAAGATATAGTGTCATACGCAAAAACCAGGTCCCTAGTTTCAAGGTCATGGTCACACTTAGAGGCCAAAGGTCAGATACAAGAATAATTCAAGAATGACTTTGACCGGAGCATTTCTTCTCCATGCATGAAGGGATTTTGATGTTACTTGGCACAAATGTTCACCACCATGAAACGGAGTGTCATGGGCAAGAACCAGATCCCTAGGTCTAAGGTCAATGTCACATTTCGTTTATGCATGGAGGTTTTTAATGTTACTTGGTACAAATGTTCACCATCATGAGATATAGTGTCATACGCAAGAACCAGGTCCCTAGTTTCAAGGTCATGGTCACACTTAGAGGCCACAAGTCAGATACAAGAATAATTCAAGAATGACTTTGACCGGAGCATTTCTTCTTCATGCATGGAGGGATTCTGTTGTAACTTGGCACAAATGTTCACCACCATGAAACGGAGTGTCATGGGCAAGAACCAGGTCCCTAGGTCTAAGGTCAATGTCACACTTCGTTTATGCATGGAGGTTTTTAATGTTACTTGGTACAAATGTTCGACCATGAGCTACCCATATTTTTGAATTACTTCCTCTTGTTGTTACTATAAATAGCTTGTATTGTAACTTTTATTACTAGCCGTAGAGAAAAATCGAGACCACTTTTCTGTGGTACAACATGCATGTTACATCCAATATTTAGGTGTATTTTGACATATCTCTACTTGGTAAGGAGTAAGTTCTTTTGACAGCTGGCAGGCTCGACATGTTGCACGTGGGCATCTAGTTGATTTTCGTTTTCGTAACAATATGATCTGATTTGCAAATAACAATGATCTTTGTTGTTTCTTCATCAGTCATCACACTATACATTTATAAAAGTATGAGAAAGCATTAAATAGAACGTTTCGCTTTACTAATGCCATTTTCTAAAATATAAGGTTGGCTATGCCTGGCTATACCTGGCCCTACCAGAAAAGCATTTGTTTCATTGCAACTGTCTCATTGTATATCATTTACTCAGTCACGGTTTTGTGTGTCAAGACATTAAAATTATATGAAATTGACCCTTTGATTTTTGTTGAGTATATTTTAGCTCTATTGCGTAACAAGTTCTCTTAACTTATAGTCATCGCTCTCGAGACTACATATTTGGTCGAACCAATCACTTATCAGAGAGAGATATAGATTTTCATGTATGGTACACAGTTGCAGCTGGATAAACTGCGACACATGTGGCATAAAATGTTGAACCCGGAACATTTAAGTTGCGAATCGAATATCGTTATCACTGCACCATCGAGGCCCACACAGTTAGAGAGAGAGTAATGAGAGATGGTGTTTGTCTTTGAGAGCGGGGTGAGTTTGGGGCAATTCGGTAAAAACATTTTATACCGTACAATGAAAACCTGCGCTAATATATACAATTTAGCAAGATGCAATTTTGAAATCAAAGAAATAAAACAAAGGGATATAATTACAGTCAAACTTGTATTAAGAGACCGCCCAAGGTAAAGGCCAAAACCGGTCGCTTAATAAAATGGTCTCTTAATACAAAACATCACCAGAGACGGCAACCGTTTCCCATAAATTCGTACTTATGTCACGTAGTTATTTTCCAAAAATAGCAAAATAGTTTGTACTTGAAAGTAACGAAAGTCGATAAATACATGCAGACATAAAGATGGACGATAATCCTTACGAGATTTGACACCTCCGTGCCTAATTGGGACGTTAAATGCAACTTTAAAGCGGCCAGTTTCCATACAAATGATCTGTTTGCACATAAATGGTCGCCTAATACGAACAAAAGACCGATTATTGGTCGCTAATTACTGGTCGCTGGTCGCGTTAGACAAAAGTCGCTTAATGCAATAGCAAAACAGTATAAAAACGCTCGGGGGGATTCAAAAGCGGTCGCTTAAGACAAAGGTCGCTTAATACACGTGGTCGCATGGGCAAGTTCAACTGTATACTGTTGTTTCCTGATCGTGCAAATATTATCTCATGTTTAAATATAATATCCTGGTCTGACTCGGCGGGGAGGGGTAGAACTAACCTGACCCCCTACGCCTATCTTTTTGTCTTGTAGGGCGATTTAGACTGCGCAATTTATTAAGGGTAAGTTTTTGCTCATAAAATATGTTTTTTGACAACTGAGTTTTATTTCGTTTTTTAAGTACTAGTATATAACTTTAAGAAGAACTCTACATCATTTAAAGCATCTTAGGGGTTGCATATGTGCCTTAAAACTATCCATTATATGCAAACCTATACAACTTCATCTATTTCCTTCAATTCGTCCATTTCTCATTAGAGTCGTATTCAAAATGACACCTTGAGTGCAGCTCGAGGAACCGCTTTCGCTCCTTGAAAACTCTGTCCTTACTCGAGGTTACTTGACCCTTCGATACGTTTATGAACACCAATCGCTCCTCAGTGGAGGAAATGCATCGACCGTAAGCCGATTAAAGGTAATTTTCTGTTCGAGTTTTAGTCGAGGAACTTTTCTGAATATAGCCATTAAATTACATGTAATTGACCCTTTAATTTTTTGTTTAGTACATTTTAGCTCGATTGCGCAAATAGTTTTCTTAACTTATAGTAATCGCTCTCAAGACACCATGCTTGGTCGAACCAATCACTTGTCAGAGAGAAAAAGAGGTTTTCATGTTTGGTATACAGTTGCAGCTGCATAAACCGCGACACCTGTGGCATAAAATGTTTTGGGCGGTCTAGGACATTTGTCGAGTGTCCTAACTGGGAGTAATAACCGGAACCTTTAAGTTGCGATTCGAATGTCATAATCATTGCATCAATAAGGCCTCAACAGTTAGAGAAAGAGTAAATAGCAAAGGTGTTTGGTTGTTTTGTTTGTTTGTTGTTGTTTTTTTTTTTGTGTGTGTGGGGGGGGGGGGGGGGTGAGTGAGTTTTGGGCGATGCCGCAAAAAACGTTAAATACCGTGCAGTGTAAACCTGTGCTAATATGTACAATTTAGCAAGACGCAACTTCGAAATCAGAAATAAAACAGAGGGATATGATTATACTGTTGTATCCTGGTCGTACAAGTTCTCTTTCATTTTAAATATAGTATCCTTGTCTGACTCGGCGGGGAGGGGGAGAATCAAATATTTTTACCGGCCAGGTTTTATTTAGGTTTTAAAGTACTAGTATATGATTTTAAGAAGAATTCTGATTCATAAAATTCATCTACGGGGTTGTCTCTGTCCCCTAAAACTACTCATAGCATACGAACCTGATTAAATTCAACTATTTCTTGCAATTCGTCCAATTTTCACTGGAGTCGTATTAAAAATGACACCTTGAGAGCAGCTTGAGAAATCTCTGTCGCTCCTCGAAAAATCTGCCATTACTCGAGGTTACTCAATCCTTCCTTACGTTGCTTCTCATTAGAGGAAATGCATCAATCGTTAGCCGATTACGAAGGTAAGTATCTGTTCGAGTTTGAGTCGAGGAACGTGTTTGAAGAAGCATGTTTCATAATGTACGTAATTTTTCATAAGTTATTTCAATTTTTGAAAAAGGGGTTTCCTGATGTGAAACGTGTATGTTTTTCATAAAAGCATGCCACAGTGCCTTCTGGATTTATATGGCATTACTGAGTTACATGTGATAAGCACTGCCATTAAACCGAACTTCTTTACAATTACACGAGCAATGTGACAAGTAGAATGTTAGTAAAGTTTTGTGTTGTGGCGTATGTTTCCGTTTGAAATTTTCCACATCTTATACCAAACTTGTACGTTAACGGATGAAAGAATTAAAAAGAACAATTATCGAACTTAATGGAATCTGGTGACCACACATGCAGTTTATTTATTAATGCTTGATAAAGGGGTGATTCTAGGGTGAACACAAAGTCAAAAATAAATAGATATTTACCAAAAAAGGTGGTGCAATACACACCATCAATACATAAATGATTACTAAGATATTGCTTGAATATTTGTATAATTTAATTCACTTGAATGGCACATCATTCTGATACTGCCAAGTTTTCTGGTTCCATAGGGCAAATAATCAATTAATAAAACTGAACAGTGATTTTGTGGCTTTATCAATGAAGGTTGAATCAAATTACTGTACAAAGAGGGTTTCTGGTAAAAACGATAAACACTATAGGAATCTCTCACTGTTTGCACGTGCAGATAGGAATATCTGACTCGAGAGTAATTTGTTTTGGCGGTAACGAGGCTCTTCCGAGCCTTCTCATATGCACGTTCAGCCAGTGATATATTCATTTTCTTGCATACCATTTTCTACTAAATTGTAAAAGTAGCAGAAATAAAATAAAATAATGACATACTTTCGCGCTATTTTCTTGTAGAAATGTACATGTACGAATTTACATATTCATTCATAAAAGTAGTTCTTTCTGACCTCATTAAGTTGTCTTACACCAGGAAGTGTAATATAAGATTTTCCAGCACTGGTTAAAGCTGCAGATATCCCGACCTGGTATGCAAGAAGTTCAAATACAACAGTGCATCTTGTCCATCAGTCCGTGTACCCATTCATAGTATGATTGCTCTTAACTTGAATTTTGCCAAGATCTCATACTTATTCTGCCAAAGTTAAATAAATGCATATGTCTGAGATTTAATGTTTATGTTGCACTTTAAAACACTTTTAGTCGAGGGAAGATGACTCAGATGCTGATAAATTTATGCCTAGATAATATCATAGTGTACACTTCTCCTCTTAGTTTGCTTATTCATGTACTTGCTGAATAAACATAAATTGTAAACCAGGTCGTACATGTATAAAATATTTTGTATAGAAATAAATAAAATAGAAACATGGCTAAAAGACATTGGCAACGGGAACTATGTTGGAGCTATCTTTCCTGTTTTAGGTAAAACGTTTGATACGTCAGACAATGAAATACTGAATTACAATCTGAAATTAAGTCAACGACTTCAGCCAACATCAATTATTTTCCAAAAGTACTCAAAAGTTCAGGCAGAACTTCAGTAAAGCCTCGATGATGTCCGTAACATGTGTGCAATAAATCCATGTAATCTGTCATTTTATCCGCGAACAACAAACGGCTCTGTTTTAAGCACGAATGTCAAAGTAAAACGTGCTCAAACCTCGACCTAACTATAGAAATGTAAAATATCAGAACATTTTGGGTGTATACATTGACAAACTTCATTCTTTGCATTCCAACGTAAGTACTGTTGCAAATAAAATAAATTCAGAACTTGCACTTTTTAGAAGAATCACCTTTTAATTGACAGACGAGATGAAGTTCTTATATAACAACGCATATACATTGCATTATATAAATTATGGAATATTTTCGCAGTGTCTTGGAACTTTGTAATAAATCCGACAACAATACTTTTAGAATTTTGCATAGAAAATCAAACACTATGGTGATGTACATGTAATAAGAGACGCACACCGACTATCCTACGAACAGAGGTACAAATATCATATTGCATTACTTGTGTAAAAATGTGAAGAAGGAGATTGTTTTAGATGCAAATGTCATATTGCATTACTAATATTTGAATGTAAAAAAGGAGATTGTCCTATTTACTAAACGTTGCTCAAAATGATTACTATGGTCTGTGTTCATCTAAACACAAGGATCTTGTTGTTATCAAACCTTAATAAAACCTTAATTGAACTACCTGAAACAATAATTTAGTAACAAAGCTGCACAAATATGGAACTCACTCTTACATAAAACCATTTCAAACCTGTTACAATCATAATACGGTCAGGTTTGTGTAAAGGCTTTTCTCATCCAGCAATAGTTTACACAGTGTAAAACTTTTTAAAATTAAATGTTTTACATTTATGTTGTAATGTTTCAAATGTGTGTGAATGCTTCTTAATAATTACTGTTGTTTTGGCTAATTACTAATATACTTGAGACTTTCATGATTAAGATGTAATTGTCGAAATAATAGTGTTGTTGATCTTCTAGTGTGTGTATGAATGTATAAATGTTGACTTTTAATTGAATGTATGTATTGCATAAATGTATAAAGAATATATCTAACTGAAAGTCATGCTGGAAATAAGGCGAACAGTACAAATATAATGTGTTTGGTAGTCTTGGTATGTTAACTTTAAATATAAAGGTATTGTCATTATTAAGACGGACAAGGAAAGGAATTTGCACCCACCCGGGCATTTATTGATCCTAATAATTATAATTTTTATACATTTTCTGTGGTGACTTATTTCTGCAAACTTCGTGTTGTCGTTTTGGCGGGATCGCAAACAAACAACTGTAAACGTCAAAGCCATTTTTGTCGTGTTTATACCACCACAAGACACCAAAACGAAACGGGCGAAACCATGAAACGTCGTCACGCGATAGCTATGTTTTGTCGTACTATTACCCTCTGTTTCGTGTCGCCTTTGTAATGTTGTTTTATTGATGTTTCCTTCTGTCATTGTTTCGACAAAACTCGATTTGTCATTGTTTTGTGTTGTCATGTTGGCAACCCCACAGGAACGACACCACGAAATGGCAGACATCGGCCACAATACAATTTATATAGATTATCGTTAAAAAGCAGCATTGAAAAACTTTACCATTTGTTTTCATTTCAAACGCGGTTGTTATGTTGAGGCAAATGGTTATCCTTTAATCATGTATCATCAAAATTATAAAGTTTACCGTTTTGTGTGGAAAGATCGAACTATCTCATTCTCAAGGCGAAAACTCCATACCTTTAACTACATCGATACTGTACGATCAAACTATGTAAAGGTATTATTATACTACCGCTAAATTTTGACAGTGCCGTTTCTTTTTGTTTACAATCTTATACACAAACAAGAATAAATACGTATATTTTACACATCTCGTTCAATACAATCTATAGCGTAGTGGTAAACAGCTAAGGCCTTTAATAATAGATATTGAATATAATATACATATCATGATATTGAACATTTGTGCCAAGTTATTTAAGAATCCCTTGATCCAGAGATAGGTAACAGCTCGGACAAACTAAACTCGGACGGACGCACGCACACACACACGGATGCGTGCACGCAAGCTCGCACGCACGCACGCACATACACCGAACCGCCATTATGTAAGGTTCAACTCCCGACAGCTACACTATTTACATTTAATGTTAAATTAGCTTAATTAGAATTTTAAATGCATTAGATAGCAGTTATATTTCTGTTTTTGTTTTTTGTTTTTTATATTTTACTACAAATTTATGAGAAAATGTTTGTCTAATGAAGAATATTTTGTACATACATTTTGCTCGTAATATTCGATCTAAGATTAAACTTGAAAAAAGGTTAAACACCAATACATGTACCTTAAAACAAACAAAACGATCATGTGCTTGGAATCGAATCTGCACCGTTCGTGCAGAAACAATTGGCTTGGTAGTAACAAAACTTTACTGTTATCGAATAATATGTATCAGTTTATTAAAGATTTATAAACAAATGTTAACGTCACTGTCTGAGTTCAACGCTAGGACAGTAATATTTTAGTTTTCAACATACAAAACAAAACAACGTAATGATAAAGTATGACATCTTATAAACACAATAAGACTCGTTGCGATATATGACTGATGGCTAAATATTCTTTGGATGAGCAAACTGAATGTTAATGTGGTATTTTCAGGTAATAGAGTTCAGGAATGACTTGATGCATTCTCCAAACAATATAGTGAAAGGAGAATATCTACAAGAGAAATTAGAGAACACAAGGGATCTCCTTACAATTCTTGGCATGGCTTCTGACTGCGATGTACTACAGTATCTGAAAAAAGTAAGGTTTCAGTGAAATGTGTGGTTAAGAAGTTATGGTCGCTCACTTGAAATCACTTAAAATCTCACTGATTGGTGGTCAAGGACTCAAGTACAGTAGCTTATTTGACTCATTATGTGAAAAGGTTTGTAATTTCCTATGTAGGATGTACGTCTAGTATAAATCATTAATAGAAACAAATAACAGGCAAATGTCGGGGTCGGATATTGAACATAAAGGAAATATAAATTTATTTGCCATTCCTTACTGGTTTCTGCGTTTCCTTGAATACTTCATTAAATTATAATAGCATCTATAAAGTTGTGAAAGTAGTACGATATGTAGTATAGTAGTTTATATAAGCTTGAAGTTGTAATATTGAAACATAAGTATGTAAGCAATTTTCATTCAGCTTTTGAATAACGTCTTCTTCTCAAGTCCAAATGTATGTGCTGTAATCTGTGATGCCAGAGTTCGTATACGGATGGGCTTTGAATATCATTTTTTACCTTGAGCAGGAAGTTAGCTTCGCCGCCCCCTGAAGTAAGCCCCATTGCACCTTGATTCCCCGTGATCCGTGAAGTTAGCCCCTAGAAAGCTTGTTACCTCATAGTCCCGTAAAGTTAGCCACGTGACACCTACTTTCCAAGCGCCCCGTGAAGTTAGCCCAAGTTCCTCGGCAGTGCTATGACTCGTGGCAACTTGTATTTTCATGCCCCGTGAAGTTATCCCCGTGGCTCCTGCTTACCCTACAACCCCATGTAAATGAACCTTATATAAGACATACACCATCTATCTGCCTTTCTCCTTTAAAGCTACATTCTGCACAGTCATTTTATATTCCACGTACTCATTTTAATTCTCCAGCTGTTTTTCGTAATAATCTACGTATTCGTCTATCACCTTTAACTTCTACTATACTGAAGAAATATAAAATAAAACATACAAATTTTCCGCAGAGATGTAGAGGGTACCGTTCTATTAACAAGTGCAATGCTAAGAGGTGCGGTTGTTGCAATCATTTATCGCACAGGTCTACAATTACCTCAAATGTTAACGGCAGAACTTTTAATGTGGTACTTAACTCTGACGTTGATTGAAATACGTCCCACATGATTTATGTACTGACTTGAAACGCACCCAATTGTGGTATTCAGTATGTTGGGCAAACTGGGCGATCTTTCGTTTCCGCGAACATTCTTACAAAATGCGAAGTCGGAACAAGTTCACTACATTTTTATATCAACACTTTCGTAAATCTGACCATACAATTGATCAGGTAACCATTCAGCCAGTAGAGCAAATCGTCTATGATATAAATTGTACATCTAGTTTTAAAATCAAAGCCAGACATTTAGCAGAATTCAAATGGATTAAAAATGTACAGTCACCGTTTCCGTTGGGCTTAAATGATAATATTTATCAAGAAGGTAATATCTCTAAAAACCCTGATATCGATATATTTTCAATTTCAAATATTAGGAAACATAAATCTAGGTCTCATGGAATTAGACGCAATGGTAATATTAAGCGCAAATCAAAAGTCAATATTTCTGTTGCAGACCTCGATATAATTCTTTCAAACTCTGGTAGACATTCAATGCTTTCTCGTCTCACATCTTCATCTATTCAGTCTCTTAAAAAATTAGACGAGGAAGCGGACCAGTACGTTATTCAAACAGATCCGTTTTACACTGTGTCATATCTTATCCAAAATTACACACAACACGTTCTCCGTCCACACATTGACACTCAATCTGATCATGATAGACATTTTCTTAAAATTCATTTCATTAATAAAGGTATTGACTTCATCGATGTACCCAGTATATTTCGTGATAGACGTGTCATTGATTCTGTGCCTAAGTATTTCCGAAACTCCCAAGTTCCTATTATCTGTTATAAATATAAAACACCTGTTAGAAATGTTATATTCAATTACAATAAAATTGTTTCCGACCCAGATGTTCAAACAAATACCCCTTCTTACGGCGAATGTAATAACTCGAAATTTTGCTATTCAGATGCCGGTCATGTCATCACTGGTAATTTTGATATTATTAAAGACAACCGTATTCGTAATTTATTCTTTAAAGGACCAAAATACAGAATTCCTTCTACTATTGATTTTCATGCTTGTCGTGGTCATATTGCGGAATCCATCGAAACTTTTTGTGTTAAATGGTGTCGTCGTGAGAATGCTGATCCAAATGCATTAACGTCTTGGAAACGAAGTATTTTTAACATTGTCGATTCTCGTATAAAATTTTACCAAACTAATGAACACCTACTTCCATCAAAACCCAAGATTACTTTAAGATATCTGAAAAAGGAAATCCAAGAATTTCATTCTAAGTATGTCTTAGTTCCAGCAGACAAGGCGGCCAACAATATTATCATCATTTGACGCCTACATTATATTAATGTTTTACAAAACGAACTAAATAGCACTAAAGCTTATATATTGAGTCCTTCCGTTGAACAAAATGTGGTCACTGATCACATCAGTGAAGTTTCTAATTTGAAAGTTCGTATAGATGATCAACATATTAAACTTCCTACTATGTACTGGATTCCTAAATTACATAAACAACCATATAAAGCTCGTTTCATCGCTAATTCAAGCTCTTGTACCACTACAAATATTTCAAAACTATTAACATCTTGCCTAACTGCTATAAAAGCCCACGTGAAAAGATATTGTGATAAAGTATACGAAAACTCTGGTAAACATTTATTTTTGTCGATCAAACATTCTGGCGAAATCCTGGATAAGTTTAAAGTTAATAATTACAAAGTAACTTCAGTCAGTACATACGATTTTTCTACTCTGTATACCACTTTACCACATAATTTGATAAATGACAAGCTAACTGCCCTAATTCAAAGACTTTTGCCAGGGAGAATGTTACATTTCTCGCCTGCAATTTCGATAAAGCTTTTTTTACTAGCTGTATTGTTAAACATTATACTATGTGGACCTGTGACGAAGTTTGTAAAGCCCTTTCCTTTTTATTGAACAACATTTATATAAGGTTTGGGAATGCAGTTTTCAGACAAGTAATCGGTATTCCCATGGGAACAAATTGTGCACCCCTTGTCGCAGATTTGTTTTTATATTGTTATGAAAGAGACTTTATGTTGAGTCTTTCTCCAGATACGCAGGCAGACATTATCACTGCTTTTAATAATACATCACGCTATCTGGATGATATTCTTAATATGGATAACCCGTTTTTTGGTCAATTGGTGGACACTATTTATCCCCGGGAACTCCAGTTAATTAAAACTAACAATTTGGATACTGGTGCTTCATTTTTAGATTTACATCTCTCTATTTATAACAATATTATACATACCAAAATTTATGACAAGAGGGATGATTTTAATTTTAGTATTGTAAATTCCCCCATTTGGATGGGGATGTGCCTCATGCTACATCTTATGGGGTATACATTTCTCAGTTAATTCGGTTTGCCAGAGCGTGTAGTCATGTTGAGGATTTCAATGAACGTAATCAATATATTACAAATAAACTTCTTCAACAGGGCTACCGTTATTACAAATTGCGTAAATATTCTGCTAAATTTTACTATCTGATTTGGTTTTGAAATTCAATAGTAATCTAAAGACTCTTCTGCGGGAAGGTATTTCAAAACCCGATTTTTATGGGGATGTGGTTTACAAACTTCGTAAGATTTTGGGTCATGGCAATTTTCCAACTGTATTTGCTAAAATTATAAAACCTTTTTTTAAAAGAGGTTACGACCCAACTGTTTTGAGACACACCGCATGTTTGGTGTTCAACCCGTTTACAGTTGGACGCTATGCTTCCCTCTTTGATTGTGTCTGACGGAAGAGGGGGAGGACTCTGTGATGGGCGGTTTTTAAATCCCACTGGGACGAAGCTGTTTTGATTTCTGTCCTCTGGCCTGTTTCGTCGGGCCCTTAAGGGTGTTTCTCTTGGTGCTCTGCCTTCTGCAAAGGCATTGAGTACATACGTTTTTTGGTTCTCAAGGTTTGCTTTTTATATATTTATACACGAGCATTTTTGTGTTTTACATACCATGCCTTTTGTTTCCATTGCGTGTGTTAGAGATTCACCTAGCAGGGATTACTTTTATTTACACTGTCCTGTGACTTTGGAGCATGGTGGGAGTAAGAGTGAGGTTGGGTGCGCGCCATAAACCGGTTTAAGCTCCCCAGTGGTGTTTTTGCCACTGACCGTTCCAAGGCGGTGCCCCACTGTGTTCCTTTAATTGTTCGTTTTGTCCTCGTGTGTTTGCTTTGTATGCTAGTGCGTGTTGGTAGTGTATGTGTGTGTGTTGTGTGTGTGTGTGTGCGTGCGTGCGTGCGTGCGTGCGTGCGTGCGTGCGTGCGTGCGTGCGTGCGTGCGTGCGTGCGTGTGTGTGTGTGTTGGCGGTGTGCACTTCTGGGTGCTGTTGGGCTCGTTTTGGGGAGGCTGCGTTTTTGGTACGTGGCATTCCCTGTTTGATTATTTTTGTTTTTTTGCATATATCTACACAAGCCAGCGTACATACGCATTCGATCATTTGTATGAAGACATCAATTGGCTTCACCCCATTCTGTAGTACCCCCGAATCTACATTAGCACAGCACGATGCCTCTAGTGCTAATGCAACTCGCGTAACAGCATCCCGCCTCACAGACGAGTCATTTGCTACAGAGGTGCTCACGTGTAACTTTGCAAAATTTCCGTGTATCATTCTTGTATCGTGCATTCCGTCTGCATTCATTGTTCGATAAATATCGTTAATGTTTTCTTCGTGCAACATTCAGATCGTGTATCGTGCAACGCATCTTTCGTTCCTTGTGATGAACGTTGCACGATAAGAATGATATATAAGTAGTCCGAGATAGTGCGGACGACCAATCGTAGAGAACGTTTGCACGTTAGCCTAAGCCCTAACGTGTATTACTCAAAGATCGGATTACATTATGTAGGAACTATTGATGAAATACACAGAATCATTCTTTCAATTTACTAAATTAAACAATCTTACAAAATATTACATATTTTTTTCTTTTTCTCACGAGATATTTGTGAGAGGAAGAGATGTTGACATCCGGTGAAAAAGACAAAATACGTTCTGCATAAGAATAAGATTTACACCATGGATAAAGAACAGGAAAATAGACTTTAGCATAAGAAGTAACACTTACCTTTGGAATTTGCTCCAACCACGATTTAATTCCAATATAAAGTATTATTTAATTTACAAACGTGTTTAGCACATTCATCTAATTAACTTCGCACGCACTTTCTATAGCGGCATCCCAATGAACTAAACCGCGTGCCCTTATGTATAGCTGCAGTGAAGTTTACCTTTAGTGACCCTAAGGATCAAAACAACTTGTGACAATAACTTTTCACTTTATAGTCCGCTCAAACACAATAATTCTGCCTCATGCCCCTATTTCAACACCGCCCCGTTTATTACATCTCCGTATACATCTCAGTAGTCCAACGCATGAACCTACTTGTATCAACACAATCCCATATTTCAGACATCCCTTTGTGACCCCCCACCCGCCCGCATTCGCATTAACCCTGGCCCGTGCCTAATCGTCACTAAATATAACCATGGCCATTTTAAGTTCTGGTTCAAACTCTTTGTTCAATACGAAAATGCTTATGTGTTATCTGCTATACGTGTCATTAACTATATAACTAATAAACATTTACTAAAGCAAGTACATCGTTGTATAAGTATACAATTTAAAAATAGTTTCTCAGTGTGTATACACTGTACAATAAGAGATATTGTCACGCTAATTGGCTTCAAACGACGCCGTGATCATGTCGATATAACGAACGACACAAGAGTAAACCATAAAGGATGTGGGTTGACTATAACAATGGTTTGTTTTTGAAGTGTAAAATAAACTACGATGTGTTGTTATAGTGCAGAAAGCGAACTGAATATAATTGTACACACCTACTCTTTTGTTTGGCATAGGTCCAAATATTTTGGAAAGAGCGACAGTAACAAAGAAAAGCTCGTGTGCATGTCTATCTGTGCACGTGGGCAGGTATGGTATTTCTCTTGCCAGACCTGTCCACGTGCACAGATAGACCTGCGCTCGTGTATAGAATTACTTCTGAAAGAAACGGGTCATTTTACAACACAATCGTAGGTCTCGAAAATATCCCAGAAAACAGAAACTAAACACAATCGATCCAGTACGTTTACTTTTTATATTTTTGATGCCACAAATTCTAGTATTCTATTGAAAGAACGTGATATATATATCATTTCAAAATTACTGTACATGTATATGACAAAAAGAGATGTAGAAACTGTTTGTAACCGGCATGTCAAACTATTTTAATAGAGAAGGCATTTAAATTTTACAATGTAGACATATGATTTTACTGAACTTGTAATCAAGCTTCTAGATTATATTTAAAGGTTGTAGCTAGAATAGATAGCAATTTCCGACACTTTTTTTTCTGAGAAAGAAATAAAATAGCTTTCCTGTCTTTCTACCCCTTGCTCAGTAGCTGAGATACAAACAAAACAAAGCAAACTGTTCAGACACATGCTAAATGTGCGCCTTCATCCAAGGTTTAGTGTAATAATTGTATTACAAAGGCAAAACTTCACATGCCGAATGTTTCAGAGCTATAGCTTAACCCTTACCCTGCTTGCGACCAGTACATATCATGATCAGATGGCACATCTGTGTAGTCTGATCATGTTCTGCACTGCTCGTTATTTATTTAATAAACCTTCACAGAGCATTCTTTAATGGTACTGACCATAGTAAAAACGATCAAGTCCATTTTAGAAATTTACGGTGTAAAGGTTAAATTTGTTTTCTTAAATTATGCGCACCATAGACTATTTCAGGGGACACATTGAAGAAGATCCTCTCTTTAGATTCAATCAGCACATTTCGTAAATGGATATCCCCCGCCATGGTTATATGTTCGGCGCCAAATGTTACAGGCTGAGAAAAAGTATGCAGCCGGTCATGACTGGGACTCGAACCTGGACCTTTCGCTTAATGATCAATGCTATTCCGACTGAACTATCCAGTCGCTTATGCATTTTCTCCCTTTTACACGATTAAGTCCTTTACCGTGACACAAGCATGCTTATTTGAATAAAAGCCGACACAATTCTTGATGTTAACGATACTGCTAGGCGTTTTCAAAATCAAAGGGCCGTTACTTATCTGGTCGCAACACGTTGACGATATTAAAAGTACAAAACACTCATGTAAAGTTTCATAGATTACCGTGCTTAAAAGTTTGCTATATACATTACTGAATAAAAACCTTTGCGCATCATGCCGACGACATCCGAAAAATACGCTCAGTACCGATCACTACTCGACGGACGCACGGACAGACATACAGCGCGACTCAATGATACTCCTTGTTTAACTTCGTTACGAGGGTATAAAAACTAAAATACATGCATATATGTTCATTTTAATACCGTACAACGTGTTATTTCACGATCACTCGTGTATAACAGATGAAAAAAATATACATCTCATACTACATGTAGTACGTATTCTGCATTAGAAACATTTCATCTGCCTCCTGTTCTTAAAAAGTATCCAGAGCTTGTGATAAAAATGTTGTAAGAATCGTACTCCGTTTCAACAATGTAACTAAATTCAGACATGTTACTAGCAAGACTTGTTGGTGGTGTGTAAGCCGGATATCGACCTCGTACGGCGGTCTTTCTGTGTAGGAAAGACCTGTGCACGGGCTTCATGAAACACCTCGAGCGCTACGCGCTCTCGATGTTACATGCAGCCCGTGCACAGGTCTTTCCTACAAAGAAAGACCTTGTACTCGGTCGATATCCTATACATAATAAATGGTTAAGAAATGAGAAAAAAATTGCACCTACTTATAAACAAATTCTGAAGGTGCGAGATATTGATTGCGCGTCAATGATAAAAACTTGTTAAAATGTTTGCAATTTGCGATCGTAATTTGCACAATTGACATTTTTTTGCCAAACACCGATGACCCAAAGGAGGTTAATAAATATAATAAACAATAAATTGATCAAAACCGGGTTCATATTAAACATTTATATATTACTCGGTGGCTTGTTACGATTTAATGAAGCTGATGTTTGTAGTAATTTGCGCTCAGTCAATTCATGCTTACAGTATTATAACCACTCAGTAGAAGTCAACAATAAACTTGAAATATAGTACTATTTGTATCAAACAAATTAATTTTACCAAGTATCTAGTATTGATAACACTACCGCTACTGAATGGACTGTTGCGATACGGGTAAAACCAGTATGATTCGTAAATGTTTTTGTTGCAAAAGATGACCTGACCAGTTCTTTCGGTTTTAACTTAGCGGACAATTATGGTTAGTGGTATAATATTGGCGAAAGATTACGATATCGCGAATTCTAGACACCGCCAAATCAAAGCCATTCAAAACACAGGCCTACCCCCGCAGATAGAAAGACGTATACAGTAGCATAGTACCTGCGGACTCTTCTCCGTGTCCTGTGCTATCAGTAAAGCCCTTGTATGCTTCATGAAGTCAACTCGATATCCCAATGTTTCATCACATCACAAATTACACTGCCTTCTAGGTATTCCGTCTGCCGAAGAATTCAGTTCTATGTGCTCTTGTCAGCTCAATTTGTTGTATGAACGCATCAAAAATGTCCATACCATTTCATTAAGTTAATACCTTAGACTTCATTTCCCCTTGAATTATTGCAGTCCTGTGTTACTTCATGTTCATGTGTATTCCCTCAGCCCGTCTAACACATCCGTGTGTCTTAACGTATCACTACAGCCCGTTTTAAGTATCCTACATGACTATAATTTCTTGTACATCAGCCCAAATTCCAAAAGCACCCTTGCTAACATCAGTTATTGCAATACCCCTTCAAGCCAATTAACGCAGCCCCATGTCCCAATGTCAACGCAGACCAGGACAACTTCACCTTTGTGTGTATTACCGCAGTCCCATGACCTCTACAACTTCGTGTCAACGCAGCCCTCGTAATATCGCCTTTTAAGTATTTGACATGCCTATCGTTTTTGGTTAGGGTGCACATATTTCTACGGAACCCTTAGTACAATAGCTTTGTCGATCTCAGCAACTCCAGTTACTCAGCGTTATGTCAACAGTATCAAAACAAACCCTTTTTACTTCACCTTTGTGTGTATTCCCGCGGTCAAATGTGCAAACGCCGTCGCCCACTTGCAAGAAACACAGCCCTTAGTGTCACACCATCCTTAAGTGCTGCCCGCATTTACATGGATACATATACAGCGCTAGGAACACCGTTATCATATCCGCCTCTGAAAGAAAGGACACGGGGACGAGTACGCTTGGCTGTGATGCTACTTATATAAACGGTGTTACCGGGGAGTCATTGATACTAGAGGACACGGGGCTGAAGTCATGTGAATGCAGGGACGCAAATGGATGGTCTGAAACATAGGCATGTCTAAGTGCAAACGGGTGCATGCGTTAGTACATTAGGCTGCAGGGATATAAACAGAGATGTAACAAAGTGGGCCGCGTTGATACAAGAGACACGGGGCATAATCAATAAAGTTGCACGGAATATGCATGGAAACGTTTTGGCCAAAAGTTTTGTTGATACTAGGGGACACGGACCTCAATCCGTGGACTTGCGATATAATAGCGAGGCGATGCAACCTTTGTTGCCCGTAAACGTGAGCACACGCGATTGGATTCAAGGGGCAGTGGATGTACTTGATATCTACAACGAAACAGTGTAACAAATATTGTATTTATAGCAGGCGACAGAGACTTAGTAAAGGTGTTACCAGATTAGTACTATAGGACACGGGGCTGTTTTTATGTAGATGCGGGGTCACATTTTGATGCGTTTGTGTATTGAACTGTGTGGATATATGCAAAAGTTAATTAGAGGTGCGGCGGGGCTGTGGGTGTCAGGTGATAAAATTGGCTTATTTCACGGGGCGCAAAGAACAATGTTCAATCTCAGTTCACGGTGCTACGGGGGAACCAGTAGCACATGCCTACTTCATGTGACTGCGGAGTAACTAGGTTCTACGGGGCTAACGTTACACGGCGTGGTGAAGCAAGAACCTACGGCACTAAATTCATTGCGCTGCGGGTTCTATGGGGCTGTGAGGTAAATAGGTTCTACGGGGATAACTTCACGAGGCTGCCTGTGAAGGACGATCATTTAAATTATGCAGTTTAAATCCTATCAATGTTGGAGAAAACATAATGAATTATCCATGGTCCTGCTTGGCAAGATTTTAAATGCCTTATATATAATTATATAATCAAGCATCGTATTTATACGTCTGAGAGTATACACATTTTTTGAATATAAGTTAAGGAATACAAAAGATACCAACTTTCATACAACTATCAAACAAGATTAATAATATTCTAAAACATTTGTATAAAAAAGTATGCACAAATGTATGATTCGCAATGCAATATACGTACATATTTGTATATGTACTTTTTTGTTGAACAAAAATAATACCTCTTTCAATTTTCAGCTCGAAATGAAAGACTTCACATTTTCGTATCATTCAGAAGAATACAAAAACGTTGTTGCCGAGGTTGCAAAAGCAAAGGATATTGCCTCCGCTTTGTATAAAGAAATCATTGATACAAACTCAAGAGGCAAGACCAATAGTAAAAATGTTATGGACATTTTGGAGAAGATCTGCAAAAATAGTGTATGTTTAACATTTGTTGCTAATACAATTTCTTAACTGTAATGAAGTGTTCTTATAAGACTGACAAATTAAGTACTATTTGTCCAGAAAACACTGTCAATGCAAAGTATGAATACGAACATATCTATCATAATTAGCATCAGAGGTAATACAATGTATTAGAAATTAAGAAAACGTAAACAAATAGAACAAGCTTAAGTCTTAAAACCCATTGTATGTCTGGAAAAAAACATTTAATAGAGGGCAGAGTAATGCATAATACAGTTGAACTAACACAGTTTTCTTTACAGCTAGATCAAAGCTCTGCGTAAGATGTATGTAATTAAGTGCAGCCTACATACATAAACACCGAGCATTGATAATCACGGTCACAGTACTGCAATGCTCATATTAAAAAAGCGTTTATTCATAGATGTTTTACTTTTACAGCATGATCCGCAACTTGGAATGAAACCAAAGGAATTTAGGAACGTTGTAAAACACTGCATTGAAATGAAAAAGCAAGCTTTAGAATTAGAAACAACCATATGTTTGCATAGTTGTTCACGTGACAGCGACAGGTACAAAGAGTTAGAAAAGTTACAGAAGCGGACCGAACAAGATTTGAAAGATATAAATGTAAGTTTAACTAAGTACGTTTTCATATGGTGGTCTTTTTTTAACGAAGGGCGATCATATCATTAAAAAACAGTTGAAAGTTAAAAAGGTACCCATCGTTCGGTCACCATTATGCCGAGATAATTTAGATTATAAAGATTATATTGTAACGTGACTTATTATTTGTAGTGATTTGTAGATAAATTCAAGCATCAATTAGATATAACTGTACTTTTCATTTACGGTTAAGAACTATGCACTCATCCAAAATACATCTGACGTAGGTTACAATAAAGGGAAATTCCAAATGTATTTACATTATACTGCTTGGAATAACTACCTATTAAATGTCAGGATAAAGTAACATTAGTGTGATGATTGAAATAATTTTTTGCAAAAAAGGAATTCATAAAGCAAAACTTTAATTGCTTTTCATCATATACTGCAACAAACAAACAAACAAACAGGAGCAACTGATGATGAATGATGAGACAGAAATGGCGGAATTAATCGACCACCTGATTAAGAATGCAACAATACTTGAGAGAGACAAGACGAAATTGGAACATGAGATAAATGAGATGACGAACAAAATCGACCATGTCAATAAGATCATGGCAATTCGGGATGACCAGAAGAGTACAGAAAATGAGGTCTGTTTTTCAAAACATTTTATGAGGCATTTTTAGCGTTTTACCTTAAATACTGCATATGTCAAATATTATAAAGGAACCAGTTTTGTTTTAACATTGCATAAAACCAAACATCGCGTGTTCTTATGACAACACAACACGTATCCTTTACATGTACAATACTTATCAAATTGCAGACAAGCAAACAACTATCTGCCGACTTATCAACCGGCCATTGTGTCTTCATTTTCTTTGCTAAGAGAGTATATTTTAGACCAAACACGTTGCCACAGGAAACCGCAATAAATACTAGCTAACAAAACAAAGTATTTCTTTTTTATTAAAGCTTCGATAAGATAGCTAAACGTTAACTGTATTGAATAGGCAAAGTCCAAATGTAGAAACGACTTAACAAACGAAAGCGCACTGGGTACATAACCAATGGTTCAACTTCACCGATTCAAGATTAATGCCACCCTACTTGTACACACTTAAGGTCGCACGTAGGTGTCAAAAGTTATCCTCATGACATTCCCTCATGAGCCAGATATAGCCTTTCAGACTTCCTTTTCCATTTATAGTAAAGTTTCCAGAACTTTATAAAAAAAGCAGGGTATTCGTGTATATGGTTGGAGATCATTTGAGATTGTTTGAAAAGGAAGTTGGCTCGTTAAAAATTATATGATTTCCAAAAATATATATGTGTCAGCTCCTTTCAGCAAGTCTTAGGGACCCTTTTTCGATCCCCACAGGCGCCATGGTAATAGTTTCCATAGGCTACACACAATACATGTCATACTCCTTCTCTCTCTGTCTGTCTGCATCTCTGTCTGTCTGTTTCTCTCTCTCTCTTTCTCTCTTTGTGAGATTGGGCTTTTGACAATAAATGTTTAGTTCAATCTTTAAGAAATCTTTTTCATAGCTATTTAATTAATATGCGTTTGTAAAATATCGCCGTCCGGAACAAGGTCTGGTTGGGAAAATACTTGAACTGTCAATACAAAAAAAAATGTTTAGAACTCTGTGTTTATGCTCACGCGACTCGAAGAATGAATGAAGGACATTAGTGTAACCCCTGTTCTTGCATCCCGATCGATGTTCGATCCCGATTATTTTTGTAGTGTAGGTTTATGATGAAAAAGGTACCGGTCAAGTTCGATTATAGTTACAATGATACAAGTGTTATAGGAGTTACGGCCCCTTTTGGACTTAAATTTAAGCTAGATTTTGGTTTCAGATCAATAAGTCTTGAAAGAGTTCATGGATTTGATTCAGATTATACATGTCGGTTTATGATTATAAAATGCAGGTTAAGTGCGATTTTGATAACAATCGAAGACTTGTGCATTGATTATTGCCCATTTTCAACTTGAATTTCCGAACATTTGTCATTTCCGATCACTATGTCGTGAAAGATTGAATGGATATCACTCTTGTTTTTCCATGAATGTACATGCTCAAAATGTGGTCAAATACAGGTCAATATTTATTTCTGTTAATACATTTCACTAATGTTTGGAGTTGTAGGTCTTTTAAAACTTCAGTTTTGCTTGTTTATTATGTTGCAATTCTATATCATATTGCATGACAAGACGAAGAACGATTATAATGAGTAGATGGGAATTTATTCATACATTGTATAACCAGCATGACATTCCATATTTTATCATTCTGCTATTGTTGTTTTACTTGTTATTGAACAGATAGCTAAAGTAGAATTTTAAAATTCATAACGAAGGCACCTGTGTCCTATGGACAAATTTCTAGTTTGTAATCTATATGAAAGGTTTTCAAAAAACATAGTAGTTCCTTTGCTGAAATCTTGACCAATTCTGAGCATGGAACATCTGGGTCAAAATATCTTTATAAATACAATTTTTAAAATTTGGGGACAATTTTTCTACCATTTTAATAATTTTCAGTGGTAATAAGGCTTTTGATGGATTCTATTTAGAGTTCTAAATTCGGAGATGAAAACCAAGTTGAACTTTACAGTTAGGCTCGGGAAAATCTTGTGTAAAGTACTCGTTTTGAGGATTCTGACCCCTTTTGTGTGGTATTTTGTGTTTAAAACTAGGACATAAATTTACAGATTACAGTTGTAAAACAAAGTACATAACTCTACATTTTCAACTGCTGCTTAAATAGAAAGGTTAACATATAGGTTATATTTTAAGTAAGTAAGAACAGATTTGGTAGCATCAATGCAAGAAATCATAAATCGGCCAAAATGCATAATCAAACTGCAACTTTGATAGTGTGTACTTTGTGGAAGGGTTGCAAAATCAAGCCAACTCCAATTCCCCTCTGTAAAATGTACAAATATTAGATTAGTTTTTCATTACATGTACAAGTAGTATAGTCGTTGTGTTAGCATACACCATGTAAACCTTTAAAATGCATTCAAAATATTTGAAACGGCACGCGATTTAAAAGTCAGAACGTATGATAAAATTGCAAAACATTATGGTGCAATAACGCACAAAAGTCTGATTGTACAAAATGTACCATTTACGAGGTATGGAATATTGAAAACAACTTCGATGATGATCCATAACGAAAACGCAAACTAAGAAGTCGTAAATATTGAACATTTACTTTTTTCGACACCGGAGAAAAATGGCCTTATCATCACACAACCCAACTTTTTTTAAGCAAAAGCTTGCTTTCACATTTGTATGTCTCAATAGACGACATGCATATTGCTTCTTAACTTTTGAATTACGGGAAAGGTTTTGAGCAATATATAGGCGGTTAACACGATTAATATTGTGTTGTATTTGCATCAAGGGAAACAATTTTATTTCATAATTTCTGGTGAAATATATTTTCCATGGTTGTCATAGTGTTTATCAATATAGGTATATCAAATCAATCAAGAACCGTAGTATGTGTATTCGTATAGCACAACTAGGGTTAATTTAATAATAAAGTAGTCATTGTACTATTAGGCAAAATTTGAGATTTCATTATGCCCCTCATGTATTCGGGAGGGGAGACATTTTGGTGTTGTCTGTCTGGATGGATAGATGGATGTCACAAACTTTGTCTGCACAAGTCCTCTTACATGCTGGGTGGATTTCAACCAAATTTCACCTGAGTGATCCTTCCTTGACCTGGTTGTGGATGTTTACTGTAGATTCCGATTACGTTATTGTAGGCTGAGTCATTGCTCTTGATTTGTCTAATTGTACTATTACTGATATACCACTATTTGTAGTTCAACCACACCACATGTGAGTAATCACTACAGTGTCTCCATTTGCATGTTATCAGCATGCTTCAATTCAATAACTTTTAGCTGTGATATTGCCCTTGATGTTCAGTTTTTATAATGTTTGGGCTTTTTTCCTATACTGTCAACCTGTGAACAAAGACCACTGCTGGGATGCTACAAATGTGGTCTTTGTCTGCATGTGGTCTTTATTCACAGGTGTTTCCACTATATATTAATAGTGCACGGTGCTTTTCCTGCTGGTCTTTATTCGCAGAGTGATCTCTATTCGGACGTGGTCTTTAACACAGGTTTAATTGTACATCTGGATCACATTGCACATGGATATTTTGGAGATCATCAGTCTGTCCCGGTATTTCAATTTGAGTGGTTGTGTTGCCCTTGATTTTTCAAATAAGTACAATCTCCAACCGACAATAAATCAGTATCGTTTTTCTTTTGACTACCGTTAGTTTTTACGGCGTTTACTTTGTGTGTTTCTGTTTGGCTCTACCTAAAATTCGGAAACTGACCTTAAATTATCAGGCGACCTCCGATTTTGTCCGGCAGATTTTCTTTACCTCTGTTGGTACTGAATAGGTTCAGTACAATACAATCTGCCAAGTTTCCTTACATTCTGCATTGACACAATCGCAATGCATTCATTTCATTTATACAATTTACAAGACCAAAGTTGGAGCTCAAGAACGATGGTCAGTTAAACTGTCCGTATATAAATAACTAATAATTATCTATACTGTTCGAAAACTCCTAAATGAACAAACAAAATACTTCATACACCAATTTCTGAATTTCGTGTACAATTTTGCACGCATATTGTATATTGGCATTAATGTGACCGGATATGACTTTTAATTTAGCTCACTAGAACAGGAATAAAAGATTACCACACAGTTGTTCAGACACACAGAAGACAAAGTTTGATTTGAGTTTTCTTTCGGCAAAAGACATATGCTAAAGTCCCCCAGACCATCCCCCACACACACCTTAGTGTCCCCCACAAGGATCTTCAAAATATCAATAAGGGTATAAATTGAAATGTTGAGCGCAGACGTATCTGGAAATCACTTGACGTACACATCAGATAAATAAAATCATATTTTAACACAGTTTACATTATGGGATCTTAACCCTGGTTGTTGTAGGAGGGGACTGTAAACACTTTATCTCTGGTCAAATTAAAACTTAGAGCACATCACATAATTATTGTACAAATGTACATGTAGAAAACACCAAATCATAGCGGAACTCATATATTCACAAATGCTTCTTTTTACAAGTCGTTTGAATAATCGAATAATTAAGACGTGAAAAATGAAAAATGCAGTATTTAGTTGATTGCGTATACAAATCACAACGTTTTGAAGTCATTTGAAACATATGCATATTTGCATGACAATATGTAATGATACATGTAAAGCAAATTGTGCCTTTAATGTATATCTTATTTTGAAATGAAAAATATGTATTAACAAAAGCTATTTGAATCCAACAAAATAGTTCACACTTAAACCATGTTCTCACATCTATTTCATTTAATGCTAAAGCTACAACATATGTGACTTTTTACTGTTAAGTAAATATCGTTTTGCTTTAACATAATACCTGCAGTATGTTAAGATTGAACATTTTGAGAAGCTGTTTAAAGGACTTTGTTTCTTCCGGCCAACTTTGAGTTTACTTTTGAAATTCATAAGTAGAGTAATTTTGAGAAAATAAAATGAAACTTTCAAGATCAACTTAGTTTGAATAATTTCAAGCTTGTTCATTAAACATATATAGCTTTACGTCAACATGTCTTATATTCTAATCTAGTTTACATTACTGAGTTGCATTTATTCATGTTATCACAAATCGGAATAAAGTTGAATAGATGTACTAAGTTGACAATATGATCTCCATCTAATATGTTATGTGGCATAAATGTGCAGTACGAGAAAATATATTAATTGGATTATTCGCAAAAAAGGATGCGCGGGCCCGGATATAAGTGTCATAATTCAAGCCATTCAAAATGAATAGGTTCCTGCTAGTTGTATTGCTTACAGTAAAAGACATGGGAAGAAATAGCAATGCTTCTCACAATGCATAGCCTTATATTTGCTTTGAGAAGTTATAAAACGATACATATAAAACGTTTGTTTTCTTTCCATTTTAAAGTTCTCGCACAAAACAAAAACAGATAGTGAAAAGTATGTCACAGATGAATTTCCTGCGTCTGATCCAGGTAAGATTTTATATTTACTGCATTGTTTCTACTTGACTTGATCTAAAATGTATATCATAACTAGCAAAATGAAATTATTTATAGTAAAATATAATTCAATGAACAGTCAATGTTGTTTTGTAAGACCAGTTATATATAAATAAATAAATTGTGTTTAAATATCACTGTTGTATTTACCGAAATTACGCTGAATTATATACACCATCTTACTCGGAGCAACCTACATTGTATATCGTACACTAAAAACAGTAAATATTTGTAAATTGTGGCATTGGATTAATCGTATTATCCAATCGCACCGTTTTTGCAACCTGAAGTTCGTTCAGCGGATAACCATAAGTTTATGTCATTAACTAATTATGAAAACAAAATAACATTGATTGTATGTAGGTACAAATGTACCTATTCTGTCTAAATATGATAAGAAATGGTAAGAATAAGCAGTGCTACAGACTAAGCGTTAAAAGGTAAACTACATGTACGTTTTCTTTTTTATACAAAACTCAAATAACGCTCAGCCATCTGGTGCAAATTATATGAAGATGATATTTTACAGGCATTTAAATAGGCAGTTTTATGCATATTATTCTTGATAATAAATTAGCAGTAATGGAGTTAACACAACATGCAAGATAGCTTTTTGATTAATCAGGAGTTTCATCTTATAAATTGTATTAGCTTTTATAACAAAACTGCTGTATAACTGGATAATGATCGTTATTTCTTACTCATTTGTTTTGATATTTGACCTACAGTTCATCAAAACAATTATTCTAACTAACTGATTGGCTTAAGAATTTTGATTTAAGAATTTAGACTAGGTTCCTTTATGATAGAACTACGTGACCTTGTTTAAAGTACATGAGACTAGTTTCAAACCTGACCTCGATACTATCAAGACATACATTCTGACCAATATCCAGGATGTCTAGGTGCAAATTTAGCTTGGAAAATGCTAGCAAGGTGACCAGATTAAAACGACGATTAGGTATAGAATATGGTTTTAAGCCTGGGGACTGAAAGTCCCCTAGTCCTAAGTTAGCATATCACATTTCAAACACTGCAAGAAATTTAATTGTGCTATGTGCGCATAACAACTGTAAACATGCGCTATGCGAAAGTAGTGCAAGACAGACCAGATCAATCTTCTGTTTGAATGTCGCATATGATAAGAACATATTACAAATAAAAAGAGTACATACAACTTCAAACGATTTTTTTTCTGTTTTAGAAATTAATGCGCTGTTAGCTGATTACGGAAGATAATCATATGCATATCACGGAAAAGTACGGATATTTACGGAAATTTACGAAAACGTACGGAGCTCGATATAATAGTTTGTAGTTTGATTTCCGAATTTCCAATGTTATTTCATCGACAACTTTATTTACGAACGATTACATATATATTTACCTAAAATTGAATTTCTCTAAAAACAAAAAAAAAAATTAACGTACATTCCCGAGAAGGTACTCACGTGATCAAAATCACCCGCCATTTATCGAGGACGCTGCATGTCAAGGCCCAGTGAACGGTTTTCGATTACAACTACAAGTTTACCCAGAATCGTTTTTGGTTTTCTCTGTTATACACATTGTATTTTGGTTTTCTCTGTTATACACATTGTACAGTACTGTATTTATATTTCATTGCTGGTATTGCTTTGTTTATTTCTGTATCAAGGTCCTGTCCTTGGTACACAATAATTTTCGATCCACATCATCAGATCATATCGGTTGAAGTTGTACAAAGCGCAGATCGAATTATTTTTATTGGCTGAAACAATTTATATTATAATGTTGACTATGTGATTATTTTTCATTTAACGTACGTTTTATAATAAAACAAACTTCCCTGCCACCCATATATTTGTGAATCATTCATTCTGTGTCATATATTGAATTTCGTCCTCTGCCAATTCGACCCGCGCTTTAGGTAAGGTTCAGCGCAAAACACGTAGGTCAAAAGTTGTTTTTCGGGGAGTTAACCTATAGCCCCCAGGCCTTCAGCGCTCACAGCGCTTTGGTTCATTATTTGATCGGGTGACTTTGTTTTTTATCCATCTGACAAAGAATCAATCATCCACAAAAAACAACATTTCTGACCAAGTTTGAAAAAATCATACTAAGCTAAGGTATCTAGAGGTTTAACGAGGATTTCATTTGATTTGATATAATAAGCTAGTTGTTAGCCCTACAATACTTAATTTCAACTTTGAATTAGAAATGTCATTTTTGCTTGCATGTCATTCATCGCAACTTCTACGTCACTTTTGTCAATACCTGTTGGTTGTCTTAAAGGGGAATATTCCACTGAAAATGTCGAGCATTGCCGCATCATTTTTCATTATTTGATCGGGTGACTTTGTTTTTGATTCATCTGATCAAGTTTCAAACCTATATCAAATAATGAAAAATGATGCGGAAATGTTCGACATTTACAGAGAATTATTCCTATAGAGTCACTGTAACTATTACACAAACAGAAACGTTGTTGGACATACTTGTTTTGAACAAATTTGGTACATTTTAAATGTGTGAGTTCATATGTTGATGTTTGTTAGTGGTTTGTTTGACGTGAAGACCACTGATACTGCTACATGTATATAGGATCATTATGGCCAACTTGTTCTTTCTTTGATTAACTTCTCGCGATTCGTTAAAATTGTATAAAAATACAGTTTGACGCATCTTAGTAAGCGTTGGATGTTCTATACATTTCTATATAAAATATGTTTTTATTGTGCTTTATTGCCCTATGTTTGCTTTGACAACTGTGGATGGGAATAAAGGATATATTAACTCAATGGTCTTATATACGTATCTTTTGGCGAATTTTAATGTAATTTCTTCTCGCTATTTCAAAACCATACACACTGTCAATAGGTACACTGGGTATTGGCCCCACGGGATCTTTGGAATTGAAAACAATCGTCAAAAAGACCCGTTTTTGAGATCGTAATGTTATAACCGGACCTTCTTGGTCGTTCCTTAGCTACTGTTTATTCTTTACCCGACTAATATATCTACTTTTCAGGACCCTCATGGGGGAGCTCATTTTGTATTTTGTCATCATTTATTTTTACGTACACTTTTGAAAGATCTTTGCAACACTTCGCCCTATGAACCTTTTGCTCTTTGGTCAAAAGTGGGGTACTTTTGATAATTTTATGCTTTTTGTCAGAATTTGTAAACACTTCCTGGTTAAATACCCACTGATGGAGCTCTGAATACTATATACGAGGGTCCTGCAAAAGGTTTGATTTCAAGAACAGGGTTTTATCAAAAATATTTTTATTGCAAACGTTCAAAGAATATCCCCTTACAGAAACAAATTTTTGTAACTATTTATCGAATCGTGAAATGCATCTAGATTGTCTTATTTTGGTTTTAACATATTGCATTGTTCGATCAGCTTTAAGAATGTTCATTTAGCAATACGAAATTTTCAGTGAAATATCTTCCTACAAAGCAAACCACTGGTATTAGCAAAAGTGTCTTTCTTCTGCCTTAAGTATCATGATCAATATAACTGCTGACCTAATGTTTGACCACAAGTCACATATTTTGTTTTTGAACTTGAAATAGTGGACAGACTGTCATCATAACTTTTCGACTTTCCTGTCTTTGGGAGCAATAGCGCTGTGGTTGTTTGTTTTTAGTTTTTCTTAAGATAGCTTGATAAATGTATTTGATCGCCTGAAGACGCAGAGAAACTAAATTACCAGCTATGAAAATCGTAAATGATTAAATTGAGGTATTTATATTTTTAATGAAACACTGGTGTACACCATCGATGCAAACTAAATATTGTCTGCCCCCTATCAAAATTTTGTGTGTGTGTGAGTGTATGTGTGTGTGCGTAAACGTGTGTGTGTATATATATGACAGGTGTTTCATAGTTACTATGTCAGCATGTTTAAGATAATTAATGACAATATGGTAAACCATTTACATATTTTTTTAAAATAAAACAAATCACAAAATTAACTAACTTTATTCTACTCCCATAAAAGTAACAAAATTGTTATTATTATTATTATTATGATAAAAGATATATTGCTAAATTGTATACACCATATATAGGGAGGGCTAATTTATGGTGTCAGTAATTTGTAAATATGTAATTTCTACTTGAACATGTATATTATTTTACAATAAAATATATTTAAACTGATTTGACGATTTACAGAACGGGGACTGATATTTGATTAAGAGTACTTCTAATGTAGAGCACTGAAATCGAATAATTCATTTTATGACATGCATGTTAATTTTATTTTTGACACATTACAAGAGTGCCATTGATATTCGACGAGTATGCTGTAAATGTGTATGAAAACAGATTTATATTGAGAAAAAGTTAAATCTTCATTATCTTCAGCAATGAACCCCATTAAAATAACTTTATGCTTTACCACTTTGTTTTTCACACGTACGCTTAAAACAAGCATGAAATAACTTTTTCAATACAACAAGGCCTGGTAAACGCAATTCTAAAATATTTCATTACATCAAGAAGCAATTCACTTTATTAATGTAAGTTTTATTCTATACTAAATTTACTTCTACAAATATATTTCCTCACTAACCTTTGGACTACATTTTAAGTGTCTGTCGTATCAAAAGAAAGTTTCAACAATTTAAACGATTTTCATATAACTTTTGTCATATCTAAGTTTGCCAAACAAATAGACTATTTGAAAAATATGATTGTTCAATTGAAATGCATAACTAGCAAATCATATTTTGTTTCATAATTCTTTATCGATGGTATGATGTTATTGTTGCTTTTTAATTCTTCTTGTACATTGTTGAAGGTCATATGAAAATAAAATTGTTCTAAATCAAAGGTTTACTTCTACAAATATATTTCCGCACTAACTTTTGGACTAGATTTTTAAGTGTCTGTCGTATCAAAAGAAAGTTTCAAGAATTTAAACAATTTTTGTCTTACTTTTATCATATCTAAATTTGCCAAACAAATAGACTGTTAAAAATATTATTGTTCAATTGAAATGTATAACTAGCAAATCATATTTTGTTTCATATTTCTTTATCGATGGTATGTTGTTGTTGTTGTATTTTAATTCTTCTTTGTCATTGTTGAAGGCCATATGAAAATAAGATGTATTTTGATTTACATGTAATTATTATTATTTGCATAAGCCTTGCGCTCTGATAAAAAGCCTACCATATATCATGGTTAATCTTCAGTAAGGGTTGTCAAATAACTCAGCTTGGCAAATATTTCGTTTTAGCCCTATCTTTTACGTGAACGCAGAAAGTCATATCTATAAACAAACAAACTTAAACAGGTGAATCAAATCATTTTGGTGAGCCATTGTAGTAAGACATATCATATAAATAGTGAGTACAATCAGTAAAATTGCACAGACAACATTTGAGTATTTGAGAATTTTTGCAGCAAAGTTAAACCAGAGCAAGAAGCACAACAAACAACCAAGTGAAATTCAAACGAATGCCGTGTAAGTATATTAGACATGTTATATTTAACATTATTATAATTATCATGTTGTTGAAATAAATAATAATAAAATACTCATGTTATATACATTAAATAAAAAAAATTGTTCTTGATCCGGTCTTTTTTAGGTTTAACTTTAATGTTTGTATTCTTTTCGGAATGATTTGTTTCTTTGAAAATGACGAATTGCTCTGTTTCTAATGCTTCGTTTTTACTTTGAAATTTACAAGAAACTGTTTGACTATTTATGAAATAGATTCTTCTTTCAACCAAAACTCATTACAATGAATTTAAACAATGTTCATCGTTATCATAACTTTAGTTGTAATTTTTAACATTAAAATAACAACTCTTCATCCAAATATTTCGTTTTCCTTCCCCAATATAGATCTACGTGTAGTTTGTTTTTTTCACATCTGATAATTAGTGTTGTCATAACCGTATCTCGTATTCACGTTTTGTTATTTCTCTTGTATTTTGAATATATATTCCGTAACTATTGTTTACTGTGAATATGCACAAAGAAAATTAATACTGTAAAACACTTTAATTTCGCGACACCGAAATTTCGCGATTTTTGTCTAATTTTGACGTTTTTAATAATTCGCGTATTTTTTAATTCGCGAAGTTCAACATCCTGAAAATCGAAAGTGACCTCTTCATTGGATAAACTTGGTTTTCAACTTAGTATACATTTGCGTCGTATAAATTAACCCAAAGCCGAAATTGCCGTTCCCTGTAAAAATGTTTAATCCTACTTGTATGTTTGTTGAATTAATCACTCGTACTACATGTCACTCGCCTGACATGCACAAACTATAACAGGTTTGTAATTGATTGATTTAAGTTCAGGTAGCCAAAAACCAAAGATGTGCAAACAAATTTTAATTGACGCGATTTACAAGTCGGATTAGGAATTTTTCACGACATTCTTGAATTCGCGAGGTACTGAAATCGCGAATATTAGCGAAAATTAAACGATCGCGAATAAAACCTGTTTTACAGTACTTTGTGCAACTGTTTGTTTCTCTTCTGTTATAAATTATTAGCAGTTTGTTGCAACTTGAAGCTATGTTAGGGCAATATACAGGATGTGTATCATATGATCTACATTAGCATTACATACACAAAAAGTACTTATGCTGTAGTAATAAACAGACATACAATGATAATTTGGTATAGAGATGTACCAGGTATTCATGTTCAATTGCTATGTTATAAACTGGATGGGATCTCAAAGTACATTGTGTTATCTGATATGCACTTTGCTTTACAAACAAAGCTATTTCACTGTCTATGTGTTTTTATTGTCGAACAAATCAAATACAACTGAGTTATATTACCCTTCACAATTTCCATATTAAGTTATGGTCAAGAAAACGCAGATAATTAAACAAATGTTTTAAAAATGGTAAAATACGAGTTATGCCGAGATATTTCTCTTATTAAAAGGTATGAATAAAAAAATACCGAACAAAAAGGGTGGTTTCTCCATTTAGACTAGGGTAGTTTATAAAAGACTACAGTATGACATATGTATGCACAAAATTTCTCCACAAAAACATTGACATTTAATACGTATACTACAAGGAAACAACTTACACTTAATTTAGTACAAAAATTAATGTAGTTTTCTACAAAATCTTTTATTCCCTAGAAGACAAATATCTGCTCCAAGTTTTCACCTTTGAGTTTATGATAGGCGGCGCACGAGCAGCTAATACCCTGATCACATTAACGCTACAAGCTCCGTACGAGTAGGTTTTCGGTCGAAATTTTGCAAAATCACACGGAGTCCGTACGGACATCGTTGACTCTTGCGAGCATCGTACGGATTTTTTGAACTCGAAGAGGACTCGGGGCCTCGGTAAAAATGTTTCACTGAGCTCCCGAGTTCTCGCATCGTTCGTAGTAGTTTTCGAAGTCGGGAGCAGCTCGCAATGGCCCCGTATGGGCACCGCAAGGGCCCCGGTAGACCTTGTACGCGTATCGCACGTTGTCCGTGAGGATTTTGAACACAGCGAGGCCCGTAAGAGCTTGCCGGTGCTCGCACGTCTATTGCAGGGGAGGAGCACGGTCAACGTGCGATGTTCGTACGATACTACGGACACCGGGTGGGGAACGCACGAGGCCTACAGGACAATACGTTCGCTGTGCGGGCTCCGTACGACGTCCTTGACGATTCTAGCTGAAAATGAGAAATTATCGCCGAACTGGTTTATTCCTATCGTACAGGCTCCGTGCGGACTTTGTACGGGCACCGTACGAGCGCCGTACGAACACACGTGCATCGTTAAATGTATGCACAACACGTCTCACGCATTGAAAGACAATATTTTCCACATAATCACAACAACAGCCAACAATCGGATGTCTGGCAATTGGCTGTTGTCCAGAGGATTATTTTGCAGTTATATATATGATCAGCTTTTTTATCCGGGTTTATGCGTTTGGTCCTAAATATTGTGAAAAATCTTGTATATAAGGGTGAGAGCATAATGTCATGTTTAAATCTTGATGTTAAAGTCAGAGCAAGGAATGGATAAAATACCGGCATAAAGACATTGGGAATTTTCCGAAAATTGCTTAATGGTAACTTTTTTCGGCCAAAGTTTTGACGGGTATTAAGTGTGATGGGTTTTTCTGTTTATTCGGGATGTAAAATAGTGGCCGTTGGTCGAAGTAAACTACGTGAGCAAAATCTTTAGTTTATGGTAGGCGTCGGACGAACAACTAATACACAGGCAGTAGTATACCGAGTGCGTGTGCGTGCGTGCTTGTGCGCTTGCGTGCGTGCGTGCGTGAGGTGCGTGCGTGCGTGCGTGCGTGGAGCATTCCTCGGACAAAAACTGAATAACTATTGCCTTTGTATCATATAAAAATCTCTAGAGCTGTATCTTTTTTGTTTATCATAGAAAACAAAACGCGGTGTTTTCATAAATATGTAATAACACATGTGTTTTGTTAAAAGCATGATATTATTTTATCCGTGTATTCTATGTTAATTTATAGTTCTTAAAAAAAAGTATAATAAACTTTGCTTGCAAAAACTATTAAAATATTTGATATTTTAATTAACACTGTACGATAGATTGATTTAGAGGTTAGCGTTATTATTATAAATGATAATAATGCACATTATCGGCATGCTGCGAATACATGTAACTTATTCCTTCTTTGACTTCGGCATTTGATTAAATGAAGAAATTATCAGTTTTTCCACTAAACGACATGTTGATTTTTACTAGTGCTATAAACACTTGTGGTACACAAGCACTCAATGTAAGGTTTGATCACCCTGTGTATGTTTTCGTCGTTCAACGTAAACACAATCTGTGATAAATATAGTAAACAGATATGAATATACATTGCTAAGATCATCTGACGTTCCATTCTTGTATAGTGTACTCACTTTGACAAGTCTTTGGAAAATATAATTCTATTGACATAGGACGAGCAGTTTTGGTCACTGTTTTCGGAGAACAGAGGTGGAATCCTGATGAGTATTGCATACTATGGTGGACACGACATGTCTTAAGATCTTCTTAGAAATTCTGTCATGCACCAGGGAGGTTACAACTTCAAAAAAATCTCGGAAAATTCTACCTTAACATGAATGAGCTGACTAGGAACTGGGCTCAGAGCTGGCAATGGAACCTATATATTACTTATAGGCAAAGAAAACACTTTGCACATAAGATACAGTTTTCGCACTTGACAGAAAGACTTTTCATATATCCATTACTGCACAAATTATAAAGACTCGGCCTTACAAATACTAAAAAGGATCGGTACTAGTTTGCATATGCGATTTAAACATTTAAAAATGAGAAAACCTATGTGTGAAGATTGTTGATATTTACTAGAGGCATCATTTCGTGACAGTCAGTCATTTTGTTTTCTTCTGTCATTTTTACAATCTACAAATATACAAGCCCATGCACAGGGAAAAGCACATATAATAAAAGTCTACACTATACATTTTAATTACATTTTTTTAGAGATATGCTGTACCTCACCAGGTACTAGGTTTTTATGTTAAAGTATAACCACTCAACCCCTATGTTTCAAGTATGTTTTCAGTTTTCCGTAAGTTTGTAATTTGTTCGGCCGCTTCACTGTCTTATTTTGCGTATATTCCTTTTTTTTGTACTTAATATTTTATTTGATACATTTGTAAATGTCAAATGAAGGTACTGTTTACAATCATGGTTGAAACTCTGTTGTAAACACGTAACTGCGATATCTGTATCATTATTATATGTGATTAGTATTCTTTAAAAAAAATACCGCCTTTATTCAACCATGAAAAACGGCCTAACAGAAATAAAATTATGTATCGTAGGTACCGAGGAGTGTGACTATCTAATCAGTTATGCATAAAGTTAAATGTAACATTTCTTGTGTTTCTGATTTGAATTTTGATGCGGCACTCCAAGGTGATTACTGATGCCACATACATGTACATTATTTTACAAAATATCACTGTCATTCACTTTGTGTTAGAAAAAACAGTATACAACAAATTGCAAAACATTTCCAAAATAACGTTATCAGATGCACAACAAAGTGCGCACATTTGTTAAATTTTACTACTTACTTGGGTACTCAAGTAATTAAAGTGTTCGAGATGAAAAAGGACATCTGTAGAATAGTCCTCGCCCCTTTAATAAGTATTGGGTAGAACAGGCGATTAGCTCAACACCAGCAAACGTCATTCTGAAATCACTGACGCTCCCCGCACCGATAGTTTTGTATGTATAATGAATGTTTTTTGTACAAATGGAATGAAATTTTTAAGGATGGTCAAATAGAGATTGTGGGTTTTATCTTGCTACGGCCACCTATGTCGTGGAAATATAAACAGTCCGGTTAATTCTGGACCACCCCTCTTATACATCGTAGCTTTTTGTTTTCGCGTGCATGAGTCAGAATGCATGAATAAATACCGTGACATCTTTGTTAATCCGTTTGTTTCTCTTTCTAACACTCTTCTAAATGATAAGCATGTTTGTTGCAACCGAAAGCGCCCCATCAGTGCAGTATACATGATGTTAATACTAGTTATGATCGACATAGACTTTATATACACAATAATTTGTTTTATTTGTTATGTTGTACTGGCTTAGATCTCCTCTTTCATTACGTCGTGTTATGTAAATATTCACTTTGCTTGCAAAAAGAATTAACAAAAAAGACTATTTTATCCTACACATCTGACTTGTTTCTATGACCTCTTACTCCTACATCTTATGTCTTTTGGCATTTTCTAAAAACTTATTTGCAGTATCACAGCAAATTCTTAAAGACTATAATGATAAATGTATTTGCAAGACATCTCCCGCCTGGTAAGAAAATACTTTCCACAAAGATCTAGGTACATATAGCTGTGCACTTCAAAGACAAAAGTTTTCCACAAAATATCACAAATTGCTGCTCGAAATAGTCACTTGTTTATATAAAAACTACGTTAGGAAACTATTGCAATTTTGATAGTCGCCGGACGAGCAGCTAATACACAGGTTCATGAGTGCGTGTCTTGTCTGCAACATTCTCCTGAAAATACTGAATAGCTATTGCCTACCTTTGTTACATTTAAAAAGAAATTCATAGCTACATGTATATCGTTATGAATTTTTTAAAGACCGAAACGTTTAGTTTATAATATATGAAAATGTGTGTGTTCTGTTAAAATCACGATACAGTTTATGTTTGCATTCTTTGTAACCCAAAAATAAAAAAAAGAAGTTTGCTTGCTGGAACTTGTCCAAAACTATTTAAGATATTGAATATTTTAAGAAAACGGGTAAGATAAACTGATTTGAAGGCAAGCTTCTATGCACGAATAATTCATTCTTTCTGGGATTTCGGCACTTTGAATAAAGGAAGAAATTGTCAGTTTTCCCACTTAACGACAGACTGTGTCTGTAAAATACTTCACTTCAAACAACATCTCTGATAGATATAGTTGACATGACTAAAACATGACAATCCATCCTGTTTTTATTTTGGTAAGCTTTAGGTCAGTTCCCTTTCATGTATTAAGCATCGTTTAAAAAAACAAATAAAAGACGTCATTTGCGTATATGGCCATTGAGAAAAGAAATATAAATACACGTGATTGCAAAATCCGGATATTTCTTATCAGTAACAGGTTTGTGCTATAGCAACATACATAACAAACGCCCTTAACAAACGAATTTCTTCAATCGTTTGCCAATACGCTAATAAATTAAGCTTTTTAAATCACATTATAGCGTCTTGAACACTAAGTTTTAGATACGTCTACATCTAGCCTGAAAGGTTTATGTTTATGGCTCGAAAGTTGAAAATAAATAAATAAAACTAAACTTATGTAAAACATTTTGCGTCTAGGTCTAGTTACGCACGCGCTAAATAATTTATTTTCACTACGGGTTTGCCAGTAATAAATGTTTTATATATATACATAATAATAACATGCAAAGCTTGTCTTCGGCGCATGACCTTGTATTGTCGAAATGATAGGTGAACATGATTAACGAAAATCAGTTCAAGCAAATTATTATGTATTTCAGACTTACACTGAACAAATTTTAACATCGTTTTAATCTAATGCACATCACAATATAGTTTTAGTTAAGTAAATGTGGGCCGTTCATTGTAGACTTGCTTCTGTTTTTCACAATCATCTACTGTATAGCTACTCTAAGACTTACTGTAACAGTGGATAAATGTCGATTTATTGATGTAGCATATGATTAAAAGAGATAAGCAATTATAATTTTAAAAGCCGGATAAAAAATAATAATTTACTCATGCCTTTTAATACACGTTTATAACATACATGATACTCAGTACTAGATTTTGAATGTAATATCATATATTATGCTATTAGTTATGTGTTGAGTTACGTAAATAAATTACTAAAATGAGTTACTTTTGCTACAGTCGCAGAAAATTGTACACTTTTTATCTATGATATGTTTGGGGTATCAAAATGATACTAGATATATCTGTGAAATCACAGATAAAATACAGGTGACTATTGTTAGTTTTGGTGTAATATCACCACGTTATAATTTCACCGAGTGGGTGCCAAAAGTGATATTTTCACGAGTGGTGCAGCCACGAGTGAAACTAATTTCTGTTGTTGTTCATGAGTGAAATTCACTCATTCATTACGCTCGGTATACTTTTTGAAGTTAATCCGGGTAACATATTTGGGTAATTTTCATTGAGTGAATTTATCGGGATAAAATCCATCGTTATATTTCGATAAACCAACGATAAACATAAAATAAAAATAAATTCTAAATATAACTCACTTCTAGGAAAAATCCGTACTTGGTTTTCGTTCATTTCACCTTTTCATTTGGGCATATTGATCAAAATTCTAATGTACTTGATCGAAATTGATTGATTAGATTGTTCTGAAATGTTTATGCCTCCGAAAGGTGGCATATTAAAATCGCACCGTCCGTCCGTCTGTCCGTCCGTCTGTGCGTCCCCACTTAGAAATTCGTGTCCGGACTGTAACTTTGTCATGCATTAAAGGATTTTAAAATAATTGGACACAGATGTCTAGCACATCAAGATGACGTGTCGCGTGCAGGACCTGCGTCCCTACCTCAAAGGTCAATGTCACATTTAGAGTTTGACGATAATGTTATCCTCTATATATGCACACATTCGTGTCTGGACTGTAACTTTGTCATGCATTGATTGATTTTAAAATAACTCGGCACAAATGTTATCATTATTTCTATTTGATTCATTAAAACACTATACGCTCTTCTGTTAATACTAACTATCACTATGGAATTTTGAGTATGCTAGTTTTGAATACGCCTTTCATTTGTATAAGTAAAGGTCTAAAGTAATACAATGTAATACAAAATTCGACACAAGCTATTGCAGTTACGAAACAACGTATTTTGCACTAACGAAGTCTAAGCCTGTAAATGTTCGATAGAAATACGAGTTCACTGACCAACCTTCGTCTAATTACACGATTAGTTTTATTCCATGAGATCGCAAATGCTTGACAATTTCCTGAAGACTTTCGTGAAAATTAACTCTGCTGAACAAAAGTCAAACGACAATACAGTAAAAACATAACATCTAACCGTGTTGTTTTGCAAAACAAAAAAAAATCAAGAAAAGTCTGATGCGATGTTGTTATGATAATATCCGGACGTTAAGTCAAATCTTAACATGTGTCTCCCTTTTCCGTTAATAATATATATTCTAAACCGAGTTTCAGTTCCTCGAAACCTTATTTTCCAGAAAGATTGTTGGACACAGAGGATTAACTACATTTTTGTTCTAAATGTTCAATCGGATACGCTGATTTTCTACCTATTCGTAATAATTCTGATATTGTAGCCACAACAAAAGGCATTTTTTCTCAAGCGGCCTTGTTGTTTTTTAAACTAACTGATTTTGGGATATGGGTAAAAGAAATTATGTATCCATTTTTAATTACGACAATAATGTTACATTATGTAGCAGTTTTCTACAAACTTATTTCAAATCAAATCCATGGGGTCAAAACATCTTTATGTAGACTTCTGTGGTGAAAACTTTAAAAATCACCTTCTCGACTATATGGTAAAAATTTGGAAAAAAATGTGTTTATCATTACTAAAAATACAAAAAAGTAGTTTATTATCTGCATATTCTGAAACAAACTTGATGACATAGCAAAACGTGTTTTGGTGTGCTTGTGACTTTGGCATGAAGGACAATGGTACTCGGACAATCGTGGCCATTTTGTTATAACGTTACTTGTTTTTAAGGCAGCAGTTTTTTAAAGGATAAGTTTTACATTCATCCCGGATAATCTACAATACATAGTTTGAATAGTTGATATCAGTCTCATCTCTAACAAAATAACCAGTCTTACAAAAATTACACAAATTTGGACATTGCATGAGAAAAACTAATACTAAAATTAATCATAATGATTTTCAAAATGCAATTTAAAATTGTGAACCTCATACTGCTCTTTATGACTTTATATTCACATATTAACGAAGCAAATTATGAACGACTTAGTCTGTAATAAAATGACCGGCGTCACAGGAGAATGGGTCTTTGAGGATTTGTTACATTTTAGTTTGCGTCAAATCATTAATATTCTGACATGTTCATTATTGATACATTTTCTGAACAAAAACTGGAAATATATTATATATATATTCCATGAAAAATAGTAGTAACCATCAATCTAACGCACTACCGTTGTAACGTCGTTTCTGATTACTTACGTACGAAAAATTAGTTTACGAAAGTTAAATTCTTTTTAACACGTCGATTCTGATTGGTTACGTCATTTAATTGATGATTTAAAACATATATACAGTGGTCTGTAATTATTGCATTTTTGAGCATTGTGTGTTAGAAAAAAGTTAGCAGGTTATTTTGATGCCTTTGTGACGGTTTTAAGTTGTCACAGTTTTAACGACTCTGGCTAACATTTAAATTTAGTTAATGCCGTCGCCGATGAAATAATTCAACACAGAAACTGAAGAACTCAGTAATTTAAAAAATGAAGGAAAAGAAACCTATAAAGAAAAGGCTGTAGAAACAACCAACTTGATCTAAATAAATTGAACGAACACATCGACGACCTTAATTCACATAAATATCAGCCACCGTCTGAGGGAAAGTAATAGAAAACAATATGAGAAAAATTATCATCAGATTCAAATCAAGATTTTTGAAAGAAAAACTCTTAAGAAACAAAAATAACTGCCTAAACCAACATACTTCACCAATGATCTGACGCAAACAAATTATAGGGGTTTCCTAAGTGTTGGTCATAAAACACCTAATGAAGTACACAAATGCTGGACAAATAATAGAATTATATACTATTAACACAAATTGGGATACATTAAACGTGTACAAAGCAGTCCATGAATGCTGGCTGAATCTACCTTTACAAGAAAATGACCAAAATGTTTTAAAAGAAACCTGTTATGTGCTTGGTACATGTCCTTATTGAACTGACTTGTTATTAAAAGTTATGCAGTATATTTCGCAACTGTGCATATCTGTTTTACCTGTATTTAGTTTATATCAATAAGGATAAACCGGTTATGTAAAACCATGTGTACAGTTAAATCAGCAAGAAAGCGCACTTATAATAGTGACTATTTTTCGAATTCAGTACATGTAGTTACGGTTTCAATAGCTATGCCTTTTATTAAATTATCACAAGAACAAGACATTAATCTGACATAATACACTGAAGACTGCACGAAAATAACTTTGTGAACCTGACATTAACGTTCCTTACATATTGTACCGGTACATAAAGATTATCTCGTCTATATGATTATTACTATACGAGCATGCATGTATATATCTTAATCATGTTTTAACGTAGACAACGAGAAAGAATGATAAAAGTACTGATAGCGATGGCTTAACAACGTAGTTTTATCAACTGTTCCGTATTGAGTAGTTCCCTGATTAGATATCATCGGTTAACAAACATACTTGATTAATATATGCTATGTGGTTGACTAACCATCTGACGTCCTGTGCACGCATTCACAAACTTTTCAGCGTCTATGTGCATCTTAGGCCAATAACATTTTGTACAAAAGCATTCGTTTGTGCCAACTGTACCCAAGTGCACCTCGTGAGCTAATTGAATACACCGTTGTCTACGTTCTCGGGGTATGACTATACGTGTTCCTCGTAATACGATATCCCCTACACAGCTTATTTCATTACGGATAGAAAAGTAATCAACACAAGTTTTATCCCATGACGCCTGGTGATAACAAATTCTCACCTGTTGTAGCTCAAAGTCCTGTTTCGAGTGTCTCTCAGTTAACTCCAAAGATAAAGAACTTGGCACTGCTTCCTTTGAAACGAATTTCACATAACATTCCAATTCAAACTGCAGAAATTCGTCATTCTAAGGTAACTGATTATCTCAAACCAGTCGTGAAAGTTCATCCGCGCAATTACCTACACTTCGACTTAATTGTGCATGAGTATTGTATTAATCTTAACTGCCATCTTTTTATTCTTGCACTTGGTTTCGACTTTAGGCCAAACAAAATAGTTAATGCTTTATGGTCCATTACTATTTCAAAGTTAATTCCATATAAGTACACATGGAATTTCTCTACACTCCAAACTACCGCCAGATCTTCTTTTTCTGTTGTTGAGTAACGTTTTCAAGTATCTGATAATAACCTGCTAGCATATGAAATACATGAAACTTTACTTTCGCCATTTTATTTTTGCACTTAAATTCCTCCAAAACCTATATAAAGATTAATATTATTTTATTTCGTAGTAAATCATTTTAATGCATTTTTTTAGAAAAAAGAAACACAGATTTCTTAATTTACGTTGACGACACTATTTTTATTGTGACGTCATATAAGCGTCGCTCAGTCCGGTTCGCGCGTGGAATATATATTTATTGAATAAATGAAAAGAGGTCTTGGTCTGTTATTACAAGCTGAGATAAAAAAATCTTGGTCTTGAAGTAGTGCTCACTCAGTATTGTCAAAATTGATTCTTGCTAAATAGAGCAAGTATCTTTGTATATGATTAGGACAGACTCTCTAGCTCAGGCAGCAAGTCTAGCTAGTGAAGCAAGTCTGAGTATTTGGGTAAAAAAGTCCAAAAAGTGCAGCAAGTCCAAAAAGTGCAGCAAGTCCAAGAAGTGCAGCAAGTCCAAGCTAAGGCAGCAAGTCCAAAGAGTGTAGTAAGTCCAAGGAGTGCAGCAAGTCCAAAAAGTGCAGCAAGTCAAAGCAGTACAGCAAGTCAAAGGAGTGCAGCAAATTTAAGGAGTGCAGAAAGTCCAAAACGTGCAGCAAGTTCAAGGAGTGCAGCAAGTCCAAGAAGTGCAGAAAGTCCAATCTGCGCAGCAAGTCCAGCTAGTTTATCTGCTTAAGCCTTTACCAAGTCTAAGTAAGATATTGTCACCTCCGTAGATAATCCCCCTTTGATAACGTTGACAACCTACTCCAGAACTGTTCACTTTCACCTGTGTTTCTCAGCATTAAGGCTGAAATAACCGAAAGCTTTGGTACCTGTCAAAGACTCTTTCAACGTTCTAAAACTATTTTCCTGCTCTTTTCCCCAAACAAATACAGAATCCTGTCTTGCTATTTTACGTAATGGTTCGGAGATTGTAGCAAAATTTGGTATAAGCCGTGCACTGTAATTTACAAGACCGAGAAAACGTCTTGTTTGTTTTGCAATCGTCGGTCTTGGTGCATTTCTTACTGCTTTGACTCATTCTTCCGTAGGTTCGATGCCATGTTTTGACTACACATGTCCTATGAATGTGATTTTGTCCATTCCTTGATATAAAGCACGATTTAATGTCAGCTTTTTTTCTTTTAATCTTTCAAATACCTTTTCCAAACGCTGGTCGTGTTCTTGCTTTTATTGCCATGAACTATCAGGTCGTCTGCCAAATTTTCAACACCTTCACAGTCCGCGAGTAATAATTTGCTGATACTTTTCCGGAGCAGCGTTTACACCGAAATTTAACGTTGGCATGTCGCATGTCAACAAAAATTCTGATATCGCCGTCTTTATTTGGCACATTAGCAGGACTCATCCACGGGCTTGGCTCATTTACTTTCCCGATTATGTCCATAGCCACCAGTTCATCTAATTTTTCACTCACTTTCTCTTGCAATTAAAATGGTATCCTGTACATCTTCTGTGCTAGAGGTTTTACTGTATTTTGTATAGGCAGTTGTAACTGAAAATCCTTGAGTCGCCAGACTCCTGTGAAAACACTATCCTATTTGCTCAAAACTTCTTCCTGCACAAGATTGACTCCTAGTTTCAACAGTTCTAATTCTTTTGCGCTTTCTTTGCCTAATGAAGCTTGGCCCTTACCGTCCATCACATATATATCCATCGTCATATATTTTCCGTTCACTTTTTTCACCGTTCCGTCAACTGTAGATTTGCCAAGAAGGTTTAGTGGTTTTACCGCGCCATACAGAAAAAGTTTTCTTTCAGTTTTCTCTGTTTTAAATTGACAATTTTCAATTAAAGTGAATCCCAAAGATCTTTGTCAATCAAATTGACTTACGCGCCAGAATCGATGACAAATTGTACATCTATGCAATTTAAAGAAAGTATTACCTTTTCCAATTTCGATCCACTAATAACAAATGTATATTCTTTTTGTCCTTTACTTCCTTCACTGATCTTCCGAATTATTCACAAGCCCGGAACGACCCCTATTTCGTTAATATTCCTGTTTACCAGATTTTGTCCGTAACTTGGTTTTGCAGCATTTCTTAAAATGGCCCAAGAGTCAACATCGATCACATACTTTATTCCTTGCAGGACAATTCCCATCTGCACTCATATGTCCCACACTGCGGCGTCGATAACATATTTGCTGTGAATTTTTAATATCTACTTTTATATATTTTTAATGACCTAACATTTTTCTGGTGTGACTGTTAAGACCTTGCACCATTGCATTTGTACTTGCTCTATTATGTCCCATTTTGTTGACACATTCCGGGATACTCGTTTTCACGCTTTCATTTATTTTCTGTGATTGTGATGCAGCTACTGTCATTGTAGAAGCAGTTTTACATATTTATCTAGCTTCAAATCGTGTCCCTTTTTAATTTGTTCTTTATTTCGATGACTGGCACTTCTCAATCCCCCCTTATCTGTTCGTTGGTGTTTGCAAATTCACAATGTGCCGCTTGTTGTCATAGTCTGAAAACATTCTGTTCTACTGTTTTAGAGTCTGTCTGTTTCATGGCTCTGAATTGGTACATTTCGTATGGCACATTCACTTTTGTAATAAAGTAAAATTTTCACTGCCTTTTCGTAGTTGTTATCACCAATTTCTCACTCTTAAAGAAAATGTCTTATACTTCCATTCCCGCACAATGAAGTAAAAGGGAGCGTTTCTGGTCATACTTTGAAATTCACGGTCCTCTGAAAATAGTTCAAATGATCGAAGCCACCGTTTCCACAATGTTCCCTTTTGTGATTGTTCACAATGAACGTTAAAAGTTTCTATTCCGGTTAAACCTACACATTTAGACACTTTTAAACGAATGTTATCACGTCCCGACGAATTTAATCTGTCATTTGATATTCCATTTTCAAACAATCAGAATTTAATCTCTTAAAACCACTATTTCTTCATTTAACCAAAAACTTCTTCTTCTCGAATTTATTCATTGTCCAATCGTCCGGGATTTTAATCCAAACAAAACATCCCAGTCGTCGCTAAAATGTAGTGTCATTCATAGAACACCTTGAAGTTTATATATTTATTTACTACAAGCATGAACTCTCAAATTCCCAGATACATTACATGCATACATATCATTACATAAAGTGTTGGCGTCATATCTGTACCACGTGTTTTACCGTTTATACTCTACACTACAAAAATCATGTCAGGGCTAAAATGTACAAATTTGCTACACATTAGTTTACTAAATGTTGATCACTAGATTGCCACAAATACAATAACAAATCGACTTAAACGTGTTTCACCAACAATTATGAAAGGGCAATGTATTGGAGAAATGCTTGTTTAGTAAAAAAACAGTGTATTTGAAAATATAGAATATCTAAGTAAATAACCTTCCTCGTCTACTCTTTTTTCTGCATATCAAAAAGCTTTCGACAGTCTAAATCATTATGTTATTTTTAAGTGCTTGCATCGCCTTAACTTTTGACAATTCTTTATAAATTGGAATAAACTTTACAGCAAAAGGATACATAGTTTGATAATAAGTAATGGTTATTTGTCAGAATGTTTCCAAATTAACGATGTGTTCGACAAGATGCTCTTTATTATCTTCCTTATTCATAATTAACATTACGGTTTTAACAAATACAATAGCAAAAGACAATCTCATAAAAGTATAAATGTACAAAACACAGAAATAAAACATACTTTATTCACAGACGATCCGACTTATTTAAACAATGGCTAAAAAGATTCTTTCGAAAGACTTTCGAATTTATGAATAAAAGAAAATATTTTAGGACTCAAAATATTACATCGAAATCAAAGGTCTTTAGAATAGGATCACTAAAACAATCATGCATGCAGACTTCTTTAGCATACTAAAACAGCCAAACATTTAGCATGCCTTTTTTTCAGTGATAAAGAACGAAAACGCAAACTTAACCATTTCGTTTATCCTTTTACTGTGCTGATCAATTCTTCGGAAAATATAATACTCCATGAGACAGTAAACCTAAAAAGTAAAACGGAAAATAATTTTAAAAAATGTGAATTAGGAGGATTACAAATTACGGATATAAGGTCGTTTTTGTAAGACCATATTGGGTTAAAAGTCCATTAGATGATGGAAATAATGCGTCATTGAAAATCCTTGACGAAAATATTCTTCAAACACCTGGATGAAAATTGATATTAGCCTGCAATTTAGAGAAGGCAGATATGTGTAATATAAGTAGAAATAATACTTTCGTAAGTCAATTTTATACCATGGTTTAAAATAAGTTAAAACATCAAGGGTTATAAGATCAAAACAAACAAACACATTATATTAAATTATTCCAAATTTAAAGTAAAAATTAATATCATATATTTGAAACATTGGCATCAAAAACGGTATAAACTATACAGTAATGCCAATGGTTTGTTAGGTGAGCCTCAGACCTATTAACACATAAATTGGCAACTCTCGTATTGTTCTACACAATTCAACCTTTTTGTTGCAAGCTACGAGACTTTGGCGAGATTTTGGATTTGAATCACGACCGTCTGTTGTCGGCCATTTTGAAATGAATCGAGGGAAATTGCTTAAAAGAAATTAGTTTTATTGTGTTCAAATCAGTTTCATTCTTTGAAATACGAAACATTTACCGATATCATTTGTACGAAATAAGTGAATATTCGGGAATACGGGAATCTAACAACAATGGCGCCTTATCAGAGCTGCCGCTAAGCTCACGTAAGGCATTATTTGCAATTTTCAAGGTAACGTTTTATCGATGTTTAGAAGTCGCCAATCCATGTGTATATAGGCCCGTGTGTGAGCGACACAGGGTCATATTGGCCAGTTTGTTTTGTCCTTTGTTTGATGTGAGGCCAAATTTGAACATTTGTATTTTGTATTCACAAGTGGCTTCACAAGTTTTTAAAACAAAAATATTTATTGTTCTCAAATAACATCTTCTTGTCGCATTCGTGCTTCTTGTTAACAGAAACTTAACAACAATCGTGATTCATTCATAATTATATCAACATCTATATCATTGCGGATGGTCAGTTGGCAAGGGAATATACTGAGCCGTAATGATTTTATGTCATAAATGCTGAACTTGTCAGTAGAAAAATATGTAACATTATTTTTCTTATAACTAAGTTACATTTTAGTGCGCATTAAGTTTGAACATTCCCGTCAGGGTTTGTAACAAACGTGGTATTTGTACTTCCGCAAGATGCACAATTGACTTTTATTGTATTCGTTGTTAATGCATGTTATGTTTTTAAATCTCAAAATATTTCCAATCCGTGAATGTTATAGATTCTATCATTAAACTAGTCCATATGTTAATACAGTGTATCATACCTTAAATGCCACAAAATGTGATTTGAACATTTTTTTGTATTTGACCGCTACACAATTGTTTTATGATTTAATTTGAAATTTCTTTCATAATTGACCCTGACCGAATCACGCTTTCGAGCACATTTTGATGGATAACCTTGTCTAATTTAATTATCACCGTTTCCTCTTTTACTTACATCTAAAAAACGACTCGGTGACACTGAATACGGTAAATATGGGTACCCTTGCACCACTAATATCTAATGGTTTGAAACATTTCCTTTTGTATTAGAACTTTAAATTTGATCTAATCTGCTAGCATATATCAGTGTTTGCAAAGCTACCTGTCTAAATAATGCTTCGAAAATGAACTCAGTGGCACGAAATTATTCTTAAAAATGGCAATTTGAAAACCCACTAACATTAAAATGTAATTATCTAAGAATAGAGTCTTAATGTACACCCTGTTATATTTGTGTCCTCTAACATCTTTGGGTCTATCTTCAAGTATCATGTCCGTTTATCATATGCACTGGTTTTATGCATAGCGTTTTTGTAATATTTCTATAACCACGAGCTCTCAGCCCTCCAAAGACATATCAGGTTAAGTATACCCCCGAAACGAATTTTGGGAGGTATAAAGGAGTCACCCGATGGTTGGTCGGTCCGTTGCATTTTCCCTGTCAGGAGCATAACTTGAAAACTACTCGTTGGAATTCAGGAATTCAATAAAACATCATACAATGGTCTAGCACAATGAGAGGGAGAGCAGTGTACAAGAACCATAACTATATCTTGGCGTATTACAGAGTCATTGTGTTTTGTTACTTTTCCTTGTCTGAGGCATAACTTGAAAACTACGGATTAGAATTCAATACAACTTCATAATTTGGTCAAGCACAATTAAAGGAAGTGCAGTGTACTATAAACATAACTATATTTTGACTTAGTACAGAGTTATTGCCCTTTGTAAATTTTCCTTGTCCGGAGCATTACTCGAAAACTACTTCTTGGAATTCAATACTATTTCATACAATGGTCAAGCACAATGAGAGGGAGTGCAGTTAACGAGAACCATAATTTTATCTTGCATTTTTACAGAGTTATTGCCCTTTGTTACTTTTCATTGTACAGAGCATAACATGATAACTACTGCTTTGAATACAATACAACTTCATACAATGATTAAGCACAATGAGAGGGAGTGCAGTTTACGAGAACCATAATGCTATCTTGCATTATTACAGAGATATTGCCCTTTGTTACTTTTCCTTGTCCGGAGCATTACTTGATAATTACTGGTTGGAATTCAATACAACTTCCAATAATGGTCAAGCACAATGAGAGAAAGTGCAATGTGCAATAACCTTAACTTTATCTTGACTATTACAGAGTGATTGCCCTTTGTTGCTTTTCCTTGTCCGGAACAAAACTTGAAAACTTCTGGTTGGAATTTAATCAAGCACAATGAGAGGAAGTGTTGTGTATAATAAACTTAACTCTCTCTTGACTAATTACATAGTTATTGCCCTTTGTCACATTTCCTTGTCCGAAGCATAAGTTGGAATTCAATACAACTTCATACAATGGTCAAGCACAATGAGAGGAAGTGCAATGTACACGACAAATAACTATATCTTGATTAATTACATAGTTATTGCCAAGAAACATAACTACATTTTAGTTTCTATAAGGTATTCGGTTACTTATTACTTCTTTATTTGATACAGCAGTCTTTCTTGGGGTATTAATCACATTTAGTGATAGATCTAGTTCCATTCCATTTGTATATTGTGACATGATGATATTTACAATTGGCGGTTCACTGTTTTGTTGTGTTTCAAGGATACATCATATATATTCTTACAGAGAAATAATGGAACCAGATAACACTGCAGACAAAGCCGCAAGCATGGCCATGGGATCAAAGCAGACTTATGTCGAAAGTGTCGGCAAATCGCAACAGGTATACATGTTTTTATAAGATACAGTTCACGTTCCTTATTACATCATTTGAAGGGATGTTAACAGTCAACTTCTTATCATTAAATACAACGAGAGACAGACAAATTTATTGCGAAAATCACAATCGTTTACTCGAAAAAACTTACAAGCTGCTTAAGGCATTCTTTTGTTTAGCTTAGTCGCCCTTGCTTTATGCTTCATCAGTGTTTAATGCTAGGTCAATCTTTCTCAAAATCTAGGTCAGTAAGTCAAAAATTACAAAGTTACGCTATGTGGCAAACATGTATCAATCAAGTTTTCATTATTTGCTTGAGAGTGCTTGTCACTCAGTGACCAATATACTTGACTTTCTTTTTAAGTTTGATTGCTGTAGTTGGCTTATATCAATGAAAGGGCTTTAATAAACTGTATTGCTATCAACCAACATTTCTTTAAACATTCTGTATAAAGTTTTCTGTTAACGGGAAAATATGCCTCGATTATGCACAGCCTATTACATGTACCTTTGTTTATCATATGGTTTGTCAGAGGAATTCTTCCGAAAGTACATACCCTGCAATAAGTCAGGCTGTCAAGTCTATGTAAATATTGGAATACGAAATATGCACGTTTGATTCTAAGGTTTCCTTTTCCATCACATAAGGAGCAGCCTTGCTATAGTAGCAAAAATCTTTAAAAATATTTTTCTTGAATCTAATATATGCGTAAAGCAAGATTTCTCTGTAGCACATCTGCAATGCCCTTTGTAGAAAAGAAAATGGTTTTGGTCTACTACTCATAGGGCGACAATTATTAAAAACAGAGGAGTATCAACTAACTATTATCAATACACATCAAATGTGTTTTCAAGACAGTGATACTGTATTGCACCTTACAAGAACACTCTACATGTTTCATGATGGACCGCAATGCCTTGATATCAAGCATGTAACGTTTTTGTCGCTTTTGTTGGCAGACGTAAAGATTGAAACGTGTGCGTCATTTTTTCTATACAGCAGATAGATAGATAGATTTATTTCAGTATATCACAGATGTACAAACATGGTTAAAAAAACATGATGCATAAATATACAGATAATTAGATGTATACACAAGTTTATAAACCATGATATGCACATCAATACCAAGGATAACACAAAAAGGGGAAAAGTGATTCTCCCTTATTTCTATTGTGGTCCTTGTCATTGATGGCACACAACGGAAAGGCATGATTATTTACTTCAAATGAATCAATGGTATCATAATTGTATAGTATCACAGACCTAGGTTATTACAACATCACTGTATGCATGAGATCAAAGTACTGTATGACTAGACATTTCAGTTATATGAGTATCAAGCAGTCTTATGACAATAAAAGCGCCGACTAGATAAAAAAAAACGTAATATACCACGTATATCTATTAAAGCATTAAACTCAAAATGCAGAGATCGTTAAGAATGATAAGACACTAAAAACAGGAATGCAAAGCGATCGTTAAGAATGATTAGATACTATGTTAAAACTAACACAGCAAAATGCTTAAAAACTGTAATATTACATGTACATGTACGTATCAACTGTGGCAAGTTATTCCAAAGGATACACCCCTGATAAGCAAAAGACTTTGTATATTAAGCAGTCATGCTTTTTTCATTTCGCGTAGTTAAACTAAGGTAGATATCCATTTTGGCATAGGGATATATGACATATATCTGGCAAAGAAAATTGACATTAATTATGCGATAGATCTTACATTCGGATGACTCGGGATATAATGTTTGATCTGTATCAAAACGGTCTTTAAACGTGCGTCTACTCTTTAAGAACGTGCGTCTACTCTTTAAGGTTTATCAACTGCTATTCCTGTCTCAAATACAAAGTAAAAACAATATATATATATAATTAATTAAATAAAAATGACTTGATATGGCTTTAAAATAAAGATTTAATTAACAAAATTAAATGTGCTACGCGTTTCATACAATTCATCAGGCACATGTGTAGTGAATACGTTTATATACGTTTTGACAGTTTGTTTACGTATCTTTAACTGATAAAAAAATGAAACTCTTTATGAACATATAACATAATGTGAATGTCTTGTATTGGTCTTACTTTTTTAATGAAGAAGGTCTTTATAAAGTTTTGTGGGTGTTTTAACTTAGGTTTACACCAGTTTAAATGTAAGTTGTCATGCAAATGGGACAAAATACTAAATCGACATACAATATCATTGTATTTGGCCGTTGTAAACACAAAGTCTCCTCTTCTTTTTCATTATGTGCCTATAGTTTTCACAGACGAGGAATGTAGGAAATGTAAGGAAAGGACCCCCGGCACCTAAATCAGGTAAGATATATGTCTATATTCAAAACCATAAGACAAGAGTTTGCTGCTCTAATTGTGTATCTTTTATACGAGTGTTGTACAACCATACTCATTTGAGACATTTTCTTAAAATAAAGCATATTTTCATTCCGCTTAGTGTCATGTATGTACGAAACCTATATTTTAATTAAGTTTTATTGCACATGTACCTGTATCATAAAGGAAATCTGACTAAAGTACGGAGATGAATATCTGATGGCCAATTCAATTTCATCTTCTTGGCAAACCAGATCTCCAGTAACTTTAAAGGCTACTTACACCTCAGACATTCGAAAAACGTTTTTTTAAGTTACAACGTGCCTGCTTCCTTAACGTAAACCCACCTAGTTCATGTTTCAAAACTAAATCCACAGTATCGACCATGAGACAATTAAAGATACATGTACGCCATCATGATGTTTCTAATCTAACGTGTACAAACAAACTCCCGCAGCAATTACTTCTCCTTACAGATTACAGTAATCACTGCCATCACAAACCGTTTTAACAAGATTTTTGTTTAAATTTCAAAAACGTTTTAATTTGAATGAAAGCGTTAGTGTTTTGTAATGCTTTTGCAGTAAGGTTATTTTTAAAATATTTAACGGTCAAGAGGTCAGGTACAAAAGTCAATTTAAAATAGTGATTTTTATAAAATTGTATACATGCCGTCACGTGACATTTTCGGTCATCACGTTGTATCTTGTAAAGGCAGTGATTTGAGATTGGAGCTCACCAAATCATATCGCTGTGAGGAGCTATATGTAAAAGCCATGACGGCGTTGTAAAAATAACGAATGCGCAAGATACACTTTGGGATCCCAATTAAATACAACGTTTTTTACCATAATATAGACATTAATTTCGTTTTCAAAACCTTCTTCCTTCGATTTGTTTCAAAAAATTAGTAAATGGTTTTTGCTGAGCAAAAACAATAACTATTGAATTGAATATGCTTTGTAACAAAACGAATAAGACGTTCCAACATTTAAGTTCTGACACATTGCCAGCTTTCCCCTGCAAATTATTTGCTTATTGCTGAAATTGTCTCCCTTGAAAATACGCTATCGGTGTAATCAATGTCTCAGTACGGTATATTTCGTTTCAAAACGTATAGTAAGCATTTTGAGACTATAACTCTTTTGATATTAGCGCAAACTACAATGTTTCTTCTTTAAAATGGTGTAATAATGATTAATAGTGAAGTTCTTCTGGCTATCCTCTTCTATACGAAATGTTGACTTGAACGCTCTATATACGTAGAAGAAAACACACGACTTATAGAATTTGTCGTTTGTAAACAGTTTTTAAGTGTATGTGCACAAACTAAAAGTTATGAGGACTCTGGTGGTGTTTATAATCATTGGATCATTAGTGATCTTTTAGCGTCCCTCTTTGATCTGAATTAGTCATATTTTGACAAACACTTGGCACATGTATTAATACTATTAATTGACTAAATTCCTATTCGACTTGAAAATGCAACATAATTTGATACAACTTGAAAAAGATAAAACTTACTGCCCAGAGTCAAAATGTATGTGAAAAATATATTTTGCTCTACGAAATTTTTAGGCCTCAGAATAAGTTTTATCAGGGATATCATGCCCATACAAACAAGACATTTAAGTATAAAATATGTTTGCAAACGGCACGAATTGTCAAACGCTTACATAATATATTCCATCAACCTTAAAGTCGATATAGAGGTTATATTGCGTAAAAAGCTTCAAAAAAATAATGTGACAGTAACTGAAAGGCAAATACCTAAAACACCTAAATCTATTTTATGTAAGTCTCTGCTGAAAACTTTCATTGTTTGTGTTTCTGCTTTCAACATAAGAGATAAAGGTGCATTTTTCGTCTGTGTTCCATTTCATCGTATTCATTTTGTGGTTACTGATGGCTGCTTGTAATATACATGAAGTGTCATAAACTGACAATAACGGTCGTTTCAGTTTGTTACTGTTTGTTACCGGTATCCGCTTGATATACATATATAGTCCGAGGAAAGATATGAAAAAATTGAGATAAGGTACAATTTTTAGGATAACTTTATATTTTAAGGCACTTTATTTATGCGAAAGATGCTACATGTACACAATGTACGTATAGTGTAATGTTTTTAAAACTGATTTACAGTCCGCTAGTCCTTTTGTTTTAAAGGTCCCATTGATTGAAAAAATTTCTTTTTATCATTTGAATATTATTCGTCAGCAAATGCAAATGTGACAATTTTTAACGAAAAATACTGAGGGGTTACCTGTCCGTAAGTCCATAAAGTTCTCAAAAAAACACACCTGTACGGAAAGTGACGATAATATTTCCGGAAACCTACGAGCGGCAGTTTCGGAATCGCTAGCCTGGAGTGACGTCATTTGCAGTACAATCGTGTCCGATAACAGGTACTCTAACAACAACAAAAGCGATAATTTCATCTTATTAGGCATCTTCAGAGAGTAGAGATGAAGATATTTTGAGCCCGTAACGTATAGAACGAAGTGCGTGTAATGTTATAAAATTATTTGATTAAAGTATAAAGATACAGCAGTTATGTCGAGTTTTTTTGTATGCAAATGACACCAACTTCTGTTTCTGTTTGTTTCTATCAAAATGAAATCTATGTGTCATTCTTAAATGTGTAAGAAAAGTACAATGCAAATGTATCGAAACGATCTAAATGTATGCATGCACGTGAGTTACAAACTATACAAATATGGACGATATTATATTTCCATTGATGATGAAAATGAGAACACAAATGCTCGATCTAATTACAATATCTAAAATGATGAGCTTGATTTTCCATGACACGTTTTCTTGTGGGTAGTTTAAAGAATTAGATTTACAATTGAATTAAGAATGTAAATCAAAATAGGTTACACGATTTTGTTGGTTAAAAACAATTCTGACGCAAATCTATTTGAAAACTCTTTATAATTAAAATCGCGATATCTACCTAAATACGTGTCAAATTTCACTTTAAGAAAAATATTTCATTCGAGTACATAAAATGTGTCATCGGCAACCAAAAAGATATACTTTCTGAACATTTATAGGGTTGCTGGAAACTTTCTTTTGCTGAATTGCTTTTTATCAAGTTGTATATAGTTCTATTTATGTTTTTCAAGATTGAAACTTGAAAACAAATATGTGACGTGGACTGAGAAAATGGGTCCAGATGAGCATTAATTATTACTTCGCAAATGTAAAATGACAAATAACTGATTTTCACTAAATTTCGACTAGGCGTAACCATTTAAAAAATGATGTTAATTGGAAATGGCAATCACAAATATGCATGAAAATGATTATATCATGTCTTTATCGTAAAGCATATTACCATAGCAACCACTAATTCTGTCACATTCGAAAAAGTTAAAATGAGGGCACGGTCAATAAAAATGAGGATTTATTGAAAAGTTGAAAAATGACAACAAAATTAAAACAAGCGAAATACTAAACAATGAATTATGTGTTATCAGATTAAATTTCAAGAAAAAATACCGCCATATGAATGTGTAACAAGGCAATCTACAACGTCAAATATACTGACGTTAAAATTACTGTTTTGACGTCACAAACGTCATGTGAAGAATAACAATGTGTGTTATCTGAAAACAAGCATAACTTTAAAAGTAGTTGGTAGATTTACTTGAAATTTTCAATTCATAGTCAACAGACTTCACACTTTAAGAAAACATGTAAAACAAAATGTGTGATTTTTACTCATCTGGACCCATTTTCACAGTCACAGTCACAGATAATGGTTTCATAATTTTAATTGGACACTTTGCATGTTATTAAACTATATTGTTGTTGTTTTTGTTTTTGTATATTGTTGTGTAATTATCAAATGCAATTGACCAGTGTGCAATATGCAATAATGTGTGACCAGTTAGATTGCTGGCATGGGGGCGCCAATTAACAACAAATCATATCGCATCCTTTGTTGTGACTTATGCCCTTGGGCTAGATTAACTGTAATTCCTTCAATGGTTAGATCTACGTTAATTATTTACCATGGCAACGTTGTTAAAACGAGATATTGTTTAAGATTTTAAAACTTTTATGGATTACTGGAGTGTTCCGCACCGTGTAAGTTAAACTTCTAGTAGAGTAACAGTTATATTCTATATAGGGCCTTTGTTCTACATTATTTTTTTTAAATGATTTTAAATATAACTGCCAGCTTTTGTTATAAAGACTAGATCTTAAAAACATGTGTCTTTAATATTATCATAATATTCTGTAATAAAATAAATTTTGTAACAAAAGTTTCAACCTAACATCCTCGTATATGATGTAATTTGACATGATTTAAGTTATAGAAGTGAAATTCTAGATTGGAAAAGATTGACAAACAAAGTCTAAATCTTGTTATAAGAAGAAAATACTTAAATTGAAGATCGAGAGCATTCTACAAAGGTCGAATTATAAATACATTTTCTGTTTTTATGTCGTGCATGACTTTCAACGCTTGGTCGTTTCACGCAGTTGCTACTCAAGAATTTTGAAAAGTTCGTCATACAGTCACATGAAGTTCGGACCCGAAAAGTTATTTTTATAAAACACCCCGGGCCGACCATAAAAACATATATAATTCGTATTATGTATGCTTGATAGTCACGCCGGGGTGTTTTATAGAAATGACAAATTTCATTCGACTGCGGTTCGTCCCTATTGTCTTTGTCACTGACTTTTTATATTAGAGTCCCAAGGTTACTGGTGTAGGCTTATTCTCTCACTCCATTTGTTGCTGCATCCACCCAGAACACACTAGGCGCCTCCCATTTACAAAAATAATTTAAATAGTAAGTTAATCGCGTTTTTACACGGAGTTTTGTGTGCTCGTTTACTATAATCAATGTAACGGATCTTTCTCGAGTCCTGCAAGTGACGTCACACGGAAACTTTTCCGATATTTTGCGGAAGTCGCCGAGGATCGTAATATTTGCGTTTCGGTGAAATTCCGGCCAATTTGTATTGGTGATTTATGTCCCAATAAACACGTTTCTTGTCGAAAATTTCCACTCAACTGGGTTCAGTGCACTTAATTAACAAATGGCTTACAAAATATTAACATGTGAAATTTTCAGTCAATGGGATCTTTAATATTTTGATCTAGTTCTCAATCAAATATCGTTTTTAAATGCTTGAAAGTATCAGCAGTCTGAATTGCCTCTTGTTTTTTATTTATGAAGTTAATATCCCAAGACAGTAATTGCTACAATGTATATTGTATCAGGTATTTTACAATGCAAATGCAATAAATCCTGTTGCTTTTAATACACCTCGTAATTAGAAAAAAATAGCATTCAATTCTATTTTAAATAGATTTAATACATGTACATTTACTTAAGGCTGTACACATTTTCTCTTATACAGCCGTATTTTTGTTATCTTGTATATTTTCTCGATATTTCAAATCATATATCCAGACGTTGAATAATAAAAAATCTTCATCGAATTTTAATTGAAATATTAACAGAAACAAACTTTTGTTAAGAATAGTTAATAAGTTGAATAAACATTGCAGGTTTTTCTAAATCAATTTTAAGTGAAATACTTACGGGACTGGTGTGGTTTTCAGCAAGTTGAATAAATTTGCATTTTAGCATTGCGAAATTTTAAACTTTTTTTGACGTTTTCAGATCGCTGTTCTATGCAAACCACTGTAACTATGAGCAAAAGTGACAACGAATTTGCCATAAATATCTTTTAATGATATACTATTTAGTTATGTATACCTGTTTTTGTCTTTTTCAGTATAAGGTTTAGATCACCTCAGCACGAAATGCTCATAGGTCAGCTATTGTGATCGCACGATGTCCGTAAGCTGTCTGTCGTCTGTCTGTCCATACTTACCCTGTGAAAATTCCAGAAACCGCATTTGAACATCATTAAAATTAGTCCCAATACTTGTCACAAATATCTCTTAGAAAATTTAAATTTGGGTTATCCTTGGTCAAAAACTAGGTCACTATGTCAAATGAAAGAAACAAAGTGTGAACGCACTAAGGCCATTGAATAATTTTTCAATATATAATTTTGAAGCTTGGTCGGAATGTTTGTCTTTTGAATGTTTTAGACTAGGTCATATAAGGTCAAAAACTAGGTCACCCGGTCATCAATAAGGTCACCAGGTACGTTGATCCTGACCGTTTGACTTATTTGTTTTTTTATTATGTCTTTGAAGCTAAAGTAAAGAAATTTGGACTGTTTGTACAGTTTACAGTTTTGCAACCGGATCTCAAAATTGTTATGGACTGACCTTGAGCGTAATCTTTTGATCTACTTGTTTTGTAACACTGGTAAATGTACTCAGTTGGGCGAATAAGGTACATGTAATCATTAACTTCTTGTGTTCAATTTTAATTTCTCTTAAAAAGATTAAAGGTGTATTTAATCATCTTAAGACAAATAGAATACCAAATGCAAAGCAGTGAACTTCGTAAATGGTTTGCAGTGCTAAATGATTTACTGGTAACATTTAAGAGTACTTTTCAAGAGTTGTTAATTTATCAAAAACTCGTATACTTTTCTCTTTCTCTAATACATGGTAAAATATACATGGCCCTGTTATGTTTTACAACTGTTGACAATGAAAGCCCGTCAAGGTAGGTGCGTTGATCGAGTGGTTAACGCTCTGGACTACCAATCCCGATGTCCCTGGTTCGAATTCCGACCAGGTCACTGGAAATTTCAAAAACACTTATCAGTGTTTCTCATCCACTTAGAGATGAACTGGATAGTCTCACTTGTATCGTTGCTATACACCGGGCACGCCATAGAACAAAGGGGTTTATTCGTAAAAGAGCTAGGGTCTGGTACCCGGATTCCCTTGTATCTGCATCTGTCTCTCTTTAACCTGCGTTTGTCAGAAGTCTTGGCAAGTTCACCCATTGAGAAGTCCAAGGGTCGGCCAGGACTTATAAACAATCAACAACAAAAAAGAAAACACGTATACTGAAAATTACTATTATTTGCTATGAAATGCTAAAGGAGAGGGATTTGAGTAAATTTGTGTTTTAGTGAATTCTGTTGCATAACAGATGAAAAACGTAATACGTCGTGCATGAATTTCAATGAAATTGGAAAACAGATTGCTTTTTAGGGATATTTTTATTTCAAAGATGACCAAAATAAGCTTGAATATGCATATTTATATTTTCTGCCACAAATCTTTACAGTTAAATTCACTCCTATGAAAGGTGGTCAATTACTTTTAAGCAACATTGTATGACAATTTTTACTTTTTTTATTCTGTTAGAGATTTATTTAATGAACAAAAATACCTATAACATAGAATTAGATCCCTATCAGAAATTTACATTTTATTAACTTTTTTGAACTTTTGTTATTACTCCCCTTTAATATGAAGTATTTAAAACGTTGAGTTTTTCTTTTTTATTTCAATATAATTTCTACTTTTACATTTGAATTGGATAGATATACAAATACTTTAAATGTTTTAAAACTATGTGTAGCCTCTGAATTCATAATTCCAATCTATCTTTGGTGCGCACACAAGATAGGTAAAGGGAGGTAATAATATTTTTTTCAAACTTGAATTTCTGATGAATTCCATGTAAATATATACTTTTTAATGCAAATATTTCACAAATATAATACAATAGGTCTTATATTTAAATCTTTCCGTAGGCAAAGTATGTGAATCAAATTTTTACTTATGATAAAATAACTCTATCTTGGTTGGGCAACCAGGACAGGGAAATCAAATTTTAAAAATACCTCCAGTGAAAATCTTACTTGAATTAAGTGCTAAGTGAACATAAATGAGTGTAAATGATCAGATGTTAAAGTTTCAAACAAATCTGTTACATGGCCAACATCTGATTATATACTTTTAAAGCACTGGTTATACGAGTAGACAAACGCTATTATAATTTATAAGTATACATGTAACAATTTCTAGCAGTTAAAAAAGTAATGAGCTTTTATCTAGACACACGATTACAAATAGTTATACTTTTGAATAAAATAGCACTGTCCATGACGGGAAACAAACTAAATAATACTTTTAAAGTACATAACATTTCCTTTCATAGATCCAACCCGTTTGACCGAACAAGTACAAGGGGAACAGAAACAGAAATGTTTATTTTTAATTGATATAAGATTTACATATGAAACTTCCTTTTCACAGCACATACTTCAAGTCACAAATTTGAAGAAGAGTTAGAAGCTAGGATCAAGGAAGTATCACTAAGAAAGAGCAGGTATGAGAAACTGGCATTACCTTCTAAAGACACAAATTAGAACATGTTTTGAGTTTATCATTCAAATGAGAGGCTTAAAGTACACTTCAAGTTTAATAAATGTTATCATGTTATAGAAAGACACAATCTTGGAGATCGTTTTCAAATGATGAACCCTAGCTCTCTCTGTATGTTATGTTTTATATTCTTTAGTACAAACAGCTTTGACTGTCTTTTTATTGTTTACAACACAGAGGGCTGTTGCATTGTTGGTAATAACATCACTGACTGTTGTAATTTATATTATATAATAGTCTGTGTTAGGACGGTTAACATGTATTACTAGGTTCTGTTTTCTCAATATTATTAGACTTTTAGACAGCATTCGGTTTTATGTTTGAAAATTGTGATATATATGTATCCTGTGTTTGCGATAAAATAAATTATGGAGAAATGAATGTCTATGATGTATATGGTAAATCAATAACTTTATAGACATAATTTGTATTTGTTAAAAACATGGGTATTTTTTTGCACGTTAAATATATTACATTCATTTATTTGCATTGAACTACATGTATGTACATACATATATTGGTAACCACTGTGCCCATTGTGTTATTATGTAAAGATGTATAAAATGTTTATGTGTATAGGCTGGAGGCCTGAATCATAATAAACAATTTGAATTTGAAACATTCATTAAATTGTCAGATAAATTGATGATCATTCATTCTGTCTATACTGACAACGTTTAACCAAACCATTGGGCCAATGCCAACATAGATATACACTCTTTAAATAAGACTCACAGTGGTTCATTATTTAAGAATACTTTTACCTGAAATGTTAAATATTGCATAATCAATTCTCTGTTTGCTCTAATAGCGGTTTCTCGCCAAATGATTTGGAGGTATTCCAAAAGCCTGTGTGCTTAATTAGCACCGATGAGGGAAATGCCCTGAAGTTAGAGACGGAGGTAGCAGAACAAATAGCAAAGATTGATTGGCCAATTGTTGTTGTGTCTGTCGTTGGACTATACAGGACTGGAAAATCTTACCTGATGAACCGTTTGGCACAATCAACTACAGGTACGTTACTAACACGTTTGAAACATTTGTAATGTGTACGATTCTATTGCGCTGCATCCGAAGATCTGTTTACGTTTGTAATTAAAATCTTTGATTATTAGGGATATGTTTACATCGACTGCTTTAGGATGGTGCGAATATAAAAGCCTTGGAACAGCTTGAATTGTTAAACAGTAGTTACCACTTAACCTACGAAGAATGTTTCCTAATATATACGCATGTTTTGTCTTATAAATTGTTGCTTAAATGTACAGGATTTGCGTTGGGTGACGCAATCGAATCCAAAACTAAAGGCATATGGGTATGGTGTAAGATTCACCCAGAAAGGACAAACACAGTATTGGTGTTGCTCGATACCGAAGGACTTGGAGATATAGATAAGGTAGGAAAGATATTACTATGGTGAACGGGGGCTTTATTTTATAAGAGAGGGTATATGTATATTGTTTAAACTTGTTCGAACACCGGCCCCGGTAGTGCCCCTGTATCGAATAGTAGATTGAAACTAGGTATTTTCCTTTAAAACTTATGTGGAGCTGTAAGAAGTCTTACTTGTAAGACAACTTGGGCCAGTGTTTTTGTTTTACTCTTTATCTGACTTCGAAGCTGATGCTCTTTACCGATAATTACGAAAGTTATTGAGCTAATTTTGTAGAATATTGTAAGTTGCATCTGTAGGGAGTACCAACTGACAGTATTAAACTGCGATTTTAGATTTTACCAGCTATTCATTCAGAAACGGCTTGTTTATTGTGCGTTAATTGTCTCGACATTAGAGGTTTTTAATTCATTTGAATCGGATTCTAAATCGGGATGAAAATTGGAATTTCAGTGTACACACTGACCGTTCCGCCTTCTCTGTATTCTCTGTCTCGTTTTCATAAATGATATTATGAATAATATTAACACAAATATAAATGGCATCTTAGCTATTTATAATTTAAAAGTATTTCAATCATTATTATTCGCAGATGATCCTGTATTACATTGTATTTGCACATGATCTTTTATCATTACAGTCTATGTTGAATGATGTAACATTTGGGCTTTGCGTCTCAATACTAGTAATACTAAAATAATGATATTTGTAAATGGCCGACATACTATTCGTGATTTTTATTTATATAACCATCGAATTGAAATAGTAAACATTTAAATATTTAGGTATATATCTTTATCAAAATGGAAACTGGAACCGAACACAAAAGCGAATATCCCAGCATGCATCATTTTCATTGCACAATCTGTTTGTAGTATGTAACCAATTGGATTTACCAGACTCTCAAAAAAAGGAAACTCTTCGACTCATTAGTGGCATCTACCCCTCAAGTATGGGGCCGAAATCTAGGGTTATCATGTTGCACCAGATGTTGAAATCATTCATACTAAATTTTGTAGAAAAATAGTGTGTGTCAGACGCTTTATTAATTTAATGTCACTATACGGGGAATTGGGCAGAGTACCGATGTTAACACATAGAAAGCTTATTATGATTAGATATTATGTTCCGGGAAATGAACAAAACGATCGTATTCTGTCACCTATTCAGTGCATGATGTTACATGTATATGCTCTTCTGTAAATCCAGGTCTTTTTGTCTATTGTTATGTACATGTACTTGTGTTGCTAAACATATTATAGTAACTGTTGTAGTTGTATTATATACTGTGTACTTGTTGTTCAGCTTTGCTTTACATTGAGGAAGCTTTAAAAATAATGTTATGAAATAAATTCCAATATATAATTTCGTTTATAATTTCTTTTGACTGAATACCTTTTCCCCATACAGAACAACAGTAATCGAAACAGGGGACTATATATATTATAAAACTTTTTTTTTCATTTCATCATTTAAAAAGAAGTATATCCGTTTTAAGAGAGTAATTTTTGTATTGATTTTTTTACATACAGATGCGAGTTGTATATCGCACGATATAGTATTGTCAATATGTATACGTACGGACATTATATTCATAGTATGTATCCATTCAGATCCATAATATAATGTTATTAAACAAGTAATTTCATATTGGCCTTGTTATTTGTCCGAGGGTGGTCGTATTGGCCCGATGACAAATAACAGGGCCAATATGAAATCACTTGATTAATGGTAATTTTATTATTCAACTTTACAATATTGGCTTAAAAAACGAGAAAATAAATGTTCTTGTAACAATAACAATTTTATTAATTGTATTTAACTTAAAATACGATATCAGCAGGAGTCTTCATTTACAAAATGGCGTTGTTTAAAAATCTAACGGAAGTGACTTCTCCGTATTGGCCCTCTCTTTTAAACCAATCAGAATGCTTGAATTCCAAATTGGCCCTGTTGTCTCGTATTGGCTCTGCTTTTCTCATATTGGCTCAGTTATGCTTTGTATTAGCTCTACCTGTTTCATATCATGTGCGCAATTGATCTAAAAGTCTGTTCCACCTAATTTTGAGACCTCGATTGCTGAGCCAGTTTACACAAATATTTGCTAGCACTTACACTTTTCAAAGCAGAACAACGATATCTCTAGACTTATTTTTTGGTTTTCCTTTTAATTTGATATTGGTGTCATAAATCGTATTTTTCATAGTTTTCCAATAGAGCCATAATGCAAACGTCATAACGTCACTGTTTAAATATGGCGGCGCCCGCGTCAGGGGCTTACTCAAAAACAACAATGTGCTTATTACACTGGCAGACAGAATCCTCAACATGCGTTCGTGATATTTTATTTTGAATTTTAACTAAATTTTAGAGTACTGACTACATTGCTTGTTTTATCAGCTTTCAATTAGGGGTCTTTTATAAAACTTTTAAAAATGTTTAAGTTACGATAATTAAAAAACACCACCAACAGTACGAACACGGACTATCGGCTTTCAATATCCGAGTAATACCTAACAATAAAAATATTGTAATACTGCGTTTTGTTTGCAAACACGGTCTCTCGCCATTAAGGGTGCTAAATTAATCATCTACAGACATAGTGACCCATGCATTATTTTGATGTGGCATGATAGGATGCGTTATACCGTGGTCATATTAACTCTACTAAGCTTCGTACTTCGGAATTTTGCAAAATCAAACGTGCGGACATCGTAGATTCTTGCGAGCATCGTAAAGACTTTTTTAACTCGAAGAGGACTCGGAAACTTGATGAAAATGTTTCACCGAGCTCCCGAGTTCTAGCCGAGCTCATAGAATTGTTTGATGTCTGAAGCAGCTCGCAAGGGCCCCGCAAAAGCACCGCAACGGCCACGATAGAGCTTAAACGGGCATCCTACGATGTCCAAGTTTTGATTGCAAAATAAATATATATCGTACGGACATCGTACGGATATAGCGGTGTTTCTGTTTCAATAAATTCTCTTCAGAGATGTATTTCTTTATGTCAGAAGTCTGTCATGTTCGCATTTCGTTATTTCAAAAGAAATTGATGATAACTGATTTAGTGTACTAACCAATTTTAACAAGTCATAATTATGGCTAGTACTTTCATCATTCCCAGTTTAAGTTATTATAGCACGGGTTTTTATCTCTCGGTTTTCTACACGGTAATGCGATATGGTCGGCAGTATGCATAAATACAATGTAGATACATATGCATTCCATTTTGTCAAATGTCATATTACATCTACAGTATGTAAGATTATTTTATAAAAATAAAAATATATTGGTTACATTTTTTGAGCACATGGAGAGGACATTGACTGTGAGACACCTGTTTCGGAGGCATTCGTCACTATTTAATACACGATATTCTGAAAAGGAAACGTATCAACTAAACGAATCTTCTAACGCACTGCATTCCTTGTCCTTCTTTATTTAACAATTAACACTTCCTGTATCTGCTAGCTTACTTTTAGATGTCAGTCCACAAAAGATCTGTACAGAGTATTTTTAAGAGTTAAGCTTTTCGAACTATGATGTGAATGCTGAGCGCAACCCGTAATTGCTTACTTGCTCATTACACTTACAATTAGTGACGTAAAGTAACTACGTCATCAGATAAATATGTCACGAGCACAGTAAGATTAAATACACACTGCTTCATGAGTTACATTATGCTGAGGACTTAGGAATAGGATTTAAGTATTTGTCGAGATATGGATGGATTTAGATCTGTGGAAAACGGGAGTTTCTATAGAAAATATTCAGGGTCATACCGCGATATGCTTTTGGAACATAATGAAATAAATGTGTTTCATTCGCATGTCCCGTACTTCGCCTGACAAGACATCACTCATATCAGACTGAGACTCTGTGTAAACCATTTAAATATGCGAGGATCGTGTTGAACATAAACATAAGGACTCGGGAGTAGGATTAAATTACAGTCTTCTAGGATTGTGATATTACGGAAAATAAATATATGTATAACGTAAGTAACGATTTATATTTCATTTGTTGGGGGTAATATGATTATTGAGTCTGTTTAGTTCAAAATTCCACGGTAAATCGTTCATTTTGCTTGATTTATTGTTTCAAATAATTTTTCGAAAGTTTTGTTACACCCCCTAATAAATTCAAGGAAAAAGTGCAAAGTTTCCCGAAAAATCTCCAAAAATGGCGTCCATGTAAACAATAGCGTGTTCCCATAGAGAAATTAAAAGCAGCGATATGAGAAAACGAGCCAAATGATGCACAAACGATTGGAATTCTCAAGGGTGACTTTATTCTAGATCACAAAACGGGTATTTAATTTTCAAGAGCATTCGATTGTTTTTAGTGTAGGTCAAAGTTGAGGTCCTACAGTGGGAAGGGACATACTTTAATACAGTGTGTAATATTGTAAAGTTGAATAATAATAAACAGAATTCTTACTATGCGCCCGGTTTATATCTAGATATGTTATTCTTTTGACAGCCGTATAGTAAAAAACCTAGATGCTGGTTAAGATATGTTTGGCTTTTCATAGAATGAATAATTATCGCATGAAACACGTTTTGTCTGTTTTAATTTAAAGAATATGCCGACCGCTAACACTCTGAAAATGTAGGCATCTGAGGCAAATGCTGACACCTTTAGACAACATTGAAAACGACCTTGGTCACGATTCTACTAGGCTAAACATTTTCAGTTTACCTCTATTCGCTCTCAGGCCCCTTTTGGATTTGTGTTTTGACCGCCTGTAAATATTTGTTTATAGACAAAATACAGACATGTCATGTTGAAACCCAGGTTTATAGTCATCCGAAGATAACACTTAAAATCGGCATTTCATATGCAAAATAAAAAGCAAAAAAGATGTCCATGCACATGCTGATAGGCACTATGATCACACGCGCATGACCTCTGAGATAGACCAAATCTTACCTACATTATTATAGCTCTATTATAGCTATAAGAGTAAATTTCGTTATTCAAATAACAGTTTGATCATACACAAATAACTGGTGTGTCTTCATTACCTTATTATATTTTAGAATAAAACGACTCAATCGATATCTAGCTATCCTCCGCTACATTACTTTATTTAGCCATACACAGTACAGAAAATACCCCAGTATAGTTGGGAAGACTGTTTAAAGAGTACATCTCAGTAATTTAACGTGTTTTCGAAGACAATGTCTGGCATTGAAATACTCTTACAGTAAAAGATGCAAATCGCACGGCTCAGAATATTTAAAAACTGCACAATCAAGATCAAATTTAAGGATAAATTCAACTTTTGGGGAGCATTCACACGTTAAAACATTTCTTTCCTCTCTTTCAAACACACCTGGGGGCTTCTGTGTATGTACATGTTTGAAAAAACATTTCACAATTAAAACCTTATTGCTTGAATAACCAAATAGCAAATATGTTATGTAAAATCTTACCAATAATAGGAAAATATTTATTCTTCTCGTTTTGTTTGCTGTTCGCTGAGGGAGCTATATCAGGTGAACGGGTATCCAACATGACAAAAGAAGCTGATTTTTGTGTCGCCCTTTTGGAGAAAAGACGATACATAGGGACCGCTTTGTCCGTCCGTCCGTCCATCCGTCCGTCATATAAACTTAACGATGGCTATAACTTTTAAGTTTTTCAGTTTTTATTTCAATTAAGCACATATAATTCAGAATGATATAAGTAACATATTATAGTGCATGTATATCCAAATCATGGTACTGTTTATTTTCATATGCACTTAAAGGGTTGTTGAACGTTAAGGAAAATGAAAAGAAATGATAAAACAGGTTAGACAGGTGGAAAGAAACAAAACGTTTTAAAAAGTGAAAAGTGAGCTTTCAATGCTGATTACAATGTACATACTGTTTGAACGCGATATGAAGCGGTGCAACAGTGTCTCTCAAGCTGTATTAAATTCTTGACATTTTGTATAAAACGTATTATGGTTGTTTTTCATTGTGGCTATGACCTTTTCAATCTCGATTTTTCTTTTGTAAACATGGTTTAAATGAATGAATAGTTGGTACTGTGGATGTATATTTGAATTTCGATATGAAGTACTTTGCCAATATAATGATGAAATTAATATTTATTTTTTTATGTACTTTTCTGTTTGTGTACCTAGGGATATTGATCGATAACTTAAATCAGTTATGAACATGTTCTTGTTTCCAAGATACAGTTGCAAATCGACCCAAAATGTTTGAATTGACTGACATTCCCAGAAAATGTGTTTGACTGTTTCTGGTGCCATCGAACAGAAGTCACAAAGTTCGGAGCTTACCAATTTGCATTTATAAAGATAGCTGTTGCTTGGAACTAATTTCATTAGAAATTAGTATTGATATTCTCTAAGTTTTGTGTCAATTGTACATTCCAATGGCGTCGGAAACACAGTTTTTCATTTAATATTTTCTTCATTACCTACAAGCAGTTCTGATTTCTATTTCTCTTTAATTTTGTAAATGTTATTGTTCATTGCTATTATCAGATTTTCATACAATAGTTTGTTGGTGCTAGTATTATTTTTTCTCACTTTGTTTATCAAGCAATATGTTGTTATGAAGAATTTCTTTCTTCTGTTTTTAGCTTTTTTTCATATAATAATTATTGCTTTTGTCAAAGAAATATATTTTAAGAAATCCCCAGTTGAAACATCATATATATTTTGCATTTGAGTAAAAGTTTGAAAAATCCTTGGTCATAAAATCAAAATTGTGTTCTATGTATAAAGTACCCCTTTCTAGGCACGATTTGTAAAACAGCATATTTCCATTTTTCATTTTCATATTTGAGTTGTTCCAAAGTATGTCTTTTGAGATTTATTTTCTTTTTTGTGTTTGTAATTAATCGCGGGCCAAGATGTTACTATATCCTTTAGAAAAGAAAACCTAAAAATGGGGTTATTTGCATATGTTCTATTTATATCACCTTTAAATATTTCAGTACCTCCATACTTTTTCAGTTCTTCGTGGTATAATATATTTCACTTGGCCCTATTTTCATTCATGATTCGTTTGACCTTAACTAGCTTTTATTGCATTAATAAAACTGTCTATATCAATCATTTTTAAACCACCTTGATCATATGACTGAATAATTGTATTTCTCGCTATTTTGTCAGGCTTAGAGTCCCATAAAAAATCGAACATGATATTTTAATTATTTTATTTCTATCTGCTGTGGGAGTATTTAATACTGTAAGTAGGTAAACCAGTTTTGGGAATGCAAAAGATTTTAAAACAGTAATTTTCCGGATTAAAGAAAGTTTCCTTAGTCTCCATTTGTATAAAGTATGCTGAAATAAGTCTATTTTGGGGTCTAGATTAAGGTCAATTACGTTCGAAGAATCGTTTGTAAAATATATTCATATTGTTGTAGCTTTGCTTGGTGTCCAATTAAATTGTTTCCTTTTCCAGTATGTTATGTTTGTATAGCGTAAAGATCATATTCTCAGAACCGTACATTTTGAATAATTAAATTTTAGACCAGAAGTTTCACTAAATTTTTCAAGTGTTGAAATAAGGTTTTGAAACGAACTTTCTGTGCAATCTTGGAAAAAGCTCGCATCATCGGCAAAGAGTGTTTGCTTTATTTCATGGTCTAAAAGCTTCAAACCGATTATGTCTTTACTATTAATAATGTATTGAGATAGTATTTCGATTCCTATGATAAAAAGATAAGGCGAAAGTAGACAGCCTTGTCTCACACCCTTTTCTGTTTTTAAGAAGTCTGAAAAAAGTCCGTTATATGAAACTCCACTTCTTGCGTCACTATAAAAAAAGTTTTATCCAGTTTATTAATAAAATATTCTAAGCATTTGAAGACAAAATTGTGATCAATACTGTCGAACGCTTTTTCGAAATCTGAAAAAAAGATTAAGCCGTCTTCATCGTCTCTATTTATGTGTTTAATTATATGATATAAAATTCTTACATTTTCACCAATGTATCTTACCTTTTTAAAACCAGTTTTATCTGTATTTATTATTTCGTTTAGGACCCTTTTTAATCTATTAGCTATTGATTTAGATGCTTCTTTGTAATCAACATTCAAAATCTTCATTGATTATTTCGTTTAGGACCCTTTTTTATCTATTAGCTATTGATTAAGATGCTACTTTGTAATCAACATTCAAAAGAGAAATTGGTCGCAAGTTGTTAATATGTGTGAATGTTTTCTCTTTTTTTGGTAAGAGTGAAATAATACTTTGTTTTTGTAACTCAGTCAGATTTTTTTTTTCGTTTAAATAATTTAATGAGTTTACCAAGTATTTTCGTATGTCGTTCCAAAATATTTTGTAAAATTCTGTCGTTAAACCATCAGACCCTGGACTTTTCATGTTTTTCATTTCTTTTAGACCTATGCCACATTCGTATTTTGTCAAAATCCTTATTTTTTTTTGTTCGAGGTTCAATTTTTTGTGCAAGTGAGGAAAAAATTCTGAATCATCTATATCAAAAAATCATCTTTCTTATACAACTTTTTATAAAAATTGTGTATGAAAGTAATGATTTCTTTTCTGTTTGCTGTAGCTATTTCATTTTGTTCTAGTTTATTTATTTCTTTTTCTTTTGCTCGTTTTTTCTCAAGTGTAGAAAAAAAATGTTTGGTATTTTTTTTTTGCACCTTCAACCCATTCGGCTTTTGTTCTTAGTATAATACCCTTAATTTCTTCATTTAAATAATGGTTCAGGCTATCTTTCTGGATGTTACGTTCATGTACTAAGGTTTGAATTCCTGGATTTTGGCAAATTTGATTTTCTATTCTTTTGAGTCAATTTTCAATGACGAGAAATATTCTTTCCCGTTACTTCTGAAAACAATTATTATTCACGTGTTATTGCACATACCAAGGAGTGGTTCACTTGCATATATATAAAGTAAAACAAACACTAACACAAAATTAATGTAAGGTATAAAATGTCGTTTATTTTTAAATGATTGTTTTATCATATTGATATTATTAAGAATGACAAAACGTTTATAAAAATAACCACAACAAAATTGCATAAGTTTTATGAAATACTTGTATCATATGCACATCTGGGTGATAAAAGTCGCCGAACCTGAGAACAAATCTGAAGAGACTAGAACCGAAAATATATGACTAGTATAAACAATGTAAAAACAATCAAGATTGCAACATTTTCCATTTTATAACACACGAATCAATAGTAGGGCGGTGGATGGGGTTGTGGAGGTTTAAAATTCAAAATTCCTGGAGCAAAAATAATTTTCTTTGTTTCTGTTATCTGCAAGATGGTGGCTGACCGGATATCATTCTATCACGCATGACCTTTGTTCTTTATCTATTATTGATCACGAACTGACCACAAGGTCGGTCTGGCGCCACGTTATAAAAGCTAACTATGAAAATTGCCAAGAGGGGCGATCAATAAACTCTAATATGTAACGGCTGACCCAAAAGCATTTTATTTGCAACAAATTATTATTTGATGTTATCTTCAATTTGTGTTTGTTCTTCATTATTTTGTTTCTTTGTCTTTACTGAAAAACGTATTGATTCATTTCTTATGTTGCCTTTAAGTATTTCCCACAGAGTGTTTGGATTGGCTTCTTTATTTATTTCAACGGTTTCGTGTATTTTTTCATATAATATCTTGATATTCTGGGTCCATGATAATACTGGTATTCAGTTTAAAATAGCCTGGTCCTCTATCTTGTTTCACTAGATCTATTTTTATATTGACGATTGAATGATCTGATCTATAGCTAGGTGTAATTGTGCATTTAGGGATTATATTAAGCAGATTTTGCGACACGAGAAAGTAGTCAAGTCTACAAAATAATTGGCGGGACAGTGCTTGAGTACCAGGTGTAACTTCTTTTATTTGGGTTTGTAATGCGCCATATGTCTTTAAGATCTTTGTTTTCAATAACTGTATTTAGTCTCTCTGAATTGTGTTTGTGTTCAATTTCCCGTTTAGTTTGTCAATTTCGAAATTCAGGACAACATTAAAATCTCCGGCAACTATTAATGTATCATTATTATCTGTAATAGTTTTCTTCGATTTTTCAAAAAAGTCTTTATCTTCTTCATTTGGACCATATATATTAAGTAGAACGTATGTGTCTTCATTTATTTTCATTTTGAGAAGTTGAATCCGACCTCTAACGATTTCTTTTTATTCCAAAATATTATAAGTTATGTTTTTATTTAAAAGGATGCCTACACCTCTGCTAGTACTATTGTCTCCACTAATAAATATATTATTATTCAATTCTTTTTGCCATACATCATTATCAACAGTTTTTTTACAGTGAATTTCTTGTAAGAAACATACATCGTATTGCTTGTGCTTCAGATATTCAAAAATCTTAAACCCTTTTTTCTCTGACAATCCTCTTACATGTACATTAAATGTACACAAGTTTATACTCATTACTTTGGTTTGTGTGAAAAATAAATACAAAGCTTGAAATATACTGTTACATATGCTTCCGTTGGGCTTCTTACCATATTTGATAAATGTATGCGGTAGAGTAAGCTCACAAGAGTAGAAAAAAGAGAAAAACTCAGAAGAAAAAGGCATGAAGTCATAAATATAGGATTTAGGTTGTGTGTCTCTGTTGGTGCCAACAAAATTATATCAGACCAAATATAACTTTGCCATTTCTAAAGATTTCTTCACCAAACTTTCAAATTGTATTGCTGATGAAAAAAGGGGGTGTTGCTGCCGCAAACTTTTGTAGGTCAAGGTCATATTTGACATAGTTATGCTCCTTTTAGTATTTATATTTTGTCAATAAAACTTAACGTTGGCTATAACGTAGTCATTTCTTAAGATATCTTCAGCAAACTTTCAAATTGCATCGCTTGTAACAAAAGGGTCGTGATGATGTAAAATTGTGTAGGCCAAGGTCAAATTTGACAGAGTTATGCCCCTTTTTGTACTTACATTTTGTCACAAAATTATTGGGTTATTCTGACAAAGCGTATGAGGGCGACACAAGTGTTCTTCTGAACATCCATCTAGTTTCTTATTTAAACATTGAAATATTGTTTGTTTAAACTATGGTGAAAAATTTCCTATAACTCGTATCCATAAGAATGGGATCTAGTTATACCGTTACAGTTGAGATTTAAAATTCACATCAATAACATGACTGATTTTGATATTTTTCAACAGCATACATGTCTGTTATAAATTATATTTCTCCGTCGATTTCACTTAAAAATGTAACCATAGGAAACAATCAGTTCTGCAGCAACTTCTGTTTCAGATGATTAATACCAATACATATTTGAGTTCATGTTAATACACAGTTGATTTGGCATGTATTCGTCATAGAGAAATAAACTCTGTTTAATCAGCATTTTATGATGTAGGGGGACCCCAGTCATGACAACAAAATTTTCACCCTCGCAACACTTTTATGCAACTGTCTTGTGTACAACATGAAAGGTGCCTTTGACCAGGATGCGGTCAGTAAACTTACGTATCCTTTTACATTTAAGCTGAAGCAGGCTTTCTATATTAAAAAAAGCAGTGACTTTATGCGAGGGGTGTTCGAAATATGTTGTGTATTGTGCTATGTAACCTTAGAAACTGACAGAAACGTGTGATGCTTCATTTAATGCGCTGAAAGTACTCCAAATGGCTAAAAATACACCATTTTAGAATGTGGATCCACTTCTGACAGCGTCACGGTAGGCTGATTTTGGTACTAGTATACTACGAGGCATAACCGAAAGCCTGCCTACCGACTGATATCTGCGCCAAGACAGGAAGTTTTTTTCAATTTGCGAAAGGGATAGAAGTCGCATGATGCCAGGTTTGGGGTAGAATATGGTAGCAAAGTAACTTTCTCTGATTGCCAAAACGATGTATTAAGTCAGACTGGAACATCGTCATGCAACAGTCGAATATGTGTGTAGCTTGTAACTGGGTGACATGTCTCGCTGTACTTTTTCAAATTTTTCAGTACCACATCATAGAAGTACATGTACCTTCCAGTCATATGTTTGCCCTTTTACTGGCACTGCATTGTTTTGACTTCACAGGAGAAGAGTATGGCATACAAAGCCTTCGTCAAACTTAAAGTGCATAAAGTAATTATTGGTATTTTGTCGTGTTTGGCGGCCGATATTTTGTCCCAAACCTTTATCAACGGTTAAAAATAGTGAACCAAGGTTTCATCACCACTGACAACATTTGCAAAATGCTTTTCGTTCTATTTAAGAAACATTTTTAGGAATTTTCTGGCAGTTTCAACACACACTTTTTCTGGTCGTCAGTCAATAGGCTGGGCACATAACTTTTAAGCTTTAGAATAAAATGTACTTTTGATAGTGAAATACCAACTAAATGTGAAGAAGTTCACATTTTTCGGACACGATTTTTTCACCAGTTACTGTCTTCGGCCGACATGATTTTGCATTGATTTGCAATGATTTGGCAACATACTCTACCCCAGAATAAAATTTCTTTTTCCATCTACCAATCCACCTTAGCTGATCCATAAATAAACACGATTAATTTCGAAAAAAATCTCTTTCACAAGCCGAGCTTACTGCGAACAGTTATGTAAGTCCAAATTTTCGAATTTTTTTGTACTCCTTTTCCAAGCACTTTTACAACAATCGTCAACAACTGTCTATATTGATATGATACCATTGTCGAGATATTTGAAAGAGGTATTCGGGTGAATAAATACCGATGTAAATTTTTCTCGTACAATGTAGATATTGCATGACAGCAGAATACACGATATATTTCGAACACCACTCGTATCTTCAAGAAGTGTGACAGGTAGATACATAAGCAGTGATTTATTTTGATATAATCTATCCCAGGTGTTCTATCTTTTCCATACTTTCTGTCTCACAATAAATGCATTAATTAGTCCTTGACGAGTGTTACCTAGATTTATTACCGAAATGGCGAAAAATATTCGCTTCAGAGGTAAATCCTTTGACGACGACAGCTGCTTAAAGCTTATATTGCCTGACTTTGTGCTTTGTGTGAGAGATTTCGGTCTGAAATTTGTTAAGGATGGCAAAAGTATTTCGGAGGATGAATATCTTGAAACAGGTCTAGCAATTCAGGAAGGAAAAGATGACAAGTTCAATAAGCCGAGGGAATGCATTCAAAAATACTTCCCAGTACGCAAATGTTTCACGTTTCCAGTACCAGGTGACGGCGATGTTATTGAAAATCTCGAAACATTGGATTTCAGCCAATTATCTAAGAGATTCAAAGAGGCTACAAACCGCTTTGTCTCCTACATTTACAGTCGTAAGTCAAAGGAGCTGCTTGCTAGCAAACCAATAAATGGTCAAAGTAAGTATTGATAGTATTGAATCCTTTTGTATAATAGGCAAATATGAAAACGCAAATAATAATCCGAGGGTGTTGTCAATGTTCATGGCAAAAAAAAAATATACAGCTTACGAAACGTTTAAGAAATTTGTTACACATAAATAATAATAATATACAATGTAATAATATTAAATACATGTATCTTATAAACGGGAGATAAAAACAAAACGTTGACAAAATTGTTGTCACTTTTTGTGCAAATGCCAACGTGATAATCGGAAGTGAAAGATCATAGAAAGTGTAAAATGATATAATAAAAGTATTGCGTATATGTTACCTAACAGTAGCAATTGTAACAGTTTTGTTTGATGACATTGACACCTACTGATCTTATATTTTTTCACTAATAACAATTATGCAACTGAATCTGTGTAGGTCACATTTCAAAAACTCTTTTATGTAGGTTAAGTCCCAAGTAAAGTAGCGAAACCCTCTAAACAAACTAGCAAGTCGGTCTCGTTTACCAGTCCGATATTATACATAAAGTGCAAAGTCTCAATCTTGATCACTGTTTAGCATAAACATTTCGTGCTGTTAGTTACCTTACCTATGGTTAGGCAATTCTTGATACATCTTTATAATATATTCTTTAATAATTTGACCTATATTTAATCTTCAATTATCGGAAATCAGAGTAGACATAAATATTTAGAAAACGTCAAGGTAATCATACATGTCTTAAAGCTGATACGGGCAATTAAACGATCTAAATTTGATGCCTTTCAAGAGGAAAATATTCCATTAAACCTTTCGTGATTTCCCCCATAAAGATCTCATCATGTAATCACAATTACTGTTTAAGTTTCGAAAATATTTAAAAACATAACGCAAATTCTGATATTGCTGTGTAACGACATAAAATTACATAAATACGAATATTGTATATGTTACTATATATAGTATCACATTTGCCTTGATTTTCGGTGATACTGACCGATAAAACAATCACATGACGTAGTGCACCATAACTGATATCGGCACACTTGCTAGTGCGCCAGAAAGTTCATATCAAGGCTATTTCCGGTCAACAGTGCAGCAACGCTAGACTGTCGGCACGTCAAAACTTTGACGTAATTGACAACGTAGACGTAACGGAAAATGGCCGCCGAAAGGACACACAAATCTCTATCTCAACGTTTATTGAATTTAGGTAGGCTTATTGAGCAGCGAAATGTGGAAAATGACACGTATGCTTTTGTTGATAGTATGAATAAATTATTCATTCAATGCTATACATTTTTGTATGAAATAGTATGAGTATTGCAGGAATGTGCGTTTTGAATCTACTTGTCTTATCTTTTCCAATTTTCAGCAAAACCGATGTTCAACATATGCAATAAAAAGGTTATTATACGGGACAGGTGTGCCTTAAGGCGATATTGGCACACTTGGTTCAAATTGTCCCTCTGGCTAAAGCCCTCGGATCAATATCTCACCAAGTGTGCCAATATCGTCTTACGGCACACCTGCCCCGTATAATAACCTCTACATAGTTTATGTATTCCATACTCTAAACTGAATTGTACGACAATCAGCATAGACATACAAGTTAAAGCAACATAAATTTAGTATATTCTTGATTGGTCCTTTTTGTGTCGCCCTTCCGGAGAAAAGGCGATACATAGGGATCGTTTTGTCCGTCCGTCCGTCCGTCCGTCACACAAACTTAACGTTGGCTATAACTTTGCCATTTCCTAAGATTTCTTCATCAAACTTTCAAATTGTATTGCTTATGACAAAAGGGTCATGATGCCGCCAAATTTTGTAGGTCAAGGTCATATTTGACAGAGTTATGCCCATTTTTTTACAAAGATTTTGTCACGAAAACTTAACGTTGGCTATAACTTTGCCATTTCTTAAGATTTCTTCATCTAACTTTCAAATTGCATTGCTTATGACATAAGGTTCGTGATGCCGCCACATTTTGTAGGTCAAGGTCATATTTGACAGAGTTATGCCCCTTTTTATACTTAGACTTTTGCTATAACTTTACCAATTCTTAAGATTTCTTTATCAAACTTTCAAATTGTATTGCTTATGTCTAAAAGATTGTGATACCGCCACATTTTGTAGGTCAAAGTCATATTTGACAGAGTTATGCCCCTTTTTGTACTTAGATTTTGTCACGAAAACTTAATGTTGGCTATTACTTTGCCATTTCTTAAGATTTTTTTATCAAACTTTCAAATTGTATTGCTTATGTCAAAAAGATTGTGATACCGCCAAATTGTGTTGGTCAATGTCATATTTGTCAGAGTTATGCCCCTTTTTGTACTTAGATTTTGTCACAAAATTATTGGTTATTCTGACAAAGCGTAAGAGGGCGACACAAGTGTTCTACTGAACATCCATCTAGTTGTCAATAATCAGTGATCATATCTTATAAAGCAGTATTGATTATTTTAACATGAGTTAATATTCGGGCAGAGCAATTTTCAACTGCCCGGATTCTTATCTCAAATTAATACTGAATTTAAGCTCAGTTTGTTTGTTTTTTCAAAACCATAGCCATGGCTACGTTACGTGCCTTCAATATAAAAATATATAAATTTTATAATTACAGTTCATTTTCCTATCAAAACGTCCAGTCCCCTTCTTAATTAATCTTCCCATAACTTACTACTTTGAAGTTCAATTTGGACGGTTGAAATGTGAAGAAAAACACAAAAGACGTAGATGAAGAACAGTTTCAAATTATATACTAGGTTTAACATATGAATATTTACATATCTTGCAGTGTTCACAACACTGGCAACCCACTATGTAACAGCCATACGACATGGTGCTGTTCCAGACGTAGACGATGCCTTCAGTGCTGCCGCTAAGATAGAAAACAGCAGAATCCGACAGCAAGCATTAGAAATATTTCAAAAACAGATGGAAACCATCAGTTTGCCAGTGCCATCCAAAGTCCTAGAAAGCCTTTTTATGACAGCGCAACAAACAGCATTAGATTATCTGCGTAAAGATGTTGTCCATGACAAAGATGGACAATGCGAGAATACGGCACAGGTAGATTAAACGCGGAATCACTTTCTTCCTGAAACATTTAATATAATTTAGCTTATTTTATTACTTAAGATCTTGGTTTTTATATAGTCATATACACTCATAAATTACGAAATGACCTTCAATAGGCTCTGGCATTGTGACAACAATGTCACTGGAAATACATTAGCGTTTATTAAATCATTCACTATCTTGTTTATTGCTACTTACTTTCAAAACTTTACGATATATAGTCGCTGAAGCAACGTCTTGTTCTCCATTTTTTTCTTCAAAATACATTGAACTGTTCTATTAAGAGAAGTCTGTTTTTCGCCAGAAAATGTATGGAATTAGACCCAATGTCACATCCTTCATATATGATTTTAATGCAATCAAAAAACAGTCATTCAATAGGTTTGAAGATGGTTCCAGAGAAGAACTGTAAGTTGAACTTTTACGTTTTCCTGGATAAAAGCAAACCAAAAGCAATATATTCAAAGTGCTTAGTACATGTTTAAAAATTAATAATGTCAAGTCCAACAAAACGTTCACAAAATCCCTACAAATGCCGGAGATCGGCAGCGGCGTTACGAAGATTGACATACAATAACGAAACGCATAACTTTGAACAACTCATGTTCATTCACAGACAGATAAATGGAAAAGCTATTTTGATTAGGTATTAAAGTATTTCTGATCAATATTACAGAAGTATGAGGCCGTTTTCCTGGAGAATCTTAGATTTTATGTTGGTAAGAAGGATATGTATTATTTGATGCTGCCCCGCTCCCATCAACAAGACGTTGTAGCTAGACTGTCCTCTTTTACAGCTTACAACTATGAATGAGACATACGTAAACGCCGTGAAACTCATTAATTCGAGTTGAATGAATATTTTCTCCATCTCCAGCGAGACCTGTTTTATAGATAACATAATAATTACATTATATTTTTTTTAATGTAATTGAACAACTTCATTCGAAACAATCATTTTAGATTTTTTTTTATTAATTGCAAGATGGAAATGGATAACCGTTGGAATAAATTAAAAGAGGAAAATACACAGAAGGTCCAAGAAAAGTGTGAAGCTACTATACTGCAGGCATACGAAGAAACTATGGAACGAAAAATTAAAAATAAAACGTATGAGGTATCAGGAGGCCACCGTATGTTCCAAACGGATATTGCGAAAATGAAAAAAGAGTTTATGAGTAAACTAGAGTTTGAAGAAAACGAAGTAAGTGGGAAAGTTTTATTCTTTAAGTGTCGTACGTTTTGAGTTACAGAAGTAATTTTTGCTGATCTGATTAACCAAAATGCACAAAGCAGAATGCATATCCGTAATTTAGCTAATATTGTTTTGAAACTTTACACCCCTTTTTATGGACAGTAGTAACGGATGCATTTTTGTGCCTCTTTATCTTTACAAGATGAAGAACGAAAAATGCATATTAAAAGGAAGAGTGCTTAACACATTTAATTTTCGGTGACAGCATTTCAAACATAGTATTAGTAAATTAATGTTGTACCAATTAGGTTTTAATATATATTGAATTAATTTGTTAAATAAAAGATTAAGTAATTTTGAACCCATAGATATTGATATATAGTTTCTGGCATAACGGCTTACATATTTAACATAGCTTGGTAAAATTTTACAAGCCGATGATCCATGTAATGGACACAGTAATAGTAATAGAATATCGGAATATACATTCCTGTTGTTGTAAGTGGTTTTTTATAATTAGAAAATATTGTTTGAATACAGTGCTTCCATTCAGCAGGCTGAATGTCGCTATATTCTAGGAAATATTATATGTTATTTTTTTTTTTTTTTTGACGTGTTATATAGGGATATATTACCCGTCTAGAGTAATATAACCCGAGTCGTAAGGCGAGGGTTATATTATGCCGATGCGGGTAATATATCCCCATATGACACGTTAAAAAACAAATAACAATTTTATTACCCTTCCCTTTCTTAAAATTTGAAGGATTCGGTTCATTTTTAATTAATTTAAAGGCAGAACGTAAGCAGAACTTCAAATACCCTTATGATACCCCAATGTCATTTTGTGACGTCATTTATTCACGTCACAAATCAGCACGTACTCATACATTGTCGTACTGTACGCGAACACTCTCACGTTTAGCGTGGGGTACAATGACAGGGTATTTGAAGTGTATATTACCGGCTTACCCGTTAATATCAATATCTATTTACGTGTCATTGACCAATCAAACGGCTGGAAATTTAGTGGAAGGGCAATAAATAAACCTATTGCTTTGATACATTAGAAGTGTACATATTGTTGAGGGGGTCAATGTTTGACTAGTCAAGTTGATAGACTGTCCACTATCAGTCAGCCGTTTTCTAATTAGGCTATAATTTATTGTCAATAAAAAATCATAAACGAGTGGGCGCACGTTGGTAGTTGGCGTAGATGGCATTGCAAGCTTTAAGCTGTTTTTATTGTCTGTATAATACTAGAATTTCCAATCATAATGGTGATACTGTGACAGTGTTGGACATTGAGTGATATATTACATTGTAATACTTTATATTGTTATGGTTGTGACTTTACTGGCGCCTGTAGATAAATCCTGCTCGGCCTGGTCATTTACGTTTTTGTTTTCATATTTTGACGGTGTTAGGACTCGACATTGCTTTCCTTGAAAAAAATAATAAAATGTTTTGTTACAATATACAGCACGATGGTGTATTTGTAACGCTTTTAAATCGTTTCAACTATCAGATAATTCAAGAAATCTTCTCGTGCGTTAACTAGATATGATTCTTTATCTAAACTTTGTAGGTTTCAATGACTTGGATCTGGTTCATGAAAATGATAGAGAAGACGGAAACAAAGATTATTGAAGCCGATGATGGTATGTCAGCAAAAGAAAAAGAAGGTAACACATCATTAGAAATGAATATACAATTTGAGATTCATTATTGGCAGATGATAAGAAATGTCATTGTAAGTTAATATCAGCGTTACCAGACGCAAGGCCGTATTTTATTGTTGAATAAAGACTACAGTTTTGACAGAATATTTATAGGTATATATTAAGTATGTTTTATTGAACTTCAAGATTGATTCGATTCACTGACTTTCTAATTTAACTCAACATTGTCATTATAACACATAGTGTACTGTACAGTGGTTATGCGCTGCCATGAAAATGAACTGTAGTATTTCACGTGAGTGTCGATATAGAGCTAATAAGATGCATAATGCAGTTGAAAAACGTAGTAGACAAACAACACTCTATATTGGCCTACATTCAGTGGTGCGGTCAAACACTTTAAAACCTAATGATGAGACTGTTCTCATTGTTGATGATTCATTCTACTGCGAGTTAGTCAGCTTGGTTTGATGATGTTTTGGGGATTTTTTCATATATTTTATCTTTTAAATTGTTGAGTCTATTTCTGCTTTATTCTACTTTTCGTTTGTGTGCTTTATGACGTCTTTATTCCAACATGTAATGTTATTTTGATGGCATCAAAAGACAAGTTCTTTTTTTAAACGTGTCTGTAAAATCCTTGTAAACTTTTCAAGACTGCTGGAAGAGCAATACTTAGACAGTTTCAGACAGGTTATAACCAAGATGTGTTATTCGTTTCATCTTAAAGACAATTAAAATCTCTTTCATAAGTGACCCCCCCCCCCCCACGCAAACCGCAGGTGGTCTAATCTCATAATCGTTTTATTGCCCCTTGTAATCCTGTTTAATAAGATCCAGCAGTGTGTCAGTAGACTTGACATGTAGTACAATAGAAGGACTATATAAACAGTTTTATGTAATTGTGACATTTAACTTTTATTTTTAATTAATAAAGAATCCTTCTGACTGTATTTATTTCTTTGTAAATTAAAAATGCAACCATACGCTTCTTCTAACTGTAAAAGAAGCCATTACTAAATTTCTTGTTTTAATCAAAGCTGTCATTCGACGACACATGTCACTTTATAGCTACAGCTCTTGTGACATTTTGTTTGACTACATCTGAACCGTTTGTACACCGAAAATAAATGCCTGTACATTTGTACTTCTCCTTGCAGAATATATGATGATTATATGATTTTTCAGTCACGTAACCAGCGGCTAATATATTTTTTCTGGTTTATTTGTTTGTAGATAGAAATTAAAACTAAGAGTAGTCTTGCAAGACCTGAAAGACAGGAAATCACGATAGAGATCATATAATTTAGCTGTACTAATTGAAAGCGTTTCTATATAGACAATAGTGGCTGCTCCATTTACAGGTTTCAAACCTCAGACTTGAAGCCTATATATCATTACAAAGGCTTGTATCGTGGGAATCATGGTTAATGAAATTCTTATCAAAAAGAGCATTTGAAAACAAAATACACATATTTATAAGGTATTTACTAAAAACGTACGATTTATTTCATCTAAGGAGAAATAGAGAAAATATCATAAAAATGAAAGTGATCAGGTCTTCATACTTTGTGAAACTAGATACGTTCTGTTGCTAAGACTTAAGTTTGTTTTATACCAGCACATGAAGCACTGTTGTACATAAACATCATACAAGCAATCATATTCTAGTACATCCTATCCAAAAGTTCAATATTTAAACCATAACGCTATTGAACTTAAAGTGTTGCTTTTGGTCCTTATTTATTGTGATCGAAATTAAATGACGTTAAATGGGTATAAGAGATATATTTTCAAAAATGCAGTACATTATCATATTGCTAAACCTTTTAAATGTATATTGTTATGCGCAACTCAAATCTAAAAGACAAGAGTACTTTACAAGACAAAAGTATGTTCGTATTAGATACAACTAAATACGGTCATTTAACCTTGTCCGCAGATGAAAGAAAGCGCAACGAAGAAAACCTGAAAAAGTTGAAGGAGGAATACCAAAAAAGCGAACAGAATAACATTGAGAAGCAACGGATAGCAATGGAGGAACATTTCAAAAGGCTTGAACATGATAGAAAGGAAAGTAACGAAAAGGAAATAGAGAACTATAAAATGTTCTTGGAAACGAAAGTAGAAAAAGAACAACTAGAAAAGGAACTTCAAAGAGTGCTGAAAAAACAACAGAAAGAAAAGAAAAAACGCATAGATATGGAAGAAGAAAAGGTTGCAAAAGACAGGCAACTACAGGCAAGTAGAGCGCAAAACGAAATGATGGAACGGGAAAGGCAAATGGAAAGGGGAAGGAATGCAAAAGAAAACGAAAGTTCATGTGTTATTTCATGATGACCGTTTATAAACAACACATGTAAATGGTATATATTTAAAGCATGATACACGCACCAGCGTCACTGAAAAATACTAGCTAACTAGTTCAAAGCAACAGAACATTCATGTTACATCTGCAATGAACAATAACTCTTGTGTGTCACATTAACATTGTTATATAGAGTGAATGAATCCATTTTAGCATGTAAAGCCTAGTTACATAACAAATTGAAGGTAACACAAGAGAAAAAGAAAAAATGGAAAGAGCACTGATTTGGGAGTAGGATAATAGATGTCCTTTTTAACGAAATCTCAGATAAACACTATGAAGTAGCCGCTTTGTTTTTTTTAAATCAAATGCAAATAAGTAAAGTATATGTCAGCGGAGTTTAACATAGGCATAAAATGTTGTAAGTGAATGTGATTGCTGATAAGATATGCATACTATTTTTCAGATTATTATTAGATAGGCAAACGTCTTTTCAGGCCAATACTTTGTATGGTATGTACGTAACTAAAACTTGTTGTTGTTGTAGAGTGTAGATCTCGCATTTGGGCGAAAAAAACACAATAATACAATGGCACTATTAAGCACGTTAATTACTTTGATTGTGTACAATTTTGTCAATACTTGTTGAAATTATCTACAACATGCAACTATTGAGGTAAAAACAAAGCGACACACGATAAATATTGCTTACAATGGAAAAGGAATGTGGTTCCATTTTAATTTTCATACGCGTCATCCGCGTTTCTCTTCAACGAAAAATGAACAAGTCACTTCATGTCGTGTTTCAACTGGAAAAGGTAATACTTTAGTAGTTTATTTAGCGATATCAGCTTAGTTTTATGTGTATATATGTGTGTCTGCGTGTGCGCGTGTGTGAGTGCTTGCGTGGATGTGTGCGCGTGTGTGTGATGGAATCATGGCTAGGAACTAATATATTAATATATAGTGATCGTGTTTAAATATACTACTCAAAAGTTGTTAAAGATCACTAATTGTACAACTGAAACTTGTTAAATCAGCATCACTAAAGATAAATATGGATTAGGTACTGTATTGATTTTTGGTACGGTTTCCAGATATTAATTATTAAAAAAAGTGTTCGAAATGACACACATGTGGTATATTGAGTAATTGCTAAGCGTATAGACTGTAGCTATAAACGCATTGTTGAAATGTATACATTCGATCTATATATTACATGAGAAAACGTAGTTGCATACCAAATATGTTTAAAAGTGGAAGTTGAAAGGTGTGTGTGCTACAAATGTACATATATGTACCAATAGAGAGTTAACTAAAAAATTTAAAACGTGAGTCAAGGCAATATTGTGATCCTTCGAAATTTTCGAGTAGTTTAGTTATTTGCTAGTTTGTGTCTTTGCGAGAAATATCAAGAAAAATGAAGTGAAATTAATGTACCATCGGTTTTGATTTATGGTGGTATTCGCAGTACTTGGACATATTAAAAGATGGAAAGTATTACAATAGTATATGTGGAAAAGTTAGGTTCTGCATGAAGAAGTCTACATCATTAATAAATGCGTGATTTAAAATTTAAAATCTAGTATAATTATTATATACTGCGTTGACAGTCATCACAATAAGACATTTAAATGTCAGCAATTTTGAAAAATGTGTCTGTACCTATGATACAAAAACATTCAATCAATAGCATGCTAAATGGTTATTTATTTAATGTTTAAACAGCTTTTAAATGGTAAAAAGTAACTGTTGCAAGGCTGGCTTTGTGTATTTTTCGTGCAAATGTATCTGAAAAATTAGAGTGTGCTTTAAACTTGTACATGTAAGTCATTGTTATTTATAGTTTTAGTTTTATATGAATAAGTATAAAATGATTATTTGTAAATGTAATACTCAGAGCTTGCTAATGATAACTAATTGTACACCTAAGACAAGCTTTGTAACCACCGTAGTTTGTTGAATAAGCATCACTAGAAGTAAAAGTGGATAAGGTATTGCGCTGATCTTTGAACAGTTTCCATATATTTATTATATCAAAAACAACTTTTAGAAATGGCACAAACGTGGCGTATTGAGTAACTGCTTAGCACATACACTGTAGCTACAAAGGCATTGTTGAAATGTATAAATTCGTTCTTTTTTCTACCAGAAAGTACAGTGTTCTGTATATTCCATAGGAAAACTCAGTTACAGACCAAAACATTTTTAAAAGAAGAAAATAAGTAAAATTGAAAAGTATGTGTCATCTAAGAGTCGTACATGTACCAATTTCCTTCACTGTCACTTTATCATTAATATGCTTCAAGATGAAACGTGCATTAGGGGCAACATTGTGATCATTAGCAATTTTCGAGTAGTTTAATTAGATGATAGTCTGTGTTTTTACAAGTAAATTGAGAAAGGCAACGTGAATTTAAATTAAACATCAAATTGTGATTGCTGGTGTTATTCGCAGTACTTGGACATATCAAAAGATAGAAATGTGTATTACTCGGACACATTAACCTGATCCTCCTGTACCCATTTGTTCGAAACTTTAACCGGCTGTCAAGCTAAACGTCGATTAACTTTTGATTTTGTATAGAATTTAAAAGCTAGTACAATTATTATATATTGCTATATATTTGTTTTTCTGTTAGATGCTTGTAGTTTTTGTACTGTTTTTATTTTACAATATAGTAATAACTATATCATATTGTTAAGATAATTCGTTGCCCAAAGCTGTCTTATACATTCCCCCTTCTTAAAATGGTCTATGTCTGGATCAATGCATACTTAAGATTCACGAATAGAACTTCATTGATCAGATTTATATTTTACTTGCTTGAACTAGCTTTTTATCGAACCTATAAGTGAAAGTATAAACGCAAAACTATTTTTATTTTCCCCACATATACGTCAACGCTGTTGGCTTACCCTGAAGCTTTGGGATTAAACGATTATTTTAAGGTAGATCGCGGGTTTCCCCCAGAAATCGGGTCATTTTTTTTAAGGCAATGCAGACTTAAGAAAATTTGCATAACAATCCCATGACTCATTGACTTTTGTAGAACAATACGGTAAACCGATATTTCCATGGAAACTGAGTTAAAAGCGCAACCTAGCGGAGAGGTGTATTTTACATTATTTTCATGTTGTTTTTCTTTTTTCGATATATATCTATCTATGTAGATAACGAAACGATCTAACTTTCATAAATGCAATGTCGAATCTTTTATCCATCTGAAAAAATAAAAATATTTAACAGTTTTTGTCTAATTTATGAAAAGTGTAGAACGAACCCTGAGGGGCGACAATTTTCAAAGCAAAACTATCTGCAAATTTGACGCATTCTTGTTACAATAAATAACTAGCGTTGTTGATTTATTATGCAGAAGTCATTTTAGATTACTCAACTTGAAAGTGATCGAGGTAACAATTTACTATTATTCGCCGTATAAACGTGCATTGTTTTAAAGAATTACGTTTTCTTCATATTAAAGAAGCTTCGTACACTTCAAGCTGTATGTTCTTTGTATCGTGTACACTAAAGGTATTTGCTAAATTTCATCGATCACTGTATAAAAAGATAGAACCCTTAGATTATCCGTATAGATATAAAATAACAAATTAAGAAGTAAAAGGCTTCAGGTTGACGCTAAGTTACGCTCAACCTTTTTTTTATCAGTGGCAACAAACACAAATCATACAAAATTGATGGAAAATCATTATATGAATGGGCCACTTGTTATCGCCTTCATGGAGAACTTACGTTTAAATACATCGGACAAAACATTCGAAGAGGTACGGCGTCATCGCCTAACAATGCAAATTTCGAATGCCCCAAACCAGTCGGCGGCCACCACAACAACTCAAAGGCATGAATTATTGGAGATAATGCTACTTTACAATAATAAATTAGTTTAAAACATTTACATTACTGATTTTAAGATGACAGTCTTTCGTAAACATCAGTGTACATGTACTTTATTTTCTGAGATAATCGATACATGTTTGTACATATAAAATACAAAAGAGTTATCAAGCTGACACTGGGTTCCAGCGTATCCCAAACAGTTCAGTACCTCAGATGTTTTCTTCGCAACTACAGTATATTTGTTTAATCAAACGTGTCTTGTACTGAAAAAAGACCACTCCAGTCGGCTCAATATCTTTTAATTCATACCCGTATTCTTGCCCATCCACACCAGTTCATTTATTTGTTTCTCTTCATTTATCCGTGGGTTAAGTTACTAAGAAGAGGCGAATTAATGTTTTTTATCAGAGACGATGTTAACATTTTTGACAACAAACGCAACTACTGACATTGGGAAACTAAAAATACAGTCGCTAAGGAAACTGCACACACAACTAGAGGGAAACTATTAATTTATTCTAATGTATTAAAGCGACTGCACTCCAGATGGACAAGTTACGATAAAAAAAGAAAATTTTCAATTTCAAGAAAACAATTGTCATTACTGTATCAGGGGCATTGTATTATGTTACGTGACAAGTTTTCTAACAAAAGAAACAATTAAAATGTGTTGTTTTGCTTACTTTTATTGTAGAAAATATCACCCCGTGACTAACGGGGTGGGCTCTTTGGTATATCAATATTTTTAACTCGAATAAAATCAGCTGACTCCGTAGTGTAGTAGGTTAAGCCCCTGTAATTTTTTTGTAAGCGCAAAGATCCGAGTTCAAAACCTGGCTCGGGTAAATATTTTTTTTCTACCTTTATTTTTAGCTCTTACACAAAGAAAATAATCTTGATGCTGACAAATTGAATATATATTGATTTTACCAAAAAAATAAAATTTACTAAGAATTTGGAGTGCAGTCGCTTTAATTCGTTATCCACATATAGACAGTGATATATAGAAAACAGAACATTTTTGAAAATACACCACTTTTAAGTCACTTTCCATGGAAATATCGCTTCACCGTATTTTCCCATAAAAGTCAATGAGTCATGCGTTTCTTAAACCTGCGTTGCCTTAAAAGAAATGACCCGATTTCTGGGGGAAACCGGTGATCTACCTTAAGATTGCACAAAGTCAAAAGTCTCGCTTTATGGCGGCTTTAGTTTACGTTATCTTGGCTGAAATATTTTAAAGTTCATGACTGTACTGTTTACCATTATGCACATTTCCCTTTTCTCGCCGAATCCGTAATATTCAAGCGCTTTCTGTCTCGTTTAGCATGTGCAGCACATTAATACATTAACAAGTGTGATCAGTACAAATAGAATGTACAGTGAATTACTTTACAACTTTAGAGCAATATGACATGGTCTGCATAAGATCATCTTGATAAAAACACCTTAAAACGAAAATCAGACAGTAAGTTCAAATGTATATGCCTTTAAAACATTTAAATGTCAGCAATTTTGAAAACCTTGCCGGTAGCTACGATCATGTGACGGCAGCATTGCGAAACAAATATTTAATCTTATTAGAGCTTGCTTATGTATTTATGTAAACAGATTTTAAATTGTAAAACATTACAGCTGCAAGCCTGTCTTTTTAGTTAAAAAGTGTGCCAATAGATTTGAAAATTTTAAAGAGTGTGTAACCATTATTATTTAAAGTTTTATTTTTATATGACGTGTACATTTCAAGTAAGATAATGCTGTACTTCATAAAACTGATAACAACCAACAATATTATTCGAAGTTCAAGTAGTCTATTTCAACATCAAGATTTGAAAATGCCAGTAATTACTTGAAATGAGTCTACTACGTACTGTACACACATTTTGATAATGTCACCGACTTCTTAAGCATGTAGGTCTCGTGCATTTACTGGTGTTTAGCAAGAATAGTATATGATTATGATAGTACACATGTATTACAAAACTATGCAATTACTTGTCTTGTATTAAACTTCAAAAGTGTTACAATGTCTTTTTTATTGTATTTATAAGCAGACGTTCAACTATTTCACCGAGATGTTTGGGATTTTATCAACACTAATCGCCCCAACGAGCCGATATTACTATAGGCGATATTACTATTACTATGAAACAAGTTTTACTTCAATTATTTCCAAATCCAAAAATTACAAGACTCCCAGTGTATTCTTGCCATTCAAAGCCACAACCGGAGACCAAAGATAAACGTTGGTGTATTCAAATTGACCGATGAAAATACGACTTACAAAGCAGATTGTTTATAATTATTTCGGGCTTAAATGTATTATTTCCCGACGCAGTGACAATGTAATTACCGGAAAGAAGTTTGCCTGTCGATTAGATATCCCAACAAATGAATAAAAACAGAAAAAGAATAAGTGACCTACATTCAAACTCAATATAGATTTTATCAAGATAATCATTAGTTTCGTGAATAATGCAGCTTCTACTATACGTATCTGCCCTGGTGACCTAGTTTTTGACCCGATAATACCAAATTTCACACTCAACATAGATTTTAACAAGGTAATCATTCTGACAAAGTTTCATGAAAATCCACTGAAAAATGTAGCTCTATTGCATTCACAATGTTTCCCTTTGAATTGACCTCGCTACCTTGTTTATGAACCGAGGTGACCCATTTTCAAACCGATCTAGATGTACATATGTGCTAAATGCATTCATTGTTGGTCTACTATTACTACAAGTTTTGTTAAACAACACTGTAATTGTGCAAATGTATTTAATCAGTTTTGGCTTAATTTTTCATCATTTAACAATAGCAGAGTAATCCCTTTTTGCTAAATATTCAATAATATGGGACAGGTGTACTTTTGTCATTAGACGTTTATGGGGTAGGGAAGGGGCTATAATACAAAACCACGTATTAAGGCAATATGTATTTCATTAATCTATGCCATTCACATCTTAAAAAACATGTACATCCAGATCTATTTATAAATAATAATTTATACATCTTAACTTTATAGCACTAAGTAAACAACAACAAGACAAACCGGTTTATACATGTAAGGTAACTTTGCGGTAATTATCAAGAAAAGAGCTGTGTCATGTACGATATAATACAAGATCTGCAAGTAATTGCAATTGTCTTCTCTCTTTTTTTTTTTGGGGGGGCAAATTGACATTTTCAAGCATGCCTTGAAGTTCCTACGAAGCATGTCTGATTTCTCGTTATATCACTTAGATATTGTATACCTTTGAATTTGAGATTATCATATCCCAAAGATATTTGAAGTGGAAGTTTTCATATTTAAAATCAAACATTGTACATACAAAATAAAGAGATTATTTCCTTTGAGATTAAAACAAAAGAACTCAACTGAAAACAAACATGTTTCCATGACTTTATTTTTGCTGGTATGCTAATCAAAGTGAACTAATGCTACTACTGGAGGCAGTACTCCCAACAACGTGCCTTGACTCAATGTTCATTGAGGGTATATAAAACACAGCCACATCACTTTTACAATATAAGTACAAGAACCAAACTACCATTGCTTTGTTGTTTTTTTTCAAGAATTAGATCCTAGTTTATGCATAAAATAAGACATAAATATAAACTACAGACATATCTTTAGAAAATCAAAAAGATGAGTAGCACCACAGATAATAGAAGTGAAACTTTTACCTCATATTGTGTACAGAATAAATGAGTTAATGTGATCTGAAAGACAAGAGAAACATGAACCTGAAATTCAGTATACAATTGTGTATTTAATATGACTTTTGAAAGTTTTAAATCATGAAGGCTAAAGTGATATATTGCAATCTCTTACATAATGAAATATTTATGCAAGTAAAGAGTTTGCAGACAAATTAGATCATGTTGCTCCTCAAATAGTCTAATATGGCAAAAGTTTTCCGTAAGATACATGTTGGTTTTGCTGTTATAAAGAACAAGTTGTGATATGTCATCACTCTCTTCAACAAAAATGTAACTCATAAGAAAATCAATCAAGTAACTGTTCATAACAAATAAAACTGCCAATTATCCCCATAATGCAACTTCACTAGAAGATGGAGCTATCCATGACCTAGGGTCATACTTCTGCCAATCCTTGGCCATGGCTAAGAACAAATATACACTTCATAATGATCAAACGCAATATGTCTTTCATTTTATCAAGTGCAATATGTCTCCCATATCTACACTTTGTAATGATCAAGTGCAGTAACTTTCCCTGCAATGTGTCGTGAACAGGGAAGTTGTTGGCCCCACAAACTTTGTGCAAAAAATTACTGTCAAACAAAGTCTTAGATAACCCCAATTTGTCTCCTCAAACTTGGCTTGTGGGGTGGGGGTACTAAATTCCTGGCTGAACATCAAAAACTGATTATTCAAATTTGTTACATAAATGTAGGTGGCAAGACACGTTTTTCATTTTTAAAACTATACATTATGATAACAGTTGTATAGCAGTTTAATGAGAGTTTATAGATAACTGCGGTCAGCACTGAAAGAAATGATAAATGTAAACATTGCCATTATGCAAGATAAGCCATTCTTCGATACCATAATGACAGCAGCAACAGATTCCAGATCTGCTGAACTCTGGGAAAACTTTTGATCGAAAACATCTTATTGTCTTTACATTTCACAACTGTCAAAACATCCAATGCAGACATTTTTCAACAGGAAAACTGAGAAATCATTGGCTGACAGAGGCTTAAGATTTCTTTCTTTGCAGACAGGAGGTCTTTAATCACAGGTCTGTTTATAACGAACAGTGAATTGCATTTTCTCTTCTGGTCTTTAATCAGAGTTAGTCTTACTTCTAAGGTAACTGTACATGGCACTATTACACATGGTCTGTAAAAGCACCTTCAGACATTTCCAAAACTCAACAAATCCACTGTTTACAGTGCCATCCATACATATTTAAAGCAGCAAATTGTTGCCTACATTTGAGAGTGTTTATCTCAAAATCTTCTTTCAGCATTGTCTGTCAACTATAACATTTCCATCTTTGTCTTTAACACGTAATCTTCCATTAGAGTATCTTGTCTCCTGGCGACCATCTGGATATACAGTCTTCACGGTACCATCCGCGTACTCTCTCTTCTACAACCAAATTGATACATGTAATTACATGATTAGTTTACTTAGATACATAAGTAAATACCCCAAAATTCATGTTATTCAGTGATCATAACATCTGGGCCTCTTACCTAATAGCCCTTTCAAATTAGAGCAAGTACTGAGTAATTCACACCCCACCCCTTGCTGCATGATACACTGTATAATGAATTATATTGTATAAGGAGAGATGAAAATATTAATTTTAACCTCAGCAAAACAAATACTTATTTCTCTTACTGAACGGTTTATTCCTTTTGCTCAAATCTATTCATAGTACCTTATACTCCTGAGTGTGAATCTCTCGTTGTCCGTTGGGAAACTCCATGGTTTTATCTCCGTTCTTTTCCAGTCTTATCACAGTACCATCAGGAAATATACTTTCCTCTGAGCCGTTGGGAAATATATACTTGATTGTCTGATCTGGAAAAGTGATCTCCTTGGTTCCATCAGGGTACACCTTCTCTGTCTGTTGACTGTAAAAACAGGTTCAGCAAATGAATCTATCCATCAATCAAAGAACTAAAAGCAAACACATAAATGAAAAACATATTCTTTGTGTTCAGTTATTGTTGGTATTTTCTTCTTTTGCTGAAGACAAGATAAGGCGCAGCATGGCCCGGCCCGGCCCGGCACTTGCACTGCACTGCACTGCACTACACTAAACCACACTATTATTTATTGTTATAAATACAATAGCATGTAACACAAGCTATGTATAAAATTTGACCAACAAAAAAAGACAAAGGTAAACAAATTCTCTAAGATTTGAGGCAAACAAAACATATGTATACACTTACTTTGGAAACTGTATAATTTCAAGGCCATCTGGATAATTAGTGTGAGTGGTTTGATTCTCTGCATAGTAGTAAATCTGAAAAAGAAACGGCTAATTTAACATCCATCAAATATATATCTATTACCTATATTTATAGTCACATAGCTCTGCAAAACTGAGCAGAAATCACCATCAGACTACAGGGATGTATTGACTGATTGCTTTCTGCATTTGTTCAGACAGAATCACATGGCATGGTTATAATTAAATATATATCAATGTATTTGCAACCCTGTAAAAACTTTCTCATTTACCAAAAAAGAGCAAGGCAAGACTAATGGCTGAGATGTCCTCAATGAGGCTTTCTTTTATAGATTATCATTTAGTGTCTGAAATTGAAATTAAAGCTTTTATCTTCAAGTGACATTATATGCATAAATTGTGTATATATTATCTACCATTTATATAAAGTTCAAGAAATTCTTTAAACAAGACGAGACATCAAATTCTGGCTGAAGTTATTTAACCTAATACTGTGTGACCTTGACCTAAAAATCATATGGTCCAAGTATGGGTTCTTATATCATCCAGGATTTAAACTTTTGAACTAAGTTTCGTGTAAAATCTTAGAGAAATCTGACATTGTATGAATCCTTGACTCTCATCATGTACAAGCGGAATGTAGGGTCCAGAGGGACGGCATCTGACCTGAATTCACTGGAATTCTAAAGACTTCCTAAGGGTTCAGGAAATAATGGAACAGGCATAAAAAGTTAAGCTGTTCACACCTGCCCATCAACTGTGCCTCTGATCTTCAACTGACCTCAACAGGCAAATGATTCAGAAAATCATGTTGTTTGACATTTTAACAACAAATCATAGGCTCAATGCAATAAACTCCTAATCTATTTAAGTCAAGCAGGACTTAGCTCAGTTTAATATTAACTCTAAATAGTCATATGTACTTACAACTCTTTGATCTGGCATAATCTGTTTCATGTCACCATTAAAGAAAGACACAATGATTGATTTGCCATCCGCTGAGATTTCCTTCCTCGTACCATTTGAAAATAAGATCTCTCTTGCACCATTCTTGTATGTTCTCTCAACCTGTTAATGAAAAGCTTATCTAAAGCACTTTGACAGTATTGGATTCATCGTCCGACTCGATGAAAATTGAAATTCTCCCAAATTCAACAAGGGAATGTGTTGTTCTTTTTGCACTTAACCTAAATCCTCCAAGAAAACTTTATATGAAGTTTGATTGAGAGTTGTTGTTACATTGAAGAAGCAAAACTCTGGTGACTGTCAGACCCCATTTAGGTAAATTTCTTTCTAATCATTGCATGTATAAAGCTTCACTATAGTGTGGTTTTGGACCTACTATGCTTAATACAGACCATACAGGTCTGAAATTTAGACAATAATAATATCAGTCACAAAATAAATTCAATTTACTTCCAAAAACTACTATACATCAGAACAATTCGCTTTTTAATATAACGTTTTCACCTCATCCAGTTTTTCCCTAAAATTCTATCAGAGAATTTCTTTACAAAAGCTGAAACATTATTTTCAGAATCAACTCATTTGAATTATTTTTTTACAATGTCATACTCTCCACTGGCTTCTTTCTGAACGAGGCCTACATAATATAAATTACCTGTTCTGAATTACTTAGCGACTTTAGTTTAAACATACCTTTCCATCACTATGCTGAATCTCATCATAGTCATCATTATCTCCCTTGTCTATGACAGATTTATCTACCCCTGGTCTAGGGGCAAACTTTCTTGGCAAGTTTTGAGGGGCAGCCAAGCCATCCCCATCGGTTTCTGAATACATGCTTAAACTGAAAATGTGTAAGAAAGACAATTATGGATGTAAACAGAAGTTGAGGGTTTACTGCAAAATCATTGTTAGTCCTTCTATGATTTATACCAATTACAACTGTAATGCATTAGCTTTCTTTTGGACAGTGGTAGTCTATAATCATTGTTTATAGCATCATTAATTCACACTGAAATTATTCAGAATGGCTAGCAGTATAATGACGATTTTGACAGTTTGGGACCTTAACTTTAGCATATGATGGGGGATTTTTAGAGTAAGATCAGATTAACATAAAATTTTGTATAAACTAAATTTAATACTTACTCCTGTGGCTCTGCTCTTGTACCAAGTTCCCGCCTTGGTAAATCCTCTGCTAATGAATTGCGTAGCATATGTTTACTGTCACTAGAATTTGAACTTTTCCCAGAAGTAACACTACTGTTTACTCTCCCAGCAGCCTTCTGTCCAGGTTTACTGGTCTGACCCTGTCCATGTCCTGAATGACCTTGCTTTGCATTATGGGTAATGCTTTTCTTAGACTGGTTCATTTTTGCACTAGAATGGTTCACATTAGGTTTTGCAGTCTGGTTCACATTTAATTGTTTATTTTGAGCAGACTGTGTATGACTATGTGAAGTTTGTTTAGTGGGCGGAGGGAAAGATGAGCGTATGTTCACTTTGGGCTGTTGCTGGGACGACTTTAGACTAGAGTTAGAGCGTGATGTGGTTGACGCAGAAAGATCTGAAACAAACAGGTAAGTTTTGATGTTTTAAACAATATGGCTTCCAATCAGAGCCTTACAGTAACACCGTAGGTTATTATATTTCTGCATCAGTTTTATTGTCAATATAACTTTTCAACTGACCATGCCATGAAACCAGTTTTTTTTCTTTTACGATAATTATTTGGTATTTAGTCTTGTGTCATAACTAATGACAAAACCAACATCTGGAAAAGGCTTTCAGAGACAGCTTATCGGCCTTTCTTAAGATTTTGACTGTTTTATTTCGAGAAACTGTTCAATATTCCAATTACCAAAAAAATATTAATGAAGAAAAAGTATCATATACAGTTTTAACGTCGCACAGTTTAACAGTTTCTATAATCAAATAAGGTTCATTAGGGCCATTTTCTTTTGCAGTACACGATTTTTTGAACTTTTATTACCATAACACAAAAAGGACAAAAATTATGCTTAACAATGACTTCATACAGGAAGATTTATCAATTGTTATTGTCTGTAAATAAATAACTTTTATCGAAACTGAATTTTTATGACACTATGATGCAGATGAAATAAAAGTACCATTGTAGCCTTGCTCCACATGACCGTTTGTCAAAAGTTCCAGTTCCTCTGTGGGCGTACTGCTTCTTAACAACGTCTGTGGACCACCACTCCTCGTCTTGTTCTACATAAAGAGAACTCCAGCTTTTATCATACCTTACTAGCTTTGAG
>JAFMSR010000007.1:49693837-49829796 GCA_022818135.1 Saxidomus purpurata
GCAGGACTGTACATCAACTTGTAATAAGAATAACCACGTATGCCGTCAATTTGAAATATTTTACATCTAATTAATTTCATGATGTTAAAATTTATTCCAAATGTCAAGAAATCGCAAACATAAGCTTTTAAAAAGTATTATACCCTGTAAAACCCAGTACAGTGTTCACTTGGGTGCAAGGTGGATTGCCCTTTAAATGTGATCAGACTATGCTTCAGTTTATTTGAGTTCATGTTATAGTAATTGTCAATATTAAGATATTGAGCAAATCACTTTACAGATAAAACACTGTTACAGTAGGAATTCTTAAAAGTCCTTCATTCAAGGGACTAAGAAATGCTCATTTTACCTGAGATCTTAAATTCTCAATTTCCTCCCTTTCTTTCTTGTCAGGGCCAGCCCTGGCAGCTTTCTGGTATTTATCAAACATCTTTTTCTCATGCCTATATAACATGTAATAAATATTATAATAATTGTTCTATTTTTAGATCTATTCTTTATAATACAAAATTCTACAAACTGATTGAAAACCCATGTGAGGAAAACCAGTTTACAGCTATACATATTAAACAATAGCAATAGTGTAAACAGCTCATGTAATGTTTCCAATAAACAGTTCAACCATATGTTCTTCATGTGTGCATTACTTCCACTCTCAAGTTCAACCACCCGGGGGCCCCCCCCCCCCCCCGTGAATATCCGTTAAACATGACCATGTCTTGAAATTTAAATCATCCTGCTATCTAGTGATCTCTGCCGAGCAATTACCAAAATCGGGCTATTGCTGTAAAGTTTAATATGAATCCGTACAACCGATAGTTAGTTTTCCATCACAAACAATTAAAATAACAATACAGCACATGTAATCACAGTTGCATTCCACAAATGATCATGTTTCTTTCTCATATCTTTTCCAATAACCAAGAAAACATAAACACAGCAGGACTTATCTGTTTGGGTCTAAGGCCAAAAACTTTGCGTTGCAAGATGTATCATCTAAAACATCTTGTCGTAAACAAACTTAAGAGTAAAAAAAACTTACTTTAATTTCTTCATTTCCTCATTTCTAAATTCTTCAATTCTTTTCAATTCCATATACTTCTCCTTTTCAAACTCAGCTATTTCTTTCTTCAACACAGTCAAACCCTGTAAAATGTAATAAATGTAATAAATGTAAATAAGAAAATGTAGTAAATGTAATTTTATTTAATAAAATTTTCAATTCAGCAAAAAGCTGGCTATGAGTTGTGTAAAATGTAAACAGATTCTTTGTAAAGTATTCACTGTTGACAAAATGGAAGTGGCATAAGAAAGAGGAGATACATGTTGAAATATGTGAAGAAAAAACAGGAAAAGCAAGGAGCAGAAAGAGGAAACAGAGAGGAGAATACCACCAACAACAAAGACCAAAATAATGTTACCTTTCAATCTTTAATATGTTCAATTTAATTTTAACCTTATTTGCACATGTATCATGGTTTTGGGCTGAATCTACACATTGTCAAGAGCAAACAAATATATTATGGAACTTAAAACAGTGCTGTATCTGATATAGAGCATAGTTTCAATAGAGTAGTATAGGAAAGTGGCCATGATACAAATCAGATAGAGAACTGTTTCAATTACATTATAACTCCGAGGCTACACCGCCTCGCAAAAACAGAATTATTCTCACAAACAGTACTCTATCTATTACTTATCAAACATGAATTGAAGATTTTTTAAACTTCTATTCACTAAGTTTGTTAACAGACTACTTCCATTAGTTCTGACCAGTATTAGCACCCAACGCAAAAACTCAGGAAGATGCTGTTAAGTATCAGTGACAGGATTTGAACCCATGACTTCTGATTCTGATGCTCTTATGCTACATCACAATGTATACCCAAAATAAAACAACATTTAGTTTACCTGTTCTCGCTCTGTGCGTAGTGTGGCAAGATGCTTGTTCTCATTTCTAAACTTTTCAATTTCTCTCTCTAGTTCCACAAGTTTGTCACGTAGTACTTTAGACTGCACTCCATCTGCTGTGCCAGTCTGCGATACTGATTGAATCTTCTCCAAGTTCTACAGAACAAAAATTATCAATTAACCTTAACTTACAACTCTACTACATAATTGTAACGTTTATAGCAACAGTTTTTTTACTTTGAGTGTCTGAAGTAAAAAAAAATGAAAGAATTTTTAAATTCTTGTATAATGTGCTTGTATTGAACCACTTAATGTAGCACGGTTTAACTCCCATTTCAACCAATGACAATTTTGGTCATTGTTACAGGTCGGCAGTTTACCTAACCATTATTCCTGGGAAGAACCAGCACTTGGTCCCTATCCTCCGTAAGAGACTGCCAATGTTCTCACATAAGGAGACATGGTCGGCGGCAAGACTCCAACTCAAAACCCCCAAACTATTAATGGTGACAGCAAATCTAACCAATCATACTACTAGTACAGTTTTTCCCCTGTTAGAACCGCCAGCTTCTGTGCATCCAGCTGTACATTTGCATCAGGCAGTAAATTATGTAAATTGCTAGCTCTGTATCTATGTAGTAAATGGGGTCATCATGAGCAGTGTCTTGAGACCATCAATGTAAGTTTTAATATAAGTGTTTTTGAATGTAACTGTTTCAAAATCAAGCCAAAACTATTAGTATAAATAAATGAGACAAAAACAGACAGTAGTTTCAAGAGGCAGTTGTACAATGCAAGTAGAGTTGAAGTTGCAACATTTTACCCTGCAGCATTGTGATTTTATAGTAATTTGCACTTCACTGACCTTGAACTCTTCAACCACAAACCTAAGGCAGCTAAGCTAATATAAAAATATTACACTAACACAATGTATTTCATCAAAAGGGACCAACTTGGTGGAAGACGTAAATTCAAGAAATGATATTTTACAGTGAATTCATGTTACCTTTGACATACATGAGAATCGACTGCAAAAGCATTTTACTAGGCATGATCTCCAGTCAGCGGCTATCCACAATTTCTCTTATATTGAAATGAACTGCTGAGGAAGTGGTTAGAAAATTTATAGTAAAAATCCATTTTTACAAAATTTCACCAAGGAGTCCTTTTTTATAAACCACACTGCAAATGAGGATATTCTACAGGTTACATGTATACGAATGTGTACCTGCTCTTCCTGCTTCTTCTGTGCTGGTTTCAGGCTCGGAAATAATTTAGAAACCAACTTAGAGGTGGGTGGGGTACCTTCACTGTCTTTTTCCACAACCTCTGGCTTGGTGTAGGCTGAAATAAGGCAAATTTACTTGTGAAATTTTCATGTAAAGGAAAATAAGAAAACAAGCTGGCTGATTCTTCTGGAGCTATTTTTTCTGCAATTTTTCTTTTCTATCTCTGCATACAAGTCATCATTATCGTTAAGGTTTAAGATATTAATTGGTAAATCTCGTGACACAAATATTCAATATTGGATAACAATTTTCTTGAATAATTAACTTCTTAAGTTGCTACACTTTCATGAAGTTTCTAAATTATGCTCATTACTCATTCTTGAAGTAACTTTGGATGTTTTTAATACTAAAATTTTCCTAGGAATTTAAAGCCAAAGATTTAAAGCAATAACTGCTTATCTACAAAACAGCTTAGAACTGTTCTTTACCTTAAATACTTTGACTTTTTAGACTTTAAATGTTATCAACTAAGACACTACATCTAAAATCGAAATTAAACAGCAGCCTTGTCAATTACAAGTAAAATATTTCACACATACAAAATTCCAATACACATGTACAAGCACGAAACTCACCAGTTTCTGTGTCCTCCACAAGGGTTTTGTCATGTTCACCCTCTGACTCTTTCCGTCGCCTTGATTTTAAAACTTTTGGTGTGAGCTCGCCCCACTCTTTGTCATCGTCAAACTGTAATGTTTTCTTCTCTCCAAATGCTTTACGTGATTTTTTATTACCGTCATCTGATTTGCTGTCATCTTCCTCACTAAAGCTGTCATTTTGCTTATTCCCAACCGAGTCAGAATCAGAATGATATGAAAACTTTGTTTCTTCCATATAACCTTGCTGCAAATTGCTCTGTTTGTCATGTTTTAATACCTTTTCCTTCGATATAACTATCGGAGATTTTGCTTTTGGTGCAAAAGCACTTACATTTAAGCTAGTCTGAAGTAAGTCCTTATCCGATGGAAGGTTCTGGAAAGGAAATTTGTTTTTATCGTCTCTGCCAGCCACTTTACGAGTCAACGCTTTTAAAGGTTCCTTGTTTTCTATGGCACTGTAACTGCCAGCAGAGAAGTCAAATTCCTCATCGTCTAAATCCATTTCCTGTTCCGACTCTGAGGTCTGAGATACACTACTGGATTCAGTAAAGCCCGTATAACTTAGAACTCGCTCTAACTTCTTATCTGTTGAACACACTGAAATATTTTTCCACTTTCCCTGATTATCATCATAAACAGAACCTTTACCAAGGTCCATCTTTACCATCCCATGTCTTGATTCACCATGTGAATCATACTGAACATTCTTGGTGAATTTATTCACACCATCTTCATCACTGCTAGAATCATCACTTGAATCATCACTATTATCACTCACTGATTCATACTCATCATCATCATCATCATTTTTGCCTGATACATCTGTTCCAGTTTTACTGTTAAGATTCTCATGTTCAGATCTGTGCATGCTGCCGACTTTAGTCAAATTTTCTTTTGCCATATTATTAAACATATTACTTAAATCACCACTATTACCACTCTGTGCTGATGTGTGTTTTATATTTGATTGTTGTTCCAGTTGCTGTTTATGTTTCGCTTGTTTCTCTACTTCTATCTTTTTAATTAAAGCTGCCCTGGGACTTGTGGGTCTCCCTACCTCCTGAACCTGAATAAGATATACACCCTATGAGTTCTGGAAAACTTGACATTGTCACAGTGTTCCCGAAAAGTTCTGTCTGTCTGACATGTCACACAGAATTTTAGCTAGTCAGGCAAATACTTGCTGCTGTCTGACTGAATGTCAGGCACTTTATGGCCTGTTATGGTTTCTGTTGTTTTGTCAGGCAAAAATTTCATTGGTCAGGCAAAGCTTCATGTTTCCCTGGCCAAATGTCAGGCACTGACAAAAACTTTTCGGGAAGACTGTCAACATATCATGCTTGTTTGCTCACAGTATATAAACATTGTTTATAAAGTACATGCATCATATTAACCAGAACAAGTGCTTGAAGTATATATATGCCAATAAATAACTATTGTGTACAGAAATTTGTTATCAATGCAGTATTAAATATCATAAGTCCTAGTTAGAATTCTATCAATCTGTAAATCACACACTCAGGTCTTTTATTATGTTGTTTTCCCTTGCTCCTTTATGCTAGTTCCAGTTATATTTCAGCTATTTACAGGCAGGCAGTTTACCTATCAATCATTCTGGGATATGCAGTATTAAACCCTGTAAGAAAGTGTCAACTTTGTGACATAAAAGAGTCAGGTTGGTGCCAGGACTTGAACCAATGGGTGCCAGGGCTTGAACCAATGACCCTGAACCAGCGAGAGAGAGATATTTAGTAATTTCAAGTCATCCACCTTCCACTCAGCCACAGAGACTGCTACTTTCGCTGAACACAGCCAGGACATCATACCTTAGGTAACACTCCAGTCAGAATTCTATCATTCTGTAAGCCACGTAGACCTTTGGTTACTATGGAAGAATTACTACAGAAAGACATGTTGTCAGCAAACTGCTCCAAAATCTCAAATTCATCAAGCTCTTCCAAATCACGCTGTATACATACAGAAATTTAAAAATGAAAGTTAGAAGCTATAAAACACAAATATCATGAAAATTACACAGTGTACAATAAATAGATAAAGATGTATTCATCAAAACATTAAGAAAAACTTTGCATCACTGAAAGAACAAATTTGAAAAAAATTAAATGACACCACAGATTTAAACAGATTTAAATTTTCAATAATCAACCTGATGAACTTTCAATCTACATAATTTTTAATGCAAATAGTAAATATGAACAAGTTGACATCAAAAAGTAGTTCCTTCAAACTCTGGCAGGATTGTTAAGTTTGAACTTTTCACATTGTTTCAATCTTAAGTAATAAAATTGTGACAGAAAGCAAACTGAGGTAAGAAGTAAAATCCTCACATTAAATTTTGTTATCCAACCTTATCTAAACTGACAATGTACACACCTCAGATTCTTTTTGCCGTTCTTTCAAGTTTGCGACAAAAGAAGCATCATCTGGGAAGGACTCTGCTCTTTTTAAGTTGGCTTTCACCTGTTTGTTATCTTCCACTGAAGCATCTGACATCTTTGCATGCTTGCCTGTATCTCTCACAGGAGACTTGGAGACAGATTTCTTGCCCTAAACAAACAGAAACATACATGCTTATCATTAGCAATAGTTTAGTCTAATGAATGAAGGGCATGTGTCCATATCAGACCTAGAGCAGTATGGTATTTAAATCAAGAACATTGAGGATACAGCTAAATTGAGCCGTAAAAGCATACACCCTCTTGTCAGGGAAATAAGGTACATTATATCCAAATCAGCATAAAAAATCTTTTTAGATGTATCAATAAACCATTTCCATTCAAGCTCCTCTTCCTTTCATACCCGTATGACCCTAGGCTTGCTGCTTGATACAAGTTCAAATGTATTTAAGTGGTGTGTTTGTTTAGCAATAGTTCCAATTCTTGACTTGACTGTCTTCTTTAATGCTGAAGTACTGCATCTCTCTTGCTGCATTATTTTGTCAAAATGAAAACAGGGAAACCTTAGATGTGAAAGGTTAAACACTACTAAATGTCTGGTTCCCACTTACCTTGTCCTCATGCTTTTGGTGTTTTGAACTCTGACCTGTTGGTTTCTTGCCAGGCTGGTTACCGGTCTTATTGTAAGCTGGTGGCTTTCCTGATGCTTTAGATACTGTAAGAAATGTTGACAAAATTCTTCTGCTTTATAATTATATGTACACTTTTTAAAAATTATTCTGTTAAATTTCTGCAAGAGGCAGTCAGAGACGGCCATATCCCCCGAGGAAAAGTACATATACTGGTAGGAAATATGTGCACACCTACTCTTGATAGTGAAGCTTACCATTATATTTTATACAATTCCAGACCGCAGTTGCATAGAAATAGCACAAACAAGAATTATTATACAGAAATAATTGAAGAGCCATAACTCAGTGGAAAATTATTGAGGAGGAACATACCCTGCTACAAGCTCATCTCCTCTTGAAAGTAAAGCTTTCTACAATGTTTTATTGAATTCAAGTCAGTGGTTCCTGAGAAATAGCATGGACAAGAATAGAGGACTGACACACCCATGAAATGATAGCAGCCACTGTTATATCCCCTCGCCTTTTCATGGGGGATAAAAATGGACTTTTCAATCTTTTCAAAGGGGTCTGACCCTCTGTCTTGTTTTAAAATGAAGAGAAAAGTATCAATCATTGTGGATCCTGCTGCAATTAAAGGTTTTACAAAGCTGCTAAGGTTGTTTATGGTATATGAAGAATTTCAATAGCATGGATGTGTGAAATGATCTAAATATATTAGTCTCATCACAAATTAATTTGGTACACAAAGACTTAAATGCAAGAACAACAATTCTTTCAGAACTGGTAGGGTTATCTCTTACCATGCTTATTTTGTCCTGGATCAACATTGGACTTCTGTGAAGCCTGTTTGTGTGAGGCCTGGCTAGCAGCTGAAGCACCTGATCTCTTTTTTTTGTTTCTAGCTGGGCGCTGACCTGGTTTGGATTCAAACCTGGCAATACCTTCACCTTTTTTTAGAAAAGTTCTTTTAGGATGACTAGGGGAATCTTTGCAAGCATTTGCTTCCTTTAGCTGAAAAGACCAAAAAAACTATAACATTAACAAATTTGAAATTACAGAAACTTGAAAAATGTTCTCAAGACTTATAAACATCTATCTATCACCCATCTGACATCAAAATACAATTTGTGGGGCCAAGTACTTCCCCCTAAAAGCTACCCAAACAGTAGCAGATTAACTGGAACAGGAATTCAAACAGTTTTTCAGTTCTGTTGACAACTTTTGTCAAAAATCAAGCCAAATTACCACTTTTGTATAAATTAAACTTAATCTGGCAAAATGCAAAATTATCTAATTGGAAATGCATTTAGCAGTTCACAGGGTTAGCTCTGGCATTAACAAATGCCAAAATTGGTTACAAAAAAGTTATAAAAATTGAATTGGCTACAACCTTGATAGAAAGAATATGTTTTTTCTGCCAGGCAAACAGGGCCACATGGAAGAAAAATAGCTTAAAGACAAAATGCGCCAGTACTAGCCCCGGTTCAAAACACATTCTATAGGTTTGTTAACATACAATTATCCATTTTTTATGATTGATATAAATAAAACAAGCATACTCTTTCCTCCTCTGCCTTTAACTGTTCCTCCAGGAGCTGTTCAAATGTTTTCCCACCTTCGGTACCCGGCTTTATTGGCAGCTCGTCTATGTTCCTACCATCTTTAACCTGAATAGAATCATACAGAACTGTCATGAATTCCAATTACAGCATAGGACATTAGAAGGTAATGCTAAATTAACATATTCATCTTTCAATTTAGACAGTACCATAAATTTTATATAAGGGCAGGGCTGGCAAATTCAATTTTACACATTGACAAGCTAGTCTGAAAGTAGCTATGGATAATAATTTTACACTATAAAGTTCATAGGAACAAGTAATATTTATCAGTCAAGAAAGTTTTTTTTTAAATATTTTGCCGGCCCTAAAGAGGTACTCAATTTTTACTGACTGAATAGCGAATACTGCAGATAATGACCTGGTCCCAAATTCAGAAACTTTTGACTGAAGCTTGATAAAGGTTAAAGTCAAGGTTAAATATTCTACATGATACCTCTTTAATTACACTAGGTACATATAATCCTAAGCACATCAAAGTCATAAATCTTTCATACATGTTACAAACAGTCCTGAACTTAAATCTCCACATATTTTCCTCATGATAAGCTAATGGAATTTACCTCTATTTGTGTATCCTCCTGATCATCAGAACTCTCATCATCATCATCCTCATCCTCACTATCATCATCACCGTCACTTCCTTCATCCTCTGAGGTCTGTGAATTTTCTTCATCTATTCTATCAGTTCTGCAAATCAGTGATGCATGCATGTTTTACATATGTATACTTACGGGGATTAACTAAATTATTCAATTTAACTTTAATTTATTCTGGCTGAGTGAGTACAAGGTTAAACCATAATTACTCCACTGCCAACAACAAGAGGTCCAAAAGGGTCAGTACTGCCCATAATGGCTGTATGGTTAAAACCTGCAACATCCAGGTGGAATGACTCCATAGTATAGTGTTTTAGCATTTGGGTCATGTGTCACATTGTGTGGGAAGGTCTAGGATTGAACCAGATTATACCATACCAAAGAAGTGACAAAAGTACTGACATTAGATTGGCACTCTACATTTACATAAAATGTGTAATGTTGGGAAATATAAAGAGAAGCTTCCAACTTCTGGGAGATGGCAAGAACTAGTTAAAGTATACCCTACTTGTCACAAGAACTTTGTAACTCTATAGTCTGTTCTAATACTTTTGATGTTAAATACGGCTTATTACTAGGGATGGGTATTGCCAGAAATTTCGTATTGTTATAAACTGCAATACACATGACTGTATTGCGATATGTATTGCAATATATTGAAAGTGAGTAACTCTTACAAAATTATACTTTGAAGTTTTTAAACTTGGTTATAATATGGTAACAAGTGACAGGAAATTGTCACAAAACCAGGTCTTCATTTTCCAGTCTGCTGGCCGAAAAAAAACAAAAACAAAAACTTGCTCTGTGTGGGGTTTGAACCGCTGGTCTCATGAGAAATTTTGTCATCTTACTGTAACAGAATACTCCAAAGTATACAGGACTGGTAATCTATTCTAAAAATAGACAGTAATAACAGAGTATTCTCCCTTTTATAATAACAGAGTATTCTCCCTTTTATATATACTTAAATAAGGAGACACAAAATTGCTAACGGACGGACGGACCGACGACCAGGGGCAGAACATTATATATTCAAAATTCTTTAGTTCACAATTATAGTTCTGTGAAAGTTTGGTTGAAATCCCTTGAGAAATGTAGGAGTTGCACACAGAAGAGTATTTCTCTATATATATTACATTATGTGGAAAAAAACAAAGGCCCATAATTCTGTCAAAAATGATCAAATCACAAAACCCCGACAATATGCGCCAGGGCACTTGGTGACAACAATTCTGTGAAAGTTTGGTTGAAATCCCTTGAGAAGTGTAGAAGGAGTTGCGCACAGAAGAATTACATGTGAAAAAAAACAAAGGGCCATAATTCTGTCAAAAATGACCAAATCACAAAACCCGGAATATATGCGCCAGGGCACTTCATGACAATACTTCTGTGAAAGTTTGGTTGAAATCCATTGAGAAATGTAGGAGGAGTTGCGCACAGAAGAATTACATGTGAAAAAAAACAAAGGGCCATAACTCTGTCAAAAATGACCAAATCACAAAACCCCGACAATATGCGCCAGGGCACTTCATGACAATACTTCTGTGAAAGTTTGGTTGAAATCCGTTGAGAAATGTAGGAGGAGTTGCGCACAGAAGAAATTGTTTACGCCCGCCCGCCCGCCTGCCCGCCCGCCGACATACCCCAATCTAATAACCAGGATTTTTCCTTCGGAAAACCTGGTTAATAAAATAATTGAAACATTCCTGGGACAAAGTCATTAATGTTTATTTGTTTGCATAATTATTTTGTTCGAATAATATGCCACCCATAATTACTAAGTCTACTATCCGTCCTTGTTGTCACGGAAAAAGCACAGGACTTGTTCAATTCAAGATTCAGCTAATAAATGAAAGGGAAATTGCAATTTTTTATTTATATAAAAAAAACGCACTACAGAGTGACACTGTACCGGTATGTATCGCGTCTCAAGCAAATTGCAATATACCAGTTTTATCGCTCACTCCCACTTAAATTATCTTTAACCCTTACCCTGCTAGAATCCTAGAATGGACTTGTCCATTTTTACATTTGGACAGAACCATTACTTATTCAAAGGGGTGCTCAATGAAATTTACTGACTGAATAGAAAACAGTGCAGATCATGATCAGACATTTGTATCATTCTTTGATTTTACTTATTCTTGTCATGTAGACTAAACAAATATTGCATCTTTTATTGTATATTCAATATTTGTCATGTCTTTTAAACTTTTATTGTGAAACGCCAAAAAAAATACTGCTGTCTCACCTAGTGTCTTTTTTCACCCCAAGATGCATTTCCAGCATGGTAGGTGACTGCGACGATAGATTTAAAAATTCTGCATTGTGCTCAAGCTCAGCAAAGGATCTATGAAGTTTCTTAGGAGCCTAAAATATGAACAGACATATGTGATATTAATGTGCATAGACATATACAATTTACTAATGTTTGCCAAGACTGATACTTTCCTCTCCTCTTTGTGTAACAATCTATTTTTCATGATAGGCATGAAATTAAATGACAGCATGCAGACAAGAAACAAAATAAGACATGTGTAACAATAGTTTGTTTGTACATGTGATCTTTTGGTCCAACAACCTCGTCCGAGGCTTATAATCGGTATGACACGCAATTGATGTGCAACAGTATTCAGTGAGAACTATGTTAAGCAGCAAGTCTATACGAAATTGAATTTCACATTATACAGATTAATGGATTTGCAAGCTTTGTCAGTCTTGTAATAAAATAGTGTTTTGCACCTTTTTTCAAAATGGGAAAAAACTTGCAGTTGTGAAAGCATGAAAATGTGAATAAATGGTATTTTTAAAGTAGCTAAGATCAGGTCCTTTGATACACACAGCCAAAGACGAAAAAATGCTGTACAAACAAGTGATACATTTAAAATGGTCACTGTAATTAATAGGGGTGTATCTATCCTAAAACTGGACATTTAAGATACAACAGTGCAATTAGTACACACTTCTCTCTTTCAATGACTGCTTAATTCAGGTTAGCAGTAGCACAAACTAAATTCATACAAGAACTTACATCAAGCTCATGAGGATTGAATCGATGTCTGAATTGGGCGGGGTTTTGAACCTGTCCCTGGCGCATCTGATGTATTCCCACCTCAACACTTGCCTCGGAGGCGGAGTCAGGTATGGGAAACATCCCCTCGTCTATACCCGCCTGACTTCCTCTATTTGAATTGGTATCGCTGAATAAATCAGGATTGGTTTTGATTTCATCATCATCGTCTTTCGGCTGTATGTACATCACAGGTTTAGGGAGTGTATGCTGTCCCTGTAAAAATACATAGCAGCCCCATTTAACAGCCTTTACAGCCAATGTGTACCATACTAATAATTTATCTTATCTAATGAAAAGCAGGTTGAAGCTAAAATCTGTTAACTGATCATCTTCTTAAATTGTATAAGTCACTAGCCATGAGAAGATGTTAGTCTACAGCAATGAACATAAATGGTGATATTTACAGTAACCATGGCAACATCTTATTAGGATTGAAAATGAAGAACAGTTGCTTATTCTGATCCCAGCCTATGTGACAAACATGTACATGTTCATATGAAAGCAATACATGTATGACAACCACAATATTAATTAATCTTGGCTTCATTATAGATTCTTTTCTGAAAAGAATCATTCAATTTTTTCATAAAAAGTGAACAGCAGTATATTTTTCACAAAAACCTGATAAAATTAGGGATTTTGGCTGAATTTGTATCTGTATACAGTAGGGTTAGAGTAAGTAAAACAATGTTCTAAGCTTCTTTATAAAAGTGCAGCAAATTTCTTATCACTCATACAAAGTGTTGTTGCACTTCTTTCTACCTAAATATTTTTACTTATCAAAACAGGTTACAAAATATTGGGAGTAATGAGTATGTATGTAGCATTTTTCATTTACCCTTGTTGTACATTGTACATGTTCAACACAGTTTATAATAAATATATATTGAAGTTTGATTATCTATTCATAAATTTCTGGGCTGAAAGTTAAGGTACTACAAACCTGAGTGTCTAGTTGACCTTGTTGTGCAAGCAGTTTTGACATGTCTGTACCAGGAGGCATTTCTCTTCTGGGTGGTGTCTCTGTGTTTCCATAGAAGTTTGGATGACCACCTTAAATGACATTACATGCTTATTTACTTTATACGTTCTTTTACCAGAAGATCTCATTTTTTGTAATGCTAAATGATTTTAATGAGGCACTTCCTAAAATTGGTATTAAATTAAATAACTTCAAAAGCATAAATAATAGAATATTTGCAAGTGTTATTACTTTTCACTATTTCACCATGTTAACTTTGTCATATTTTGTTGCTTGCATAATAAAATTTACTGTGATTTGTTAAAAGTCACATGACTTCATTCACAACAATGCCAAGTGTATTAATGCATGCTCCCTTGTAAAAGTTGTGTGAATTTATGCAGGAAAGAATTTCAACAGTGCAAAATAGTTCAGGACATCTAGCATGACACACCTTATAGGATTTATATCATGCTCAATTTCTTTGATAAGAGGAAAGGTCAATAGTGTCAGAACTACAAATATCATTCTCAATCATCCTTGAAAATTATGATACTGTATATATACATGTACTCACTGCCCCATTGGTTTTCTCTCTGCTTTGAGATCATGCCGTGCATTCTATCCTGTTCCTTTTTAAGTAAGCTCAGTTGCTGTTGTTGTTGTGACATGAGCATTTCCTGTTGTTGTTGTTGCCAATGACGCAACTCCTTAAACCTCTGCAATAAACGAGCTTGTTCAACAGCCTGTTGTTGTTCTATGAGATCTCTTCCAGCATCTGTAATAAAAGTACAGGTTCCAAAATCTGTGCGTAAAACTGCATATATAATATACATATTTATTCTAGTTGGTTTTTTATAAAGCCATAAAATATACATGGAAAGTAAAATGCATATTCATGATCTTCCCTCATCAATATGAAGTGTGTTAAACAGTAACAAACTTTTTAAAAACCCATTCCTTTTTAGTGTCTCTTTTCCTTTCCTGTTACTTTGAAATCATACCTCGCACTGAAGTGGTAGAGTGTACCTTTTAATGTAACTTCAAGTAACTTTTTTTTATTGTGAATTAAACATTTATTGGTACTGGAGACCTGGCCCCTTAACAAAGTATGACCTTGGACTTATCAAGAGTTACCTTCATTCATTGTTATATATATAGAGGATAATTGTTGGTTTCAGTGTAATATAATCACATTATTCTTTCATCGAGTGGGCACTAAAAGTGATATTTTCATAAGTGGCGCAGCCATGAGTGAAAATACTACTTTTGGTGCCCACTCGGTGAAATAATAACATGATCTTACACAGAAACCAACAATTATGCTCTATATATTTTTTAATTGTATTACATCGAAACCAACAATTTTTCTGTTTATTTTATATCTGAAACACGTCAAAGTTTACTTTTGTTGAGTTTGTTTCAAGGAAATGTAGGAAATCAGGTGAAACTTCATCAGAAAGCGTAGTAAACATGACGTCATCATTGTATGGTTTCCAGCATTCATTACTCTCGGTACACTTTTGACGTTAATTCAGGTGACAGGTTTTGATAATTTTCACTGCGTGGACATCAAGTTTATCAGGATATAATTCACCATTATATTCAATAAATCCCCGATAAACATGAAATAAAACATATTGCTTAACTGACCTGACTGATATGAAATATCTTCTGTTGATCTGTTTGAAGCAGCAGTGACATTTTCAATAGGAGTAGGATCAGGTCTAACCTGCTGCTGCATCAGTCGGTCAAAGTTCACTGCCTGCATGAACATCTGACTTGGAATATCCATGTCCCACATTGGATAACCACCACCTAGAGAGCTGGGTGTAGAAATACCTGGCTGTGTACCCATATATCCATTCATCGCTGGTGCTCTCATTTGAATAGGTTGTTCAGCGCCATATCTTGGATTCATTCCTTGTTGCAAATTCCCAAATGATTGTCCTGGCAGTCCTGCTGGCCTTCCTTGCCATGGTGGCCTTGATCCAAACGAATTATCCATAACAAATTGGAAATTAAAGCTTAATAAACTGCAATCTAACCCATTTCGACTGTGGACTTTGAAACTCAAACTAAAGGTTTTTCATTTTCTATAACAAAGAACTAATATTTTAAGAGCAGTATCTTTAATTGGTGATAGTGAAAAACTTGTTGCTAAACTAGATCATAGTAGAGTTACATGTCAGTAGATCTCAAACCATTTGAAAGTCTATGACGATTTGGACAGTTTTAGCATTGTGTAGTAAACAATGAAACATTGTATACTGATAGTGTCACACTAAAAGTGTACTGTATTTAGCAAATTGCCTACGTAACTAGTGATATTATGCCAGTTTCCATCATCTGAAATATTCTGTTTTCAAATTCACCGCCCTCATTACAACATGTCTCTTCCTGAGGCTGATAAGATAGAGAGAGCAACCGAAAATCGTGGATTTGTTCCAATGATTCACTGAAAATCTTTGCCCTCAAGTAGAAAAATTGTTGGCAAAATATATTTCTACCAAACAGAGGCGGACGTCTCTCTATTCTGGAAGTTATAACAGTACAAAAAGTAAAATAAATCCGTGACAACACGAATGTTTACAACTGTCCGCCATTTTCAATACTCTCGTGAATATTACACATCATGAAAGTCACTTCACGTTCCTTTACAAACTCACCGTAGCGGTTACCTCCCCTCAGAGCGCGGAGCTCATAGTCAAACTCCCCGCAGTGGTTAATTCCCCTTGCATTATACAGTGCTCACTGCCATCACAAGTTTTTTAACAAGTTTCTGTTATTTTTTTTTATTTTGTGTTGTACTTAACCGTATGTTAATATTCTTATGTAGGCAAAACCTATATCGGGCGAAAGCATAGCAGGAATTTCATTTTTTGAAATGGTAAGAATTTTCAGGGCACGCAAACCGGTTCAAGTTCCGAAAATTATTGGTCACGAATATCCATAGAGTCATGCATCGAGGGTTGATTGCGAAAAGAAATGGTGCTTTTTATGGCGTCACAAGAAAGAACATCAAACTTTAGGAATGTGTATAAATAGGATCTCTTTACATTTAAAAGTACAAAGCTAAAGTGTTGCGTTTTCAAACACAAAAGTTGCAGACATTTAATGACAACAACAACCGAGTACCTGTAGACGCAATTGAAAGTCTTCGGCAACTTCCCTTACCCTTTATTCTGCCGAGATGTTGCGATTGCGTACAGCCGGTGCATCGTTATAAGTATGTTATCGTATCGTCCATGGGTGCGGACAAATTGAAATCTTCCATGGGTAATCGTGAATTCATTAATTTTATTGCTTTCAGTATTCAGTTAAATACTCGTACATGCGTTTACCTATGGTCGGGCTTTCGCCCGTATAATGGTTTCTTATGTGGAAATTAAATAGATAATCACGCAACCGAAATAAAATGAAATAAATAATTTATAAAGTTCCTTGCGTATGAATCACAATTTGTTGTTCGGTCATATCCCAGATAGCAGAGGGTTGTTGGACCAATGTCAATAAATTGTAAAAGATATATCGGTATCGGGCCAATGTTGACCCAACTGTTATATATCTATGATGATATCTAGATTTTGGCCCAACTGTGGCCCAACGAAGTCGTATTACCTCTTAATAATCAGCGTCATCCCAATATTGGTCCAACTTAAACTTTTCATGGGAATAAATAAGGTATTGGGCCAACAGAGGCCCAGAACTGCGTGCATTTGAATATGGATTGATATTAACTTTCATATTTCAAAGCCAATTTTTCATGAAACATAATTTACTAGCGCTATATTGATAATTATTAGATCAGTCATTATTGTTATTATTGTTTTTGTGCCGCAGTTACACGAAAAAATACAAATGCAGTTTATAGTTAGAGTACAAAAGTTATTACAAATGATCCGCAAAATACGTTGTAAAAGATCAAACAGCCACATGAACTCTTCGAACCTGATGATGATGATCATCATCAACAACTTCATCTTTTAAACATTAGAAAGCATAAATTTTAGGCGGTACTGAACCAGAAAATGGGGTCTTGAACCTGAGCAGCGATGATTTAATATCAAGAGTCATGCCAGAGAGGTCCCGAAAGTGGAAAAAAATATTGTAAAAAAAAAAAACATCAACAAAAGTCTAGAAGAATCTCTATACATTTGTAAAACACTCGGACATAACTTCTGCCTAAAACCTAAACATTTCTGCATTTTCTCTAAAATCTAAGATAAAATCAGTGACTGACCTATACTTAACCCTTTGCTTGACCAGAGGTTATATCATTTTTCTTGAAATCTCTCAAGATTTGTAAAGGATCTTATCGAACAGCAGATGAGTCAGACCTCAGAAGTGTGCAGTAGTAAGGTTACATTAAAAACATGTAAGTACCTTTTTTCGTAATGTGTAAAAAGTAAAAATCATACGATGGAAAAATGTACAAATAATGGCGGTGAAATAATATTTATATGTATCACTGATACTGGGTACTTAAAAGTAAATTTTAATAACTGCGGTTGATCACATGATGTTAAGATGGCCGACATTCAAACTTCCAATTCCATGATAATGAGCTGTCTGTGTGGTTACTTAAACAGGAACAGAAGAATAGCTTAAACAGGTTTTAAATTATTTCTAATAGTTAAATGTTAGCCCTGCATTTTGTGCTCTTGTTTATGCTTATTCATAAAAAATAAATCAAACTGTTTCTGGACCTTAATTAAGGACCTTAAAAATTTAAAATAAACACAAATTGAAGACCAAAATTATTATTTCAGATGCAGTCAGAGTTTGGAAACCAACAGCAGCAAATGATGATATTGAAAAGGTTATAAAGGCTTGGTTGCGTTATGCTAAAGACAAAGGCGGTGGCAGGAGGATTTGGATTTGATTTGATTTCTGTCAAAATGTTAAACAAATAAATGATTGAAGGTATTTTTCTATGTTTTCTTTTCCCCTTGGATAAAATTTACCTAAACTGACTGTAAATTGTGATCACCTGTTGTCTGTTTTGCTTTTTTCTTCAACTGTAATTTAGTTTGATTGCCGTTCTTTAACCTTACGCAAATTCTGGACAAGCAGTACATTAAGCAGTACACGGGTCTTTGATCGTTGCACATGCTTTTGAAAGTGAAAACTGTCCTACTTTTCTCGAGGTAGGAGAAACATTGCCATAGAAATAACTCACAGCCTGCAAAAACATTGACAGTATGAGGCAGCAGTGTGTGTTAACAGAAGTAAGAAATTTAGCCCAATGGTTGGGTCAGTGTTGGTCTAGTAATATATTGTAGGTACCTTTCTTCTAGATGTCGATGTTGGTTTGATGTTGGCCCAACAGTATGCATCAAATAACGCTGTTGGATCAATGTTGGCCCAACTATATATTTATAAAATAATGGTGTTGGCCCAACAATGCCCCAACGGTTGGGCCAACGTTGCACCGATTAGCACGCCCAACACTGGACCAATGTTGGCATCAGTCGTTGGGCCAACGGCATAAAAAGCATTGGGCCAACGTTGGCCCTATTAATGTCTGCTATCTGGGATGTCAACAAACATGGACGCGTTGATAGAAGATGTTGTTAGCGACTTTGATCCTATCCAAACAAATGGAATGTTTTCATCACTTATTGGTAAAAGAAAGACGGGACGTCATCGTTAACCTGCCCGTTGGTTACGGGAAGAGTTTGATTTACCAGGTTTTGCCCCGGTTGGCCATTCAAACGAAAATGAAGATTGAAAAGCCAGTAGTAGTCGTTCTAACTCCTCTTGATATTATTCAAAAGCAACAAATAAAGTATTTAAAAAAGCACGGCGTATCATCATGTATGTTGCCCTACACAGATAACGAGGAAGAGGAGTCTGAAGTACTTGATGCGATTCAAAGTGGATTGTTTGAAGTTGTGTTTTGTCACCCTGAGGCACTTCTTAACACTGTTGGAGGAAGCAGACTGCTAAGCTGTGACACATTTGAGGAGCGGAGCTCAACCAGTCAAATCGCTGTGAGGAGTTTGCGAAATGGTTCCAAGGTTGCCGGGTCAGCGTTGACTGTTCATTCTGCGGGCCTCTGCGGGCCCATTTGCGGACCTATGTGAAATTCTCACTTTAAACGATTTTGTAATCATTTTAGCAATATGAAAATAGGCAATACCTATATCGGGCGAAAGCATAACGGGAATTTCATTTTAAGAAATGACACGCATTTACAGGGGCGCAAAAACGGTTCAAGTTACGAAAAATATTGGTAGGGCCTAGCGAATATCCATAGAGTCATGAATCAAGGGTGGTTTGCGAAACGAAATGGTGCTTTTTATGGCGTCACAAGAAAGAGCATCAAACTTTAATTAGTAATGTGTATGAAGAGGATCTCTTTTCATTTCAAAGTACCAATCTGCATTCAATGAAAAAGTGTTCCGTTTTTCAAAACAAAATGACGTCACAATTTCTTTTGATAAATGACGTCACGTTGTGCGGAAGTTTATAGACGGTGCAGCGTTATAAGTATGTTACCGTTTCGTCCAGGAGTCGACACTTTCCAATGTTCCATGGGTATTTGACAAATCACTTATTTGATTGCTTTCAGTATTCAATTAAATACTCGTACATACGTTTACCTTCGCGCCCTTCGAGCTTTCGCCCGTATTAAGTGGATGTTTATTGTATCAAATATTAGGCGACCTTGCAAATAGGCCCGCAGCTGGAAATGCATCGAAATGGATGCTATTTGGTACAACAAACATTAATATCGTCCGGCGGTCCGTAAGTCCAAAAAACTTAACGTTGGCTATAACTTTTCTTAAGATTTCTTCAAACTTTAAAATTGTATTGCTTATGGCAAAAGGGTCGTGATGCCTTCCAGTTTTGTAGATCAAGGTCATAGTTGACATAGTTATGCCCATTTTTGTACTTGCTGCTGGCGAACGCCTCAATAAAAACGAGACATTTGGCGGGAATCCGATCACCAGAGGCAATTGTGCGACATAAAGTAGTCCCGAATTGTCTCTTTGCTTTCGTGAGGATAACCACAATCCTATCTAAATGATTAACCATGAAATCGAAAAAGAAAACTGACAGAAAAAAACTTCTTATATAGCCACATCTCTCACTTATCCAAATTAAACATCGCAGATAGATAGGCATTTAATTTTACCGAAGTAGCTGAAATAAGTAAGTATTGAATTTGTAGATTATTGGATAAAAAAATGACTGGATTAAGTATTTCAAAATTAAACAACCGACCTTATATTACGCCTGACATTTAAGACAGGGTTTACATATAGCAAGTTTCTTGTACAACACATTAAGATAAGTCAAAGTTATGGCTTGTACAAGAAATTTTTCTACACAACATATAGCAAGAATTGCTTTGACAATTAATCACAAAATAGCGGGGAGGTGTCGTCAGCACATAATACTGTCTTCAGCATGCAGACGAGTTTCTGAATTTTTTAAGAAAATAGGAAATTTATGGATTTTGTTTTAAAAGAAATGCATTAAGTGTTCTTATTGAGAAAAAAATCTTTCGTTGAATTACCAATACATATTAAAATGGCTTTTAAATTTCATCTTAAAAACTATCTTATTTGTTCAATGTTTGTACTTTGCACTTGTATCATATAGATGCTCCCTTTTTTGGTATAAATTGTTCAGTTGATCAACTTTGTCCTTTGACCAAGCCATTGTGTATGAAAAAATTTAAAAAGGTACTGAAATACCTCTCCCACATCTGTTTTTCCCATTGAACACTTCTTATCAGGAATTTGACAGCCAAGAAATTGTGAAAAATAGAACATGATCTATTCTCGTGCAAGAAAATTATCTCAAATTATGTCACATAAATTCTGACAAAAGTTGCTCAATTGTGGGTGTTTACATGTGAAAAATTCTTTTACAAGGCATAAATAATACTTATCTTAATGTCTTGTACAAGAAACTTGCTATATGTAAACCCCCACTTAGTCCCAGAACCACATTGACAAGTAGCTCTTAATACACCAAGAAAGATGTCTTACCGACGAAATTGACCTTTATTTGTACCAAACATATCTATTACTTTACTTTTTAAATCGATGTACATATTAGAAATATAGAGCACTATTTTTTTTTCAGTGATATTGCAAAAAATAATAATGGCTTCCAAGCATCTTTCTTGCGTGGTAAAGCGACTTGAATACAAAATACATTGTTTTAGAGTGAATAGAACATGGTTCTATTATTATCCTACCAGTATGACTAATTTACAATACCAGTAATTTTAAAAAGATCCTGGAACTTTAAGTCCGCTGTACAAAGTTCTTTCTCTCTTTAAAGCCCAGGCAATGTGAAAAGCTTGCACGTACAACGGCCTTTATGTACTTTTAATACTTTGTGTGTACAAGTTCTCCCTCTAGTTCTTACAATTCTGGCAACAGACTGATGCATTGGAACCAACTTCCCTGAAAAGACCTATATACACTGACTATTTTCTTATCTCTTTAACACCAACTTTCAATGTTAGAGTTGTCCGTGTTTGGCATATCTTTGACGAAGCTCTAATTAATCTCTCAAAAGAATGCCACTACAATCTTGATTATGTCAGAACTGCATTTAGAAGACGTGCTGGTGTCGACAGAGGAAAAGGTGTCAGTTCCGAAATCAACGAGATGGGTGTCGGAATTCATTTTGTCCAGCTTTCGTTGGAAACTATATCCACACATCCGTCAGTAGAGTTTAATTTGGATTGGATCAATTCTTTTTATCTTATAAAGTAATAGACATATTAATTATATCAATTTCGATTGATAACTGATGCAGCTGCTGCTTACATGTTTTTGAACAGAGTTCCACAATTTTCACCTTTATTGTGAGCCGCAGAATCGGCCTGCAATATTTAATACGTGCTTGGAAAATGTAACATGTAAGTGAAGTAGTGTATAGTTCTTTGAACAAAATGTTATAAAATGAATGAAAATCGCCTAGGAAGGTACAATAAAGAACGGGTTAAACCACTCTTCATTGTGTAGCTTTAAATTTATCAAAAAGTTGATAGTTTTATCTTTTATCCATGTAAACGTCAAATTGTTTTATATGCTTATGCAAACGTTTAATAGTTTACGGCCAGTATAAAAACCGTAGTCGTTCAAACATGCCGGTATCGTCCGGTATCTGGTAATGTGGATCCATTACGCTACTTTATATGACTTGATTTTTTAATTTAAAGTTTACAATCATCTGAGTTTGTTTTTGAAAGGAAGTATCACTGTCAATTTTTAGCAGACATTTCATGTTAGAGCAATAAACTGACAGGTAGCCAAAGTTAAAGGTCCATTACTAACACCAAATCGAATTTTCTTTTAAGAAGGAAAAAAAAAGACTACCCTTATCAATCTTAGGAAATATACAAGCATTCACTAGTTTTTCTGCAGCAGTATTTCAAACAGGGAAATACTCCACGGCTATTGTAAAGTTTTAGAAGCCAGTTTCAAGCTGTATTTCCCTGTAACAATTCCAGATTTAAAAGAAAATTCGATTTGGTGTTAGTAATGGACCTTTAACTAAATGGTCGGGTTGCACTTTCTATTTTCATCCGACTGGTTTACAATTCATGTTATCAGACTGGTTTAAAGCAATACACTGACAGGTAGCCAAAGTTAACTAATTGGTCGGGATGCACTTTTAAATAACAAGACTTTTCAGCAGTCTTGTCTATGTGCGTTATTTTGTTTACAAACATTTTGACTGTCAACGATTTTGTGAGGTTAGAGGTAGATTTAGTCTGTCGGAAGCCTTGGAAACAATCTCCACTTATAGGCCTAAATACACCAGTTTTTTTCCTTTATCTTTGATACCATCTTTTAGAGTAAGACCAAAGTAATAGCTGTTGTTCGATCGTCTTTGACATGGTTTTGACGAAACTAATATAAAACATACAATACAATGTTACTAGCTTATTGTATAGATATATGTCAGAACAGTATTTACAAGACGAGTTTGTGTCGACAGTGGTATATGTGTTAGTTTCAAAATCAACAAGATGGGTGTCGGCCTTCATTCTGTCCAGCTTTCGTTGGAAACTATATATCAACACATGCGTCAGTTAATTTCTAATTCGGATTAGATTTCTTTTTATCTTATCAATTATTATACATATGTACATTGAAATATAACAGATGCGGTTTCTGCTGACCTGCTTTTACCTTTTCCAATGAATTATTATGATATGGAATTCTGTGCCCAAATAATGGTTTGGACATACAAAATTCAATTAAAATCAGACGAGCGTCTAGGTTTTAATTGTCATCACTTGATTGTCGTGCCAGCCCGCTAGAGGCGCAGTGTATATATACAACCCGTATTAAGGCTAATGAAATGTGTCAGTAAACATTTAAAGTATCTCTTTATTGTCTTATTTTGATAAGAATGATACTTACTTATGCTTAATTTTCTTTTTAAAAATACACAAGACAACTGATAAGAAAAAAAGTTTCAATTTTACTAAAAAGTTATTAAAGGGAGGTAATCAAGTAAATAACTTTATGGCAATAGAATCTACAAAGGTAGTGGGTTATTTTTTGGGTTTATTGATTGCGCTTTGTTTTAATGAGATCTACAGACACTTTTACTTCCACAACAATTATGATTTTGTCTCAGCATGGCTGAAATTAATTGGACAGTTAACAGATCTTCTGAGTCGTTTCGAACAGCAACAACAACAACATGTGCAGTCAATAACTACAAAAAAAAAATCTTCAATGTCCAACCATTCTATATATTTTAGTCATATATCCTGTTTCGGACTTTCATACATCGGTTTAATTTGCTATCTTTTATTTCATCACTATCATTAAATCAAATATGAATATAATTTAAACAAAATATGAGAGGTGGAACAACTAAGGCACATGTCTAGCGCATATAGATAACGTGCGCTTTATACGGCGGACTCTGCTGCATATATCTTACAAATAGCGATATTCAACGCAAAAAGCACACAGCAGACTGAGGGACGGACGGACAGACAGGAGGACAACGGCAAAATTATATCAGGGGATAATAAGTATAAAGCGAAGGCATACCAGTAGTTGTATCACAAATGCGACCCTGTGTTATTAAATCGTACGAAAGACAAACACACACATTCTACGGAAAAACTGATAAAGAGGAATTAAGAAGAGACATGGCTATTATAGACACTAAAGTCTTTAGATACATCGTGGAAGAATATTTTTTTAGAAAAAGTGCCTCAGTGTGCGACTGCCTTTTCGTAAGCAGTTGTCTTCAGGATCACGTTATGTGTCCCTGATCGTTCACAACCCGCACGAATACATCTCCCCTACCCCGCCCCATCCCCCACACTGCGCTCCGTATGCCGCTCTCTGTCTCGCAACTTCCTATTCTTACAAAAAGGTGCTGATAACATTTATTTTGAATAATGACTTTTCTCTGTAGTTGTTCAGTACTAAAATGTCGGTACTGTCATGTTTGCTGCTTATTATTTCTGAAAAGTTTTACAAAATCAAATTCACTATTAGATCTAGTTGTGATGAATTATAAAAAAAATAACGATGCATTTCAGGAACTTCACATAATGTACATGGAGAACTCATCATTGCATGCCTGTCAAGGAATTATCTATTATCCGTGTATATTTTGAAGAATAGTAGTAAGAAATATCGAATGTTTCCATGGAATCAACAGTGATGTTAACTTCTTTGCCAGACTCCTCTGACCAATGTTACAGTTGCCTGGTGCCAAATGTGTAAATATTTAACTTATGAAAGTTTCAACATTTGAGTAACAACGCGAGCTAATATCGTAACGTCGATCCTGATTGGTTACGTCATTTAACTTTGCGACTGTTAAATAAATGGTCAATTGTATTTTGGATCTGTGACTGTCTTTACGGTTTTTAATATTAACAAATATATTGAACGGCGACTTGCTTTTTCAGGAAGTGTTTAAAAAATTAAGGAGAAACATTTTCCTAAAGTTTCGTATAAAATCGCATTGATTCAAGTTGAGCGTTTTTTTTGTCTGTTCTTCTCGTGAAGCAATATGGTGGTGTTAATACTTCAATATCATGATAAAAATTATATTTTTTTCCCTAAGTCACGCATTTATGCACCCATCTCTGTCATGTTCACAAGGCCAGTTATTAAGCCGTTCGTCTGTCCGTCAATATCTATAATTATCTCATTGACACTAATGCATTGTTATGCATGTATTGAGTTTGTTTGGAAAGATAAATTATGCATTAGGCTGTGTATTCCTGAATTATTAAAAAATAATGGAAAAAAATATGATAATATTTATTTACGTTTATTTTTCGTATCAATATTACATTAAAAGGAAACAAAATCGTAAGTTACGGGAAAAGAACTTTTATGTACCCTTCTCCTATCTTTTCTTCTCCACTAACTCTTATTATCCTGCCTGCATGCCTGCATCATTATACCTTCCTTATTCGCTCGTTCTCCCCATTTTCCTCCGTACGCCACTAACGCACTCATTAAATTGCGATTATTATGTTTTATGAGACCTTTAGCTCATCGGTTTTTATTTGCCTCATTTTTAATAATTTTATAGACTTTGAGAATTAATATATATTCCGTCAGTCACTGCGTTTTTTTTAAATGACAGACTGTCACAGTACAGTTCATAGCATGTTTCACGTAAAGCCCGTGCACTTTTCTCCCAAACTTTTTCACCACTTTTTTTAAATACAATTTTGTGTTATTTATCATTGAACAAAAAAGTGGGATATAAGTCTACTTAGAACCGTAGGTTTCCAATGTGTTCAGGGTAGGTTCAAGGAAATAAAATATATAACACCCTTATTAAAATGGTTTAATAAATGGTTCACTTTTTACGTTTTGCTGAAATGGAATGAGTCATTTCTGTTGTAGAAACTTAAATTCGAAACCTTTTTTTTCCTAAATACGTATAAGGTTTGAATGTTGTAAATAGTTCTACTCGCCGCGGGTTACTTCCCTTGGCCACAGTCAATCAGGTATGTGGGTAAATAGGCGAGACCCGGAAGCAGGTTATTTTGTCTAAGAACTTGCGGACCTACACTATGTGGTCAGATGCTCTTTTTGTTTTGCGCATCGACTAACACTACAAATTTAGTCAAAGGGTGACTCTGTTTCATACCCTATCGAGTGTTGACTAATGAAATATTTTTTTTGGATCTGATTATAAATTCTCTTTATTTCCCCATTTGCATGAGACAGTACAATTAATTTATGAAACAACAAATATAATACAGCAACTATATAAGTACAATGTACAGTTCTAGATCATTTTAAAGAAAAACGATGAAATAAGTTATGTTATATACATATATACATATTTTACACTCTTTCGGTTAGCCTAAATAATAGTAAACATGGTAGAAGTATGTAATTATAAATCTAAGTAAATTATACTTAAACAGTTTTACTCTGGTTTATTTATACATGTCTTACCGAGGCGAAGCATAAGACATTTAGAACTTACATGTGCATATACATGTCATGTTAAGTAAGGCGCTGTGAAATACTTTTGTAGTCTGATTCTTACATTTGATTTAAATTTCAGACAGTGTAACACATAAAGATAAAGGACTCTGTTAATATTCCGATGGGTTTTCCTAACATTGTCATGTAGATTGAATGCCGATTACGGCCGACCGGTTGACTTTTTCCGGAATTTTCTTGCACCGCCTTAAGGCACTCGCCGAGCCCGACATTTTGATATATGACATGACCCACTTCTATGAAAGGTGTGACACAAAATTTGTTCCCCCAAGGACAATCCACCAGAGATATCGCTTTGAATACGCAGTATCTTGTACTGTTTAATAACCCTATTGACAGGCAACAAGTAAAGACGTTGGCAAAGAGGATATATCCCTCTAACAGCGCGGTGTTTATGAAAAACGATTCCAACAAGCGACGTCCAAACCTTACGGCTACTTGGTGGTAGACCTGAAATCGAGTACCCTAGAACAAGACTGTTTGCGCAGCGACATATTTGAAAAAAATCAAAAAACGAAATTGGAGGATGATGATAAAGCTTTGGGCGTGGAACCTGTTTTCAGTGGCGAAAACAGGAGGGGTAATGTAATGGAGAATGACGATGACGTTGATGACGACGATTTTGATCATAATGAAGAAGAGGAAGAGAATATAAATAGAAACGTGATTAAGTCTAGTGTTCAATCTCCTGGACTACCAAAAACACAAAAGCTCCAAAGTCATGCGGAGTGTCAAGCGAATTACGCAAACAAGGAATGTTGCATTTTGCGGGAACTTAGCGTTCCTAAAGTGAACCTCGGATATAAAAGTCATATTGAGGCCGAGGCTAAGACGCGTTATTCCGAATACCAACCTAGGTTAGCGGAACGTAAAGTAATCAATAATATGTTGCCGGAGATACGAAAACAACGAGAGAAAACCTGAGAAATATACTCGTGTCCATCTATTACTTAGATAGGTGTCCACTTTACAGATCGATTATGAACACGGCTGAGCGAATACACCTTACTACGCATCTACCAGTACCTTTGGCAATTACGGAGGCTATACGCGTCTATAAGCCAGATCTGAACCAGACACTCATCCCTGAAAAATCTGAAGAGGACAGTGATATTGAAGACGGTACTGATGAAGAATAACGTAAGAATGAAAGGAAAATTGATGTTTATAATCAATATGGCTGGTTATATTTGATGGGCAACACCTATAGCCACATATACAGAAATTGCCAAGTCTCAATAGAACAGGGATGTACAAAAAGCAGAACATTTATTTAGGTGGTGGCGACGGCAGTTTCCTCGGGACAATAAACAAGACTGAACAAAGAAGAAAATAATTTTTAAAAATCGTTCGAGATGTTTTTAAGTCCTTTCTGAGAAATTGTGTAAAATGGTATACAGTAACTATGTGGAATACACGTGTGTATCGTTAACACATTAAACGCACTATGACCTTTACAAACTAGCGTTGTTTCATTCTTTTCATTCTTGAAAAATGTCTAGCGATAGTCATTGTATTAAAGGGTGGTTGAGACTACTAGATTCTCTTGTATCATTTAAAATGTGCGCACAGAAAATAGCACAACAATACAATATATACATAAACATTAACGCCTTAAATTAAAACGAATGGACTTTACACATAGTGGATAATAAGAAACTGGGCCAGTGGAGGATGTATTTGTTTCAAACTAGGAATAGATTATATCTTTATCGAGAAACACTGTAAGTTAATATTTTGTGATGTATAAGGATGTATATACTATGCCTTTAACTATTATGTATATTAGTTGAGAATAAATATTCTTAAAATAAATTGAGTTGTCATTTTCTAATTCTGCTTGGCTTCCGTATTCCTCTGAGGGGAGCGCAGCTGGGGCACAATTGGGGTACAAAAACGATGGCGGTGGTGACACAGTTTGACCTATTAAAGTCTAACCCCTCTCGTTAAGGAAAAGTCCTCTTGGTTTTGTAACCATTTTCTTATACGGTGTCTTCCGATTTTATAAGTAACGTGCCATACTCCTATATTCAACTTTAAGTAGTTTCATTAGCCAATCAGCAACCAGCAATTCAACCCAATCAAAAAAGATCATGTATGTCAGTTAGAACATGCAGAGTACACCAAGCGTAACTTTGCTAAACAGTAAGCTAAACAAAATTATTAAATTCGCGCATGAGTAATTTCTAATGTCAGTTGAAGCTTTACGCATGATTAACTACACTTCCGGTCTAAATGCAATTTTACAAAATACACTTTCAGAGCTTTCATTTGATACCACAGTCATCAAAATCGTTTAAAAACACCAAAGTTATGTGAGTTTAAAGTTTCACTCTTGCACTATATTAAGGGGCTATAACCTCAATAAAGGTGAATAATCCTTACACAGTATACACAATTTTAAACTTCAGTATCTCTAAAACGGTACAAAATTGACCTATTAAACATAGTATTTTTATAATCAGAAAAACGGTACCCACGCTAAAGCGATAACTTTTAATTAAAAAAGAATCCAATAAAGGGTAATAACTTAAAACGGTCAAAACTCAAAAGGAAAACCCAGGGTTCAAATAAAAGGTTTTTAGCTAAACAGTAAAATACTGATTTCAAAGTTTAAATGCTGCAATTTCATTAAACTCTCATACAAAATAAATAGTTATATACTTCACTGTAAAGCGCCCCTAAACCGACCCATATCCTTAATCACCATCCATTTAAAATATAATAAAGGAGACATATATTTGGTTTAAACAATATTTTATTCATTCAGAAAAAAACATCAATGTACATACATAATTAAGAATTCCAGGGATCAAGTAGAAAGCTAAGTTCTTCTTAAACTCGTTCCCTATACATTCCATATTCATTTTATGTCGGTAACATTCAGTTATATAATACAAATGTACCCATGTAAAAATAGTGTCTGTATTAATAAAGAAAGCTAAATCTTAATAAAGCAAATATTTGCTTCATACATTATTTCACTTTAGTACATGTATCAAATTTGACTTAGAACAATGTAACCAAAGGTAACAGCTGTCACATTTTATATAAAGTTGACCTGTCAAAAACTAGATTCATTTCTTTATGCAAATGAAGGCCGTGCATGCACTAAAACGGGGGAAAAGTTAAACAGTTGTCATGCAATATGGTAAACAACAAGTAATGTATAATTAATGAGCCATTTGTAATTATTACAATACAGTAAATAACCAAAAACGATATTAATAGGCCAGTTACAACAAGTAGGTTTAATAAAGGTATCAATTGCACTCAGTGTCAGTAAAGAGGTACTAAAATTAAGTATACAAGTTGGTTGGTTGCATAACAAAATGGCCGCGGCGCCTGCGTAGTGTTTGGGGCTAAAAACAAAAATAATATCAAACAGGGAATGCCACGTACCAAAAACGCAGCCTCCCCAAAACGAACCCCACAGCACCCAGAAGTGCACACCACCAACACACACACACACACACACACGCACACACACACGACACACACACACAATCATGTACACACACACATATACACTACCAACACACACTAGCATACAAAGCAAACACACGAGGACAAAACGAACAATTAAAGGAACACAGTGGGGCACCGCCTTGGAACGGTCAGTGGCAAAAACACCACTGGGGAGCTTAAACCGGTTTATGGTGCGCACCCAACCTCACTCTTACCCTAAACTAAACTAAGCTAAACCGACGCTGTTACTACTTATAACACAGGTCAATTTTTACCATTTTATTAAAATACGGTGTCCATTCAAATTTAAAATTAAAATATCGACTTCACATATATTAATAATTGAAAGATCGATCTAAAGTATCTTCTGCATAATAAATAACAACGCGAGTAATTAATTTTAGCAAGAAACGTCTCAAAAACGCCAGTATCAGCTCGTTACGTCACGTCAATCTTGTATTTTACGTCAACATTTCTCATGTTTTTCCCACTTCAAAATAGTTTCGGTGGCACGAAAAGAAGGACGGTGACCCCCCTTTTTTATTTGATAAAATTGCTTTAAATTGGTTTAAGAATCCATAGCGCTTTAAAAAAAATGTTCTCGGGCCGCTTTTTCGCAATTGGCGCTAAATGCGTCAACTTTGCAGTTATTTTGGCTTTGAAAATTGTCGCCCCTACAGGGTTCGTTCCACACTTTTTCATATGTTTGGGAAAAAATATTAGATATTTTTTTTATTTATTTTTTTTTTTCAGATGGATAAATGATTCGATATTGCATTTATGAAAATTAGATCGTTTCGTTATCTACATAGAAATAGATGTAACGAAAATAACAGGAAAATTGACGAAAATAGACCTCCCCGCTAGGTGGCGCTTTTAACTCAGTTTCCATGGAAAAATCACTTCACCGTATTATTTCTACAAAAGACAATTAGTCACGGGGTGGACATGCAAAATATCTTAAATCTGCGTTGCCTTTTAAAAAAATGACCCGATTCTTGGGGAAACCCGCGACCTACCTTAAGTCGGTAAAAGTCACTAATAGTCTGCATCATTTAATTGCTGCATTAATGTTTGGATATCAGAATTGTGACATGGTTGTAAAATCACAGATGCCTCAAGTAGAATCTTATTCATCAGTGTAAGTTCTACTGTTATACTATATGACTGTAAGGTTACATGTATAACTGTTGTTTATTTTAGAAATGTGTATGTATTCTTTGATATAAGACTATTAAGTTGTAACATTTAACAAACAATTTACAAATAAAGAAAATCCATTAAACCCTCTGTTTAGTCGAAAATCTACAATTGTATGTTAGAAATAATAGTATAGATTCAGACAAAATACTTGGAGAATACCTTCACTGACTGCTTGCCGTTTTGGTATCATTTCCAAGTTTAGAAGTACAATAAGTATGGTCGAATCTCACTAGTGCTTAAAATTTGAACAAGAACCTTCTACCGTATGGATGAAATCTTTCGCTTAAAGTACGACCAAGTAGCATAATTGAAAAAAGACTACGTCTGAAATAGTTGTGATTTTAATGATGTATTGTACAATTATGATTTGATGAAATGAATGAATTGCTTTGACTAATAAGATTGATCAGTGTTTATAGTTAAATATAATGATTGACAATATAAATAAGTCGAAGTAATTAAAGTGCATATATTCTTGTTTCAACTTTATCAGTATCTTACTTGTTAGATTGTTACAGTTTTATTGACAATATTAATATTAATGTAACTAGTGTGAATATAATGAGTGAACACAAATGTATAGATTAAGTGTGTGTGTTCATGCATAATTATCACTTGTAATAGAATTTTACTTTACATAAACTAGCTTTATACAAACAGAACGTAATGGGTAAATGATACTTACAAATGAAATCCGTGTCTAAACAGTCACGGACTCTCTTATTCGTAATGCAAGTTACATAATGTGTGATAAATGTTTACAAAACAAAACCTTTCCAGAGAACATTCCATATCAGATTAGAACTTGAAGTAACGTATTTTTATTCGAAAACAAAATGTCATGTAAATTTCATGCCTTTTCTGTATAATGCAAGACAATATTTATATATCCAACGTATACTACGACATACTTTAAACTTTTTTGTCAGTAACACATTATTTTTTGACGCCATTCTCACAATTAATATCTATAATAGCATAATAAGCATGGATAGTTCATGGCAACGTACACGTGCATAACATTCTCTTAATAAAAATGTGTGGTTTACCTATGTATGATTCATATCAAAAAGATTTTGTACAATAATCTTTTGTTAAATGATAGTCATTTAAGTTAACTGCCAGATTATTAGGTCAATATACGAGTTAAGTATCAATCATGAGAACGAAAAAATTGAAGAAATTATCAAAATATTTTACTCGTAACATAAAATACATGGATATACACTCAGCAAAAATAGAAACGTCCCTCCATATTTCAGGAAAGATTTATCGAAAACCAAAAGGGTAACTTTTATGAATCAAAATAGAAAAACAAGTTCATTCATTTCTGTATCAAAACCAATGAATTGCATCTGGCTATCTTGTTAACTTTGATAACCGGTCAAGAGAGGTAGGGGTCAAAATAAAAAATCACAAAAACTCCGAAAGGTATTATTGAATGTTTAGAGATGGAATTTCAATAAGAAATGTGGCACATCCAGTAAATCTCGTTAGTACCGAGTGTGGCCACCATTTGCATGAATGCATGCAATGATCCTACGCCGCATCGACGTAACGTAACGCAATACCAGTGCGTTGGGCAAATTCCTCCATTCCTGTTGTAACGCCCGTGTAAGATCGCGAACATTGTCAATCTGGTGGTTAGCTCGTGCTTTGCAGCCCAGCTGATCCCATATTTGCTCAATGGGGTCGAGATCCGGGGAAACCGCGGACCATGGCATTACGTTGACATTGTTTTGCTGCAAGAATTGAGTGGTGACCCTGGCTACATGAGGGCGGGCATTGTCCTGCATCAATGTTACACCAGGACCATGCTGACGAATAAATGGTAAGGCATATGCATTTAGCACGTCTGCAACATAACGCTGTGCATTAATGTTGCCCTGTACAACAACCAAATCTGTCGTCTGGTTTCCCATGATCCCACCCCAGACCATTACGCTCTCTCCCCCAAACCTGTTCTTCTCAACAATCTTTCATTTTTACGCCTGTATACCCGTAATCTTCCGTCAGCATGACTAACTGTGAACCGAGATTCATCGGTGAACAAAACTCGGTTCCAGTCAGCCCTTCTCCAGTTCAGATGACGTCGCGCCCATAACAGCCTGGCAGCACGGTGACGTTGGGTCATTATCTGACCAGTGTACGGGCGGCGTGCCCTGATTGGTTGGGCGTTACGACGCAACCGGTTGCGAATGGTCTGCCCTAAGACACCGTATTACCTAGCAGTGACTGTGGCTGCCAATTGAAGTTGACGTAAGTGCGTCAACGTAATGAAACAATCGGCTCTAGCCGTAGTTACACGAGGCCTACCAGGTCGCTGCCGGTCGTGGACAGCCCCAGTCTGCTGGTACCGGCCTGCAAGACGATCAATCGTCTTCCGACAGCACCCGAACCGACGCGCGACTACCCTGGCGGACATCCCACAAGCATCCCAATTGCCTGATTTCGCTCGTTTTCGGAAAGCCGTGGCATATCGTTAATTTTCAGAATAGCCCCTATCGCATGAATGGTACGACATGAACTGAATCAACATATGGATGACATGTATAGCGTGCACGTGCAAAACGTGCAAATGACCGTTCTGGTTACTGGCCGATATGTAGACCATGCGTATCGGGTAAACTGTACACGATCGTATTTTTAACATCGCCAGGGTTTAAAATACATGTACATTGAACATGTAGCAACTACACAGACAAAGCTTCACCGGCTATAAAACAGGGACGTTTCTAGTTTTGCTGAGTATATACAAATGTATATAAGCTAATAGTCAACTTTCAACGACGCGTACCGCCTCGATAGCCTATTGGTAGAGCGTCCGCTTCGAGTGCGGGAGGTCATGGGTTCGCTCCCTGGCCGCGTCATACCAAAGACGTAAAAAATGGTACCAGTAGCTCCCTTGCTTCGCGCTCAGCATTAAGAGGGAAACTGGCTTCTCTTCTCTCATACTCTCACGGGGATGGATACCATCAGGAATGATGTGTCGAGAGTGATTAATATAAGTTGGATAACTTGTTTCACAATCGACCTAAATTAAATTAGTATAAACTAAACTAACGACGCATACTTGACTGTGCCGCCCAACTTATATTTAACGACTGGTACCTTTATTACACAATCGTATAACAGCATAGCCGGGTGCCTATAGTTTACTATATAGTTTACTATTTTTAGAAATGACATAAACACTATCCCTGAGATCCCTGAGAAGGAATAGAGTTGTTTCAAATCTTGTATTTATATGATGTTACATTACGTACAACATAGGCCAAGTATTAGATTGGGTGGCGATTCCATACCCCAAGCATCTGTGCATGTGTGTACTTGTTCGGCTTTTAAATTTTCAGTTTCATATTGCATTTTCAACCGTCAAAGTTGCCTTTATATTGTTAACCTATATCAGCGTAATATATTAAATCGGTATGAAGCGTGCTGAAGTAAAATGAAGTCATGAGAGACAGAACAGAAATTTAAGCAGTCGAAATTTACATCATTGGCATATTTATATGCATAACTTGAAACGTATTATAGTATTATTTGTATGAAGTATCATTTTAGAATTGATTTCATTTTTTAGATTATTGACAGTTACTAAACCATATCCTATCCAAAAATGTATATACTTAGGACTGAAACGAAAATCCGATTGTAATAAGTAAATATTCGAGTTTCAGTTCGCCTTCGCATTCATGCTTAAAGAGGGACTTAATAAAACTGGTGTCAATTTAAATATTTTTTTAAAACATAATCAATAGAATATTTGAAAGTACATTTATTGGTATTTAACTTCAAAGTTACAGCTATACATTCTAACCATCATTGGTAAAATAAACGTTTAAAAATATGTTGTAATTCAATATCTTTATTAAGTTGGGACTGGTGGATAAAGATTTATTGCAGAAGATCGCGTCCTTAAAAAGGCATTTTATATATGCGAAGTTCTTTAACATGATATTTATCTATCATTTTACGTTCACATAGCACATTATGTATTTATTTCCGTACCGAATATATACGTTTAACACAATCGTACCTCATTAAAAGATAAAACAACAGTCAGAATGTATCCCTTTCTGTGGAGTACCGAGTGTTGAACACTTTCTTATTGGCTCTAAAGACTTATAAATGTATAACTTTTTACCAAAGTACCCATAACTAATTATATCCTTTTTAAAACAAATTAACATTTATAGTAAATTGTAAATTCACACGTTCTTATTTAAAACCCTACTCTGACAAAGTTGTATTCATTCATTCATTCATTCATTCATTCATTCATTCATTCATTCATTCATTCATTCATTCATTCATTGAATGAACTAATAAAGCAGACACCAGAAGCGCACACTGTCATTCATGGTATTTTCCGGGGAAAATAATCTCCCATCTTAAGATATGAATATACATCTTAATTATGTCGATATGCAAACATGGCCAACCACTGCCAAACACGGCAGAATATTAACCCTGCAATAGAAGCAGTGAATGATGGTGGCTTTTTGGTGACAAAAAAGACACTCGCTTGCTCAGGACCATTTTGCCGAATAATCGGATATTAGTCGAACAATCTTTAAACAGCATTTCTACTGTTCGTTTCAGTGCGACTTTGATATATTTTATATTATATTTGCAAGTAGCATGATCTTACTCACAATCAATTAACACAACTTAAAATACATTACATACAAAGAAAACGTCAACTAATGAATAACACATATCGATCACGCTGTATAGATACGAAACGTTTCAAATCTGAACATATGTTTAGAACAGTTTGAAATATTGGAAATCATTTGTGCCTAAACCTTTTTCCTGAATGCAATGCATTTAAACCCATAGGAGCGTTGTGAATATATTTATAAAGCATTGCTTATTCAGTGTAAACTTTGTCTTGCAAAGATATTTAACACAAGCAAGGTAAGAATCATTATTAATTTAATCACCTTTGTTTAGTGCTGTCATTTTAACTTAGTCGTATGTAGTCTTCTTCAGAGTTTGTGTTGATTGTCACTATCATCTTAGTATGTAAATTGCCCGGAGAGTATTTCGCGGTGATTCATAAACTTTTCAAACAGATGATTAGCCGATAATCAATCGTCAAACAACTCACTACGCTCAAAACATGCCGATAATTAAATCATTTATTATATATACATGTATAATCAAGTTTATCAAAATTAAAAGATTTGATGTTTTCGTTACAGCACCAAAAAATTTACACATCTATTGGTGGTTGTCCATGCGATCACGCATCTATGTTGTGGTAAATTATCGGAAACCTTTTGTGTTCTGATTAGATCAGTGCATGACGGGCGACGCCTTCACACTTTTTCAGCTTGCAGATCGCAATGATTAGTAACCCATGTTTCCTCAAAGTTTTATGTAAAACAATTAAAATAGGTCATGAGAAATCCACGTTTTCCTGCTAGAAACATATCTCCCGGTGAGTTGTCCAAAAACCCGGGGATTTTGCAAAAATTTCCCGGCATTAAATCAATCCTTTATGGCATGTATGATGAACTTGCATTCCAATTTATTTTCTCTTTATCATTGTAAATGCGTGTAATTAATATCGTCGATATACGGACGCCTTATTACGTTTTTAGCCTTTTTCCTTGACTTTGTGGTTCTTCTTCATCTTATGCACCTGTCAGCCGAAACTTAATATTTCCACTTCGAGTGTACACTAAGCAAGATTATAGATTATATACTACTAAAAATTTGATAAAGGCCACTGTTTCCTCCGATAAAAGCGTCATCAATAAGATGTGTATGGACATAAATTTAAGCCAAAATAAAATTTATAGTGTTGGCGTTATTGCCATATTAAGGAATCATCGGTTTGTACACGTATGGCAAGACATGAAGCACGGGGACTTGTAAATCTCGAAAAATCACGATTTTGACGGCATGTGTACCGAGTGTACATGTCCGAATTCCTGTGTTCTTGTTTAAACTTTGCAATTCAGCGTTTGTGTGAGCATTCAATATAATGAATCAAAACATAAGAAGGCGTCATACGCCTGATGAGATGAATAGGGGGGTTGGTATGTTGTAGGCAGGCGTGTCCAAGAGGCAGGTTATCCGCACATTTAATGTGTCCCACAGCGTTGTTCAACACATGTGGAATCGTTTCCAAATCGACGGAAATGTAGCACATTTACATAGTGGTCGTTCTAGTTGTACAAAACATGCACAAGATCGATATAATGTTGTTCAGGCCCGGCGCAATCGTTTTCAGAACGCTACTTCCTTACAATATAGCTTGCAGAATGCAACAAATGTATGGGTATATATTAAACAATAAGGAATAAATTGCATGATACTGGTATGAATGACAGACGTCCTTTATGTTCCTTTTACTAATACCCATGTCAGAGAACGCCTACGTTGGGCCCGTGACCATGTGCAATGGAGACCCCACAATGGGACCCCAGTTTTGTTTACTGATGAGTCTAGATTTTGTCTAGATTTCACAGATAGACGTGCAAGAGTGAAGAGAAGACCAAATGAACGTTTTGCACCTGCTAGCTACTCTGAATACGACTGATATGGTGGTGGGTCTGTCATGGTATGGGAAGGAATAAGTGTCAATGACAAAACTGACCGCCATATTGTTGATAACGGTACCTTTATAGCAGAAAGGTATTGCCGCGATATTCTTGACGTACATGTACGGCCATATGCAGGTGAAATGGGCCCAAGTTTTATTCTAATGCAGGATACTGCTCGCCCACACACTGCCCGCATCACTAACAAATACCCTGAACGTGAAAATATCGAGCTCTTGCCTTGGCTCGCGAGTTTCCCGGATCTCAATTCCAATTAAACATGTCTGGGACATGCTTCAGAGGGCCATATCTTGTCGCCCTTGTCGATCACCCTCGCAGAACTCCGTGCTGCCTTACAAGAGGAGTGGAACAGAATTCCACAATTAAAGATCAACCAGCTAATTCACAGCATGTCCAGGGACTGTCAGGCTGTAATTATTGCTCGTGGACACCATACAAGATATTAAAACTTATTCCATACATCATTTGGAAAAATAACCATTTTTACAAATTTCCGCCTACTTACGAATTTTCAAGATTTCCAGCTCAGATAACTTTACACTCATGTTCTAGGTCAATAATGTAACTCAGATGACTAATTAATCAATTTTATTAAATAAACAATACAAACAAAACTTAATATATCATAAACTGTTCGGTGTGTTAACCAAAACTACACTACATGTAGTTACATATTACAAAAGTGGCCCATATCAAATTTTGAGTAGTATATATCATATATGCCAATGCAAACGTCGACCATAAACAGCAAAATATTCCTGCTACTGCTGTTGAATATAATTTACATAAGCAATTATGCTTCTGGTTTCTGGTGGCATGATTGACTGTACGTTTTATTTTTGTTTCCTTGAACAAATCGGATTAAAGATGCCGAAATATTAATTCACTATCACACAAACTGTTCGGTAATCATGGTAATAGTTGACATTAGCGCTCATGTTATTCTCACAATTTAAAGGCTAGCATGGTCTGGAACTAACAAAATAAAGATTTTCAGTATGTTTGCATATGATTCATTGCCGGACACCCGCGATTGTTGACAAACCTATGTTCCATCAGTTATCTACGATGTAGTTTTTTTTATAACGGTCACCCTATGTTACACGTGTTTCATGATAAGAAACTGAAAATATTAATTGATTAAATTCTATTTCAAATTGTTTACTAAGTGTAAATTGGATCCGTTCAATAACTTGGGTTTGGAGTGACCAATTGTAATGAATCTTGGTATGTAAGTAGCTTGCGTGCAATGGAAGCTTTTGGTCACTATGTCAATGTCACTGAGTCAAGATCAAGGTTACTGTTTCTGAAATTAGATATTGTTTAGTTTTTAAATATTTTTTAAAGCAAAAAAAAAAAAGGTTGGGTCAAGGTTACTAGGGTCAAAAGTCAAGGTCACTACTTAAAATAGAGTTTTATTTTTTTTAATATTGTTTAATTGTTTAAGCAAACAAAAAAAAAATTGGGGTCAAGGTCACTAGGCTCAAGGACAAGGTTAGTAATATTGAGTTTTATTCATTTTCAGTTTTTAAATTGTTTTAATAAAAATGGTCAAGGTCACTAGGGTCAAGGTCGAGGTCACTGTTACAAAAAATATTTTTTTCAATTGTTTTAGCAAAAACAAAAATGTCCTTGCAAAGGAGGGAGTCAAGGTGACTCTTTTTTAATTCTACAATTTTTACAGGCGCCGTTTTAACTTGCTTTGTCTTCTTGTTTTTGTTTTATTTGTTTCGTTGAATCATATGATAAGTTACTTTTGTTGGGCACTTTAGATGATTATTTTATGCAGCTGGGCCAAGAAAAAGTTGAACGGTATTAAACAAACTCTCAGTGACAATTTAAAATAGAAGTTATTATTTGTGTGTGGCCCTCGAGAGTTTGCGAAAACCGTTGCTTCCAGAGAATAAAACGCTTAAGTGCAGCAGGTTTTCCCGTGGGATGGTCCTATTTCTGCTTTTATTAGGCTTATCTTTGATCTCAAGTTCGCAAATATGACCCATGACCGGTGTTTTCATATTCCCACTGTTACGCATCGTGAACAATAACGTCGAGTGAACAAGACGTCATACTTGTTTACCATGAATGTACAGCCAGAAGACATTACGCTCTTTTTAAAGAAAAAAAACCCGCAAAATACCCATGCCAAATAAACAGACAAAATCAAACGATTGCATGACAAGTCAAACTAATGTTTAACATAACAACATGCTCAGTACAAATTCGTGACAACATAACGTTTCAAGCCTTTTACACAATAATGATGCGGCTGTAACAGTACCGATTATGCTCCCGTCTAAGATCAGACAGCGCTTCGACACGAAAAGTGAAAAAGTCGGATTACTATCCTGAAAACGATCTGGAAATTGAATGTCCTATCAGTGTCTGTTTGCAGTCGTATACGTTACAACAGAGTCCTACGGGTCGAAAATGGTCCGGAGAGGTCGGCAAAACACTCCAGACAGTTAGGTGCATCCTCTAACATTGGGGAAACTCTATGTCGTGACAGATTCTGCCGTTTCAGATAAAATCGTATCAATGTTCCGTATTGTCTGGACGGTGTCCTGTGGATTGGGCATAAACTAGAGAACTATTTCATTGCCGTTTTTTTGTCGATTCAGTCTAGATTGTGTTAAGCTCTTGCCGAATGTCTTCCGTAAGCGTCGATTCACTGTCTGGTCACTGTCGGATCGCATTTGGGAGATTAGGACGCTGTCGGGTCAGATTCGGTCGTTTTTAGCATTCGAAAGATACAAATCAGAACAGAATCGGTTTGAGAACGGGATAATCGGGACGAATTTGGCTGGAAACAGCTAAATCGGGACGCTTCTTGAACAATATCTGATTATTGTCGTGAATACTTTTACAAATTTGTACAAAGTTTGAATTTTCAGCCACGAATTATAGGATCTTGATTAGACTTTTGACAAATTTTAATCGGAAGTGGCCCTATCAAGGACGGCAGTAAGAATTCCGAAGGTGTGACTGAGGTTTAAGATCCAATAAGACTTTGACATAATATGATACTTCGATGGAAAATAAATTAACTTAGTTGCATATTGATTACACAAAATAGTACGACTGTTTGACATAATAATAGCACTTTGCTTAGACAAGTTCAAATATGACTTTAAGAATATACATACTATAGCATGACTGTTTGACATAATAACACGTTGCTTAAACAATTTTAAGAAGATAGCATATTTTAAGAAGATAGCATGTGATATTTATTTATCATGATGTCATATTGTTCGTAATGCTAATGTTTACCACTTCCGTGGGACGAATGCACTGTGTAATAAAATCTTGAAATCTTGAAAATCTTGGATGTTACTTAAAAAAGTAAATCCAAACTTTTAGAAAATAACATAACTTTTTCACATAACAACAGTAAATATTTAAAAAAATCACACAATGCTTTGACAATATATCATGTGAATTTAAGATGACAATACGTTAATTGGACATAATAGTACATTTTCAAAAACATGTATTGTGAAAAAAATTAACGTGGTACATGTATTAAGACAAGATAGCATGTACAGTTCACATAACATAACAGCAGAATAAGAAGATATAGTGTGAAATAAACATAATAACATGACCCGCTGACAGTATTGCATAATATTTATCCGATATAACAGTTCATTAACAGGACATCACTATTATTGAGAAGATAGAAATTATTTTTTAACAAGACAGGACACTTAATTAACAAGACCACTTGTAATATCTTGAAATAAGACAGAAATGTCGTTCCATTGAAAACTGATATTCATAATGTTTAGTTGTAACTCGTGAGATAGATATTTGAGCTACTTGTTTACACCGACAAACGAACATAAAAGTAACTAAGACATCTTGATAGAAAACAAATTATTTCAATATTGTAAATGAACTCAATGACAGTCACTGTTGAAAACTTAATGTTTTCACAATGTATTAGATTACACAGTTTGAATTCTTTTTTGTATGCAATCGCTATCAACAATTAACGACTGAAAGACCCAAGTATCACATAATTGAGGAGATCAATGAAAACTAACTATTGAATATATTGAATTACAAGGGCCAACATTAACGTAAATCATTAACAATTGTTGTGTTGTCAATAATAAAGATTTGCCATGTCACCTGTTCCATTTAATTGCTTAAAATATATTTATCAAATGCTCTAATAAAGTTTGTTAACTGATATTACTGATATATCCTAAATAATGTCAAACATTTTAAATGTATTCCTGTGATATAATTAGGCAATTTGTACCAAGACCTAATTGTGCATTGAATTTGATACTTTACACTCATTTGGAAAAGTTCATAATCTCCCGAAACGCTCTATTAGACGTTTAAATACTATTACAACCAAATAGGCGGAAAGCGTAAAAACATATTACAGCTTGGGATAATCTCAAACTTACATTCTAATTAAATTCAGATTTTAATTAGAATAAAAGTAAATTTACACCTATATTTCGATTGTTATTACATTTTGACATCTTAGGCATTAGTTATTACGGATCTAATCTGTTTCTGCCCACATTTTATTTGCTCTGCAATGAATTATCCAGGATATTTCTGTATAACACCGAACAAAAGCGTTCATCGTAAAGTCACTTACTGAATATTTAGTACAAAACTCATTCAGTGGTTGCGCGGTGGTCGAGTAGTTAACGATCTGTACTAGGCTACTAAGCCGGAGGTTTCCGGTTCGAATCTCGGCCGGTCACTCTGATTCTAACAATCTAGAGAAGGACTGGTTAGTCTCGTGTGTATCGGCGCTGTACATCGGGAATGCAAAAGAACCAAGGGGTCACTCCGTAAAGAGCTATGGTCTGGTACCCGGGTTTCTTTGTATCCGCAACTGTCTCTTTAACCTGCACATCTCAGTGGTCTTGGCAGTTTCACCTGATTCAAAATCCTAGGGTCGTCCGTAACTAGACACAATAAAAGAACAACAAAAACGAGTTTTCAACAAAATCATAATTCCAGTGAATTTGTTCCCGCGATGTTCTAACGTTTGTGCCATTTTGAAATCATTTTTCCTGATCCGCGTTACAAGGTTTGATAGCTCCAATGATGTCATCATCACTGTCAAAATGCCGCCCGAAGAATTAAGATTTTAGTTTGTGAAGGAGGTAAACATTACACGGTCCTAGATTATGTGTACATGTATACAAGGGATTGAGGGATTTCACAGCAACACTCGGCAGCTGCGAGTTGTGCACATGTACATTAATATACGGATGAGAGCTGTCCAGCTCTTAAAATAATCTACCATGATACCGGCCTTGTCATCAAAACTACTGACGAATCGTTATATTTCCGCTGTTAGCTTAGAGCTTTGGAATGTTTTGTTGGCATCTTTAGGTCGATCAACTTTAGTGCTGATTCCTGATGCTTGAATTCAGCTGTCAAATTCTTTGCAAGCTTCGAAAGCTTATTGATTCTCGAACACTCACTCCAGATGTTATAGCGCCCGTGATGTTTTCATCGCGGCTACTCATTCGCAGCTGGGTGGACTGAGACATGTGTGGAAATTATCTTTGCGGAGGGATATACCTCGTCCTCCGGCTGGGATTCGAAACTGGGACCATTCGTTACGGAGCACTCTGAAAAGGTTTAAACTTTACTTCTATGTAATAGAATCCAGCAAGTTCGGTTTTGCACACCGGAAATATTTTAGACAGGGAAACAAAGATTTATTCTTTCTATTCTAATGTGAGATTACGGCCCTTTCTTTTCAGGAAATTGGTATCACTCATTTTGTTTATACGAATTTATTTATGTTCGATTACGAAGAAATCGCTCTCGAACGCCCATCCCAGATTATACCGTAATTACGCTAGCAAACGAGATGTAGCGAGTTTTTGATCGTTTGATGCCCATTTACAGTTAAGTGGGCTGAGCATGAGTAGCATTTGTGTCCTTGCCGAAGAACACAGCTCAAGCTTTGACCGGAGGCAAACGCCCAAACCACTGAGTATTCGCGCCCGCACTCATTCAACAGGAATCAATAACTCATAACAATTTTGTTACGCCTTGCCAAGTTAAAACACGCATACACAACTTTGAGCAAGCCCCCTCTTTAAAATACAATTACACAATTTTGAATTCTTAAATAGATCTGATAACAGAGCTGTTCAGTTAATAAAGCAGACGAAAAATAAATGTTTTTTTCTTCTGAAAGGATAGCACAATTATAAAGGTATGGAACTTTTCCTCTTCAATTTTATTTACCTCAGTATTGTTATTTTTGTCTTATCGGATTTATAATGTATTAATTTAATTAATTTTGGGATTTCTGATGAAAATAAAAACAGCAATTCATAGAAAGAAGCCAATTTTTTCAAGCAATACTGAAACACTTCTAAATGAAACCATGTGCTCTTTCATTTTAGTTCCTTGATAATAGAAGTAAAGACAGACAAATAAATAACATGAAAGAAAACTTACATGAAGACGTCCATAATAATAAAATGAGAAAAATATAGAGCCTCTTAAATCAGCATATACTTCAAATACAACTTCGATGTATTTGAGGACTCTTTAATAAAATACAGAAAATCAAGTATGGCGAAACATTGTAGGTGATAGTTTGTTCGCATTTTTAGGGTACGTAATAACGGTTCAAGTTTCAAAACTTATTGGTACCATATTTTCGTGGAGTTTACTGCGAAAGGAAATGGAACTTTTTATAGTGTCATAAGATAGGAGCATCAATCAACATTTAGGAATGTATTTATAGTTAAAAAGTACAGACCTGCGTGCAAGGAAAAGTGTTGCATTTCTCAAAACCAAAATGGCCACCATTTACTGAATTTCTTCCAAGATAAATATAACTTCGCAGTTTCTCTTGATAAGTGACGTCACTGTCTAAACAAAAACAGTATAAATAGACAGTGCTAATGTTGTTATCCCACTAATCAAGTTAACTGAACGTGTGTCAGGACAATTATGTTACATTCTGTTTTGTTTTACCACGTTAATGAAGTCATGTTTGGGATGCGACTAAGCACTATTTTCTACTTGTAATACATACACAGTGGAAAATTCACGTGTGGTCCTACCAAACTCATAAGCAAGGGTGGTAATGCAGTAATTTTTATTCAAAAACAATTCAGAACATTATTTCAGACACAAAAGAATATAATGAAAGACTGATAATTACAGTTTTATTGTATAACATTTATTTAGATATTTATAGCCGTCGTACGTACGTTCTCAGACTGTCGCTCTCATCTTCTGGTTTTACTTACATTTTTGTCCGCCACATATCTCCTCTTGAGATTGGCATGCAATTGTTGTCAAATGATTTCTGAATAACACTATGTGTAAAATCTATCATAGAAATGCATCAGCTCAAAATCAGGGTCAAAGCCTCGAATCTAAGGCAGATTGACCTTTGTTTTGCATTATCGCCTTGGTCTTCATGAAACGTAGATACAAAGTTTATTTCAACCAAAGGGTGTTTGTTAGGACGATTGAAGGCCAAAGCAGCACGTACGTATTGGTGAAGGTAATGTGGCCAAACCTATCAAACGTCGTGAAGAATGTTCATGATTGTTTTGGTCATTTATCCATAACTACAATGTACACGTAGTGTAGAATAAGGTCATTTAGTTGCTTGAAATGTAGGCATCTAGATAGTTTTAGTAAGTTTGAAATATTGTGCCATACATGTACTAACACTACCATAATCTAAATGCAGAAAGTTACCTTACGAATCTAAGCTCTAGCTTTGCATATTCAATCACGAGGTCTTTCTTATGACGCGCGTTGTGTGTATTCGCTGGAAATGTATAATGCAAATCAGTCAAAACTGTTTCCCTCCCGCCGGAAATTATTATCACACCGTGAACACGAGGCAGGTTATCCCTGCTATGCTCAACATAATCGAATACTATTTTAAATCTTGCTGTGTTACGAATAAAATGGCAATAGCAAAATTTGTTGAAATCCTTCTGGGAAGTATTTGTGTGAGAGGGGACAAAGTCTTGATTTGTTTCACTTTTTTCAGAAGATTTCGTATGTAAATGGAGATTGATAAAACATTTGTCTCTTCAGTATTTCTGCAGTTGTACTTTAAAGAAGAAATAAATAAGTGAGTTTTTTTCCAAATCAAGTCAAGGGAGTGTAATAGTTCTTTTCCATTTACACATGTCTTATTTGTGGGCCTCGAAAGCTCAATCGTTAGAGTGTTCGCCTCCGGAACGAGGTACGAGGTGGGTCTTTGGGCAAACACACTGATGCCACACGTGCCTTATTCCATTTAGATTTAAGTTGATATGGTGATGAAAAAATCGCTGACGTGTTCTCTCGTGATGACATACAAGATGGAGAGCAATTCAATAAGCTACGGAGCTTTCTTCATAATCGAACTAAAATAAATTCGTATAAAATACACATGTCGTCATGCCCTGTTTCTGTGGATGCAGTTTGAGACAAATACATTCAATACTTACTGAGTTATGTCCCGCACAAACCAAGGAATTAAATCTTTCTGTTGCCATAGCAAATCAAAGGATATGCGAAATCCTAATATTGTCCTCAATCCCACACATGCCAAAGCCTATCATTTTTGGACACAGGGTCAAGCTTGTGTGTGGTATTTTACTTTTCCAGTAGACATATCAATCATAATTCTTAATAAACAATAGCTGATTGCAATAACTGTAAAGTAAAACGAGTTATGACGCACTTGTTTGGAAATAACAAATCGATGTTCCCGTTTATATGTAGCACGATATAATCAACACAAACTTGGTTTAATCGAGAATAAATGTATAAAGAAGTAATAGAGCTCAGAAAACATAACCTAGACCTCTTTAGATTTAGCAATTCAAATTTTACAAACCAGAAATAAAACGATCTCTGGACAGAAATATGAGAAGAAGACGAATGAAATTTCTTATGGCATTAGTAAATAAGTACTGTATTAGACTGTGGCATAACTAGTATGACAAGTAACCAAACAGGATGACATTTAAGAGATAGCAAATACTAATATGTAGGAAAAAATACAGTCAAACGCGGTTTATGATTTTGACACTTTTGGCCTTCCATAAAAATATACAAGTGGCTTTGTGCAGCACGTAAGCCTATTTTTGTAGTTGTTTATTATAATTGTTGTTATCGCTAGAATCAAGTAAATTGTATTGATATCTAATTATTATTTTGATTAAAGCTGTATCGGGGAGATGCTACTGCACATCCCCACTGGGCAGCTTGAGGTGTTTCACCTAAATTCATTGTATATATACAGTCAAAAAGTAATTAAATCTTCAGTAAAGTGCTTTTCTACTTAACACATTAAGTTCTTAAGTTTAGAATAAAACACTTTTTTAAATACATATGGTGTGAAACACCCTTTAGAAAAGCAAGCATTCATGATTACGATATTAACGTATGATCTTAAAAGGAGGTAATATTGCGAATAACATCACCAATCGCATTTTAATTGCATGTAGTTAAAAGTTAAGCATGACTATCTATAGTTTTTATTTTAAATTTTGATAGTAAAAACATGAAATGTTTATATAGAAAAACGTAGAACATTCTCTCCGCTAGAATTTCTTTATAAGAAGAAAAATTCATTAAATTAGTTATTATATCTGAATTTACACATTTCGATTAATCTACAAAAGTTATATCTGAAATATTTTATGGATATATTGTACTTGTTATTAATATCATAAATTAAGACATTCCCAGCGCTAGATGTAACGACGTCTAACCAATTAACATACGGTTTTAATTAGTGACCAAAGGTATGTCCGTTCTTTTCTTGTTATGATAAATGTGGGTTACAAATGTATTACTCTTGTACAGACAGTGGGTATAAAGGCGTAGGTGAGTTAAACATTACATGTGACTCGTGTAAATACACTACAGATTGCACTGACTGCACAGTTATAATATCAAAACATTCAAAAATTTAATTAATGTTTAATCAATTTGATATATCTTGTTGTTTCATTGATTCTCATCATGTGTTTTAATATATACGATTTCCGGCCACGTTTTTCAACAAATAGCTTAATTTATTTTTAGTTTTGGAAAGAACACACTCGTGTTAGTCATTTTAATTATTTTGGAATAGTCATTATATCCCCCACCCCGATGGGGGAGACAAATTGTTTTACCACTTGTCGTCAATCTGCTTGTTCGTTTTTCCGTCTGTCTGTATGTATGTCCACTTTACCTTGTCCGCTCTTCATTGCAACATCTCTTTATACTTAATGGGAATAAGGGACCACTATGGAAATAAGAGGAAATTTTCTTTTCCCCTTTGTTGTGTCATCTCTGGTATTGCTGTGCTCTACATGGCTCTGTGTCACTGTGTTTGTTATTTGTTTTAGCACATGCATCTTATTGATTATGCTATGTTTTATGTACACGTTTACCGAAATAAATCTATCTATCTAATAATCAGTAAAACTTGTAGCTATGCATATATCAACTTTGGTGATATAGTAAAATGGCAAGTTCACGTATGTCTAACATGGTAAAAGATCGTGTCTGCTCTACACCCCCAAAATCCCGTCGTCTGATTTTCATCAGACTTTTACGAAGGTTTTCGTATGAAGTGTAGTTTTGCATATTGTAATTTGGAATTATATGGTTAAAGAGGAAGTCCACAGGGACCTGAAATGTGAAAATGTATTGTTTGCTCTCCATCTCCAAAAAACCAGTTTTGGATTTTCATTCGTTTAAATTTGGTTTGGTAGAAAGTATTAAAATGAAGTATAATTTTGCCTATTGAGATTTTGGGTCATGTAGTAAAGAACAAGGTCAATATGGGCCTAAACCTTAAATATCGTGTCCGTTCTTCAGCTCCATAACCCCTTGTTGGATTTCCTTTAAACTTGGTGGGGAGTGCTAGTATGAAAGAGTTTGAACAACTGAGTCTCGTGGTTTCTTTTTTTGGTGTTATATCGCAGTAGGAGAGAGCTTTTATGTAGAAAAATCACACTGTCAAGCTGAGAAAAAGGTTATTTGTAAAAAGACGGCCAAGTAATTAATGTAATGTGTACTATACTAGATGACTTCTTCAAAGGCTTAATTAACAAAATGTGAAATATAGAAAGTTTTAAAAACGAGAAACTTTGGGTCGGTAATATCTAATATTTTTTTCAAACAATAATCATGGTAGTTTGACACTACACTAGAGGCATCAGATGCATCTGTCTCTAGAAACCTAAAACATAAAGACACAACTTACACCCTTCCCTGATTTATTTTGAGTCATATTACGTTTGTTTGCTACGATGTAGTTTCTTTAACTGACTTTCGAATTTGGTTTTAACAACGCAAGCCAGAATAAATTGCAGTTCCCAGCTTTATTCTCATTAAGTGAGAACGGACTCATTTAATCCATGTTAATTCTTACAGATAAAGGATGGAACCGTATTACTCCCAAGGACAAGCAGCAAGCAGTGACTCCAGTAAACCTGACTTATCATCATTACGGAGTGCATATTTAAGTAAATACTTACAGGTATGGTTTGTTCACAGATTACACACTATTTTAGGTAATCGATTGAATAAATTGTATGTACATGATATTTGTATACACATTTGTTCTCCTTTCAAAAAAGTTTGTTTTCACAAAGATGCATTGATTTTTCATTTATTTGTAATCTTTATCATATCGATTGTTTGAAGTAATCTTATCTAATTTCAAAATTGAGGAGGAGCCTTAAGCAGTTAAGTTGTATTTCGACAAGCCTCACGGGAAAATGGGCATTCGGAGAAAACTGTTCTTGCATATTTTGTGCAAACAATATCTCAATTCTAATAAGCGAAAATCTTAATTACATACGTCAAGTAGATACAAAATTATAACATTCTTAAAACGTATATCTATTGCGTCATAATTTACTCTGAAATGACGTCACGTAATATGTAATATGACGTTAAAACTCACTTCAATTTACAGGTGCTGTAAATCATTATGAAAATAACTTTCTTTAATATCATTTTTGGTAGCAAAATTATATACCTTTTCAGCATAAAGCATATCTGGGGAAATACTTGATGTCCTCTTGCAACGATATGCTTTTCTTATAAGGTATCGCAAGAACAAGAAAAAAGGCATTTCGAATGGTTATTGTCATGGCCGTATAGAATTTTGAAACAAAAAGGATGTTTATATGCATTAACATACATGTATAAGGGCTAATTAAGTTTTTGACATTGGTTTTATATCTTAAAGAGAGTTACAAAAATATCATATATCTGAATTGTATTTTGTATCGCTAAAAAGTTGATTTGGTTGTCCTGTTTTTCTCAATTGGTGAATATGACATGACGAAAATCATAACTATCAAATTAACATTTAGTGCTGATCAGCAAATGAAACTGCAGGAAAAGAACATGCTAATGGTGTTGTCCGGTAAACCAGACACGTTTGTTCACAAACTCTTTTAAAACTGTATTTTTACTGTTCATACTTGATGGTTAGTTTTTTAACAAACAGACATATGACCGGTAAATAATTTCTATTTGTATTTCATATAAGTTCCCTTCTTTTTTATTATATTGAAGCGTTTTACTCCAATCTTTTTATTTCTTGCATTTCGGACCAAAACAGATAGAAGAAAATGTGACAGACCGCGCAAAACAAGGAGGTAAGATATTTTTCTTGTTCCTCTGTTCATTAGGTTCTCTTAAGCATGATAAGTAAATTATATAGCCTTCGTTCTGAGAAAATATTATGCCAAGCATTACCAGCTAGATTGTGAGTGTATTTGCACAGATGCTTGGGGTATGGACTTGCCACCTAATCTGATACTTGTCCCACGTTGGAACTATAGCCGACATGACCAAATTCTCAATCGGATGTATAGGCATCCACAAAGTTCTACTATAGGCTAAATCCAATTAAGAATTTGGTCATGTCGGCTATAGCTTAGCTTGCTGAACTTTGAAAGTCATTCATTTACATGTATAAGTAATAATAAATAAACATAAAAGCAATGTACACGGACACAAAATGTCGGTCAAGTTCAGATATTGATCATACCATTGGGCCAAGAGATATGTATTAAAAGCCTTCGTTGTATGCCACAACTAAATTTCATTGATCTAAGAAAGCCTACATTATGTACAGTATATGAATGCAAAACATCATTATTTCAAAGTAAAGTTTTATTACATGAAGCTAAAATGTCATAATATACAGGTATAACTTCATTATATAAATGTAAAACTTCGTTATATAAATGTAAAACATCATTATATGACGATAAGGTTTTGTAATATGACGCTAAAACTTCATGATATAAAGCTAAAACGTCATTTTACAAGAAATCTTGAGTGGGGAATAGAAATACGAAATTTTGGGAATAATAAAAGGTCGGCTTGCAACAAGCTGGTCAGATTGCCTGATAGGGCCTACGATATTTGTTTTCTTAAAACATGAAAAGAGTGCCATTTGATGTCATAAAGATTGTATAATATGACAAATACAAACATAAAATATAATGTTTTTGACAAGTTTAAGTTGACTATTTTGCTAAAAATTGTGGTAAAAATTTCGAAAATCGCGAAAATTTATGACTTTTGCTATTTCCTCCAGAAGTTTTGGATGGAACTTTCTGAAAGTCCTTTGGAAGATTGAGACCCCTGATATGAAAAGAAAGTTCAGTGTTTTCACACTCTATTATCATTTTGAGTATATACAGGAACTTTCCACATTATCGGTCAAGTGATACCGGAACAATGAGATCAAATGTGTTTTTTTCGCAAATTTTGACCATCAGGCGTTTTCATAAGATGTAAATAATATACCTGGGTTTGAGCACGACATGTCTGCTTTATGTCTATGAAAAATATTTGCACGCGCTCAAAGACACAATCCCACAGGGGCCTGTACGCGATCGTTGGTAAAATGAAAATGTTCAAACCTGGTAAAATTGTGTCCGGAGTCATTTTCAAGGTTGGTTCAAAGTGCCAGCATTTGCCTCGGACGTCTGATTTTCCAAAATTCAGGAGCTGTCGGCATAACCTTTAAATTCATACAGACAAACGTGTTCCATATGGTAAGTGTTGCTTTTATGGAAGGCCAAACCGGTCTTAACCCGCGTATACGGTTTATTTTTTTATGGACGTTCAAAAGATATAGGGTTTAATCAATGTTCTGCTCAGTACCTTCGTATTTGAAGATTATTTGTTAAAAAAGGCATTTTGTCTTGGGTTGAAATTTGTAAGCTCGATCGGGCAAAGTGACCATCCTGTTCAGGCCTAAAAAAATTCTGTCAGATGACTTTGCGACCAATTGTGAAAAGTAAATATTATAATTATGTCTTTATATAACTAAGTTTTTTAATATATCGAGTGCTACCTTTAAATAATGAAGTTCTACCGTTACATAATGCCGTTTTACTTTTGCATAATGAGGCTTTACGTGCATTTAATAAAAAATAACCTCTATAAAATGAAATTAAACCTTTATATATTGAAGTTCTAACCTTGTATTAAAAGACTTTACTTGCATATAATAAAATGGTGCAAAATGATTATTGTAATTATGTCTCTATATAACTAAGTTTTCTTTATATATTGAGTGTAACACTCAATATATAAAGAAAACTTAGTTATACATTGAATAATGACGTTTTACTTTTGTATAATGAGGCTTTACGTGGATTTGATAAAAAATAACCTCTATAAAATGAAGTTTTTTCTTCATACATGTATACTGAGGTTTTACCTTTCTATAATGTAGATTGTCTTTGTATGATGAAGTTAACATTTTGAATTGTGAAAATTAGTTGTAGCAAATTGAACATTATCTTTGTATTATTAGACTTTACCTGCAAATTATGAATGTATACCTTTATACAGCGACGTTTTACCTTTATATAATGAAGTTTTACATTTAGATATCAAAGTTTAAGCGTCATATAATGAAGTTTTACCATTATATAATGCCATTTTAGCTTATGTTACAGAGTAGTAGCTTTATACAACGAAGCATTATCTTAATATGAATAATTTTACTTAAATATTATGAAATGCAACCTTTATATTTTGAGGTTTAACCTTCATATACTCAAGTTTTACTTGTTTAGAATATAGTCTACCTGCATATTATGAAGTTTAATTATGGCAGACAGTTGAGGCGTTAAAAATATATGGGCCCTTTTTTAGTTCGAAACATGCAGTATACATGTAGTTTAATATTTACATTTTCGTTGCTAATATAGCTGTCACAGAAGGGTCATTTAGAGATGGTGGATACAGTTTTAAAGACAACAATGCTTATTTTACAGAAACAGAGAAATCAGAAACTGAGAGGTTTGTTTTGTACAATTGTTATTACTCAGAACATTTAATTCTCCCCGAAGGGCGGGAAAAGTGGTACTGCTTTGTAAGCCCTTCCGGCGTCCGTACTTCCGTCTGTATGTCACTTTTCCGGAACATAACTAAAAACTATGAGCGATATTTTAATCAAACTTCATCAATGATAGTAGACATTGCCCGAAAGTACAGTGCTTGTTAGGAAGATAACCACAAAACAAGACTGACTTGATATGTCACACAGTGGTAATTGACAGTGAAATCGAGTGTTGTGATAATGGAATAGTTTTCTTCTTGCACAAAGTTTTACCTGTCTCCCTTTTTCATTTTAGCTTATTCCTGTCATGAACAGAACTTGAAAAATGCCAACACATATGTAAGAGTTTTCTATAGAAATGGGTATACCAACTGCTTAAATGACTAAATCAGTCTGATTAGTTTCTGATCAGTCAGTTTACCAACTTTTAATCACAGTAAGACTATTCTCCTTCAAAACGGTATTTGTTCACATGAAAGCGACATCATTTTCAAGATATTTTGTAATTATAAATTTACATGCATATAGGTCTACTTTAATTCTGCTGGTTAAGTGTCTCAAATTACATGTAGAGAAATATGTAATAAACAAATCATCCCCCTTGTCATACTAAATTCAAACGCAAGTTGGGATCCATTGACATTTTCTTGTCATGTCACGTCGGCTAATAGATATAAAATTATGAGTTAGCTATAATAAAAAACGCCAAGACTGTCAATGAACTCGACATTTAAACTCAGTTGTATATATTTTAGTTGATTATGCCTTTGTTCTTCAAAGTTTTGGTCAGTTGTGTACGAATGTTAATGCTGTTCGCCAACAGATCAACTGAAAGCATGAGTTTCCCGAAATGCTTCTGTAAATTCGATAAATTAGAAGGCGAGCCTTATGTAAGCTGACAAATCAAAAAAGGTATTTACAATGTATACAAAGAATAGTCGCATTAATTCCATTTTCATGTAACCACAATCTATTCGTAAATAACGAAACTTATAGATTTCTGTTTTTTACGGGTACTTCTGTGTTTACTACGGGTACTTCTATTACCTCTGAATAAAGTTTAACTTAAAAGCCCTTAGTTGATTGGTAAATGAAATGTATTCACAACGAAGCAATCGCATGCACAAATTAAAAAAGATAGAAAGCAAGTTCCCATTAATTTTGGTTCTGAAAATATCAGCTTAAGGAATCAAATTTCGGCTTAGATGTCACTATGCTGATTTTACACACTGATGTTAATTTTACTGGATTATAGCATATTTATATAGCGTGTCACTGACTGATTTTGATACTTACTCTTATAGATTAATTCAACCAAGCTTGTGTCGAGTCTGTCCACGGACATAACAATAGTCACTAAATACACACACGTTATTTCATTTTCGTGTTTAACAAAAATTTACATTTGTGAGATCCTCTCTAAAAACGTGGTCCGGTCACTTAATAGGAGTATTAGTCGGTGATAACTGACTTAAGTATTTTAGATTAACTGTCTTTGTGAAACGTTTACCTAGAGCCATGAAAAAAGAAGTAATATGGTAAATATACATTTTGATATTTTTCTCCACCATGGGTCAATTGGTATTTTTGTAAAATATTCGTTTAGCAAAACGACACATACCAAGACTTAAACGGAATGTTTGTTAGCGAATGTTTACAACTGTTTTCTGTCACTAGGCTATTGCACAACCAGAACATATCATTGTGTTGTTTTTTTTCATTTAATAAACTTTACCATAAAATTATCAACTGGAAATGTTTTGTAGTCTACGACGGTCAACCTTGCGATTCGCAAAGCTTTCATACCAGCTTTAAATGTTGACATACGTTTTCACTTTAATGATTATCTTGTCTTCGTCTGAATAAATTCAATCTATTGCATACCTTACCATAAATAGTAATAAAAAAGTAAAAAGAAAAGTAACGACTCCTTCGGCCTTGTGAATAAATTTCAACTGGGTGCGTCAATATCAGTGTACCAAAAGTATATTTGGCTGCTATTAAAGTTTGCATTAAACGTTCTTTTTATTACGGAAAGAACGTGACGTAGTTACAGGTTATGTGCATGACCCATACTTAGCAATCAACTACATGTAATCATATATGTCTTCCGATGCAGCACAACCGAAATCTTTTTAAACGTTTTTAGAAATTTAGTAAATATTTACGGAAACATTGCGAGTTAAAAGACGAGAATAAAGCGGATCCGTTTACAGAATAATGTTTACAATTTCACATAGAAATTATAACAGGCAAATGTACTGTAGACCTGTCTTCTTCGATCACACCTGTCTCTTTATTTCCGGGCCTATTTATAATGTCATCTGGCTATGCCTGTAAAAGGCATTTAGAGAGAGCTCAGACTGCCATTGTCGTGTAAAGAACTGTTCATATATAGACTGTTTGATATGGAACCACTACCTTATTTTCTAATTTTTGTGACTTTGAAGATAAACTTTGAAGATAAACATGATGCTCAAATAAAAGACTTTCGTGCTACGTAGAACAAGTGAAATGCTTTCGACTATTCCAATAAAAATCCCTTAAATGAAGTTATAGCATATTTCTGTAGCAGCCTATACCTAAAACATGTCTAACCTAGGGTCTGGTATCCTCATCAAACACAACTAATGTATATTGTTTATCAGTATAATCATTGTATTTAAGAAAAAAACAGTACTGTGCAAAGTGTGAGTCTCATACATTTGTTTCTAATCTATGAAAATATATTGCATTATAATGTTTTACAGTGACTTAAAGCCAACGTCATCACAAATAAGAAAAGAAATATATTCGGATGCAATGACGACAGAAGCAAACACGAGGTAAATTGCGAATGCAACTTTTTGAAAAAAAACCTTTCACTTCACATAATAAAATGTCCTACGTGTTCATAATTTGTAGACACAGTTTGTTTTAGCTCACCTGAGCCCTATGTTGTCAATGCAAGCTATTGTAATCACATGATTTTCATCGGCGGGTGTCCGTCTGTGCGTCCGTCCGTCAAAATCCTTTAAAACTTCATATTCTTGGTAGCATTGTCTAGTAAACCTAACACAAGAATGCCTCTTCCAACACTGCAAGGTTAAATTAATCAAATTGCATAGGAATTTTCCATGGTCCTCTATCAATGTTGTACAAAGAACTACAATATATGTCAAACTCCGGTTGCCATGTCATGTAAAACAGATCTGTAGTCAATTTCTTCTCAAGTATTGCTAGGCATAGAGCTAAGATATCAAAGTCAAAACTGACCCAAACCGTGAGATCAACTGTTTTATGAAGACTTATATTGGGCAATCTTTTAAAATAATTTTGTTTGAACCCACAAGACATATTGATAAACAATCAATGTTATGAAAATTAATCTAGTGGATCCCTAGATGAGTATTCTAATCAGGTCCCCTGGATACAATTTAACCTCGTGAACCTTGGTTAACCCGTTTCAGATTGACGTTATATAGGAAACACTTCTTTAAATCTTCTTGTTTAAACTACAAGGGCTAGTTTGTATACATTTGTTCTGTAGCATTTTTTAGTGTATCTCTATCAGTATTGTTCAAATCATGTTCGAAAAGTCATATCTGTCCCCACCCTAAGACATGTCAGTTTACCTGAGCCAAGATGCTCATTGTGATCTCCATGTGGCCGTCGCCCATCGTGCGTCGTCCGTCGTAGGTCGTCATCAATTTTATTTATAAAATATCATCCAAAACAACTACACCGATTTCAAACGAACTTCACATGAGGTTACCATGGTCCTCTATCAATGTTGTTCAAGGAAATGCATTCCGTCACTCAGGGCACTTACTCCACTTATGGAGAATTGGTTTATGTTACATATTTACTCCGCTATGGAATCTTACTCTGCTCAATCTACATCGATGCCGGTGATATAAGTATTATATTTGTGTTTCTTACACTACCGAAGTATGACGTTTTTGTTCTTGCCAGTCATGACACATGTCTAAAGGATTTCTACAAGATTTGCTATTATAAATTATGTTCCCGGGGTTCAGAGATTATTGTGTGGTGTGTCGGACGTGTGACTTTGGCATAAAGAGCAAATGGAAACACATAAGTGATATTGCACGGTTGAAATTTTACAGGAATATTTAACCATAACCGGATAATTCTAATTCACCATTGTAGAGCTGACAAAGCTATTTTCATCAGTTTTCGATAATGTTGCTGGTTATCGAACGACGCGTTGAATTTATGCCTACACATATTTTAAGCAAGTTTGATGAAGATCAGATAAAAGCTGTTCGACTAAGAGAGCGGACAAGGCTAATTTGGCAAATGTTATATAATTCAAGGGCCAACATCTAACAGTTCCTAGAACGATTTTGTGGTTATCGAACCTGGCCTACACCTTATTACCGCAAACGTGTTCAGCAAGTTTAGTGAAGCTCGAATGAAAACTGATCGACGAAGTGACCGGAGAAGGCTATTTTGATAAGTCGAGGACTATAATCCAAAATTGCCTCTGGCGATTTTGCTGGTTATTGAACTTGGCGTAGAAGGCGTTAATTGTTGTACATGCTGTAAACTGTGGAATGTAATACTGTAACTTACAGATGGATAATATCGATTTGTTTTTATCCCGGTTAAGAACTAACAGTTACATTTTATGTAATTTCTCCCATATTTATGATGAGGGTTCCGTTCATTTAATGGTAGCCTTCGTATTTTATACAAAACATTCCGCGAATATTTTTTGGGGAAATCTAGAAAACACGAAAAATGATATTCGCGAATATGCCGAACCACGGCAAAACGCAAATTTTTGTCTGATTGACCAACCGCGAAAATTTACATTTAGACAAAACAGTAGTTATTCTTAAGGAACATACACAGTCATTTGAAACATCACAACATAAACTGTGCAGTGACATAAAAAGCGCACAATTACTAAAATAGGGAGATGAAAACGTTGGATGCATTGTTACTTTTTGAAAGATTTTAACGACAGCAGTTTGGCTTAACTTACATTAATGAGTTAACTTTTACGTCGGCCATGCCCGCCTGATGACATGTGGACATCGTTTATCCACCAACATAATGCATACAAAAATTAATTCAGCACAATGGCATATACCAGAATATCACCCTGCCAACAACAAATTTAAATTTTCATTTAACGATACATCAGGGCGGAAATATAAAGCTAAAACACGAAACGGAACTGCCAAGCTTTATCAAGCTTTTGTCAAAAGGTTTAGGAGATGCCTTTAGAAGCGAATTATTTATGACGTACGACGACGACGGACACAGGGTGGTCCTAAAAATCACAATGAGTACATGTTTTGAAACCACGAGGTGCTAATGTTACGTGTGTGTATCACAATGTTTGATGTTACGTCACTAAATTTTACTTTCAACAGTGCGATCTTTTAAAAAAATCATCTTAATTATTTTCATAAAACATCAAACACCTACAGTACAAAAGCCGGTTGTGATCCCGGTTCATAGCTCTTAGGTAGTTGGTAAAATGTTGGTGTCTAACTCCGAGTGTAGGAATCGACATGCATGTACGTACAGAAACCGGTTGTGCCCCCGGTTCGAGCTCTCACAATGTAGGGGTTGATAAGTGGACGTACAGTATTTAGGCTGTTACTTGTATGTTTGTGAAGTTTAGTTCTTACATTTATCTACTGATTATGAGGATGCAGTCAGCGCCGAGAGATTGTTGTTTTGATAAAGTAACAATTTTAATGCTAGCAGCAATTGTTCTGCAAGAATTTTCAATCAGTGCAGATCATGACCAGTTCTGCACCGTACGAAATTCACTAAACTGAAAGCTGGAAATATCAACTTTAGAAATTTAATGTAGTACCGTACATTTAAAAGAGTTGATGCCGATTTGTTGTACATTCAGACGGCAAATAATTGTCAGTTCTTATATTTATAACAAACATATTGTTTTTGTCGCAAAGTATGACGATCAGTTTCTACAAATAAACTTATTCAGGAAATAGGATGGTTACCTTTAAGTGACAGGCGTAATCTTCAAAAAGTTGTTATTATGTATAAACATAAAAATAGTTTATTACCAGAGCAGTTCTATTTTAAAGGCACGATAATTGTAAATATTTATCACACTCGTTTAAGAAATGGTTGCAGTAACTTAAATACAGACTTGTTTAATAACCTCTTAAGAGATAATGCAATAAATTATGTCTAAACTAATGATTTATTCGGAAAAAAAATTCAACAGTAGTAAAAGGAAGTCATATCGCGGAAATAAAGTGAATACAAAATGCTACATAATCGTCTAGAAAAATCTTTTTGAAAAAGCATCAAAATATGTTTTTACTATTTCTCTAATGTAAATTCGTTATCTTATTACATTTTTTGTGTATTCCTGTGCGAGTGACATTGACATTATATAGACGGAAGCTTTACCCAACAGTTGAGTGGATAAAATAAATCATAAACTGGCGCGCACATGCAACAAAAAGATATGCGGATGAAGTAGTGATTTAGACGAAAAAAACATGCAATTTCTTACCAAATCTTCCGTCTTAAAAAATCCCCTGCTTCTGACTTGAAGCTCCTGATCAACGTCATAGCGAACCAGAAAGTACATGTCCTGTTTAGAAGCTTCACGTGAAGCCATCACATTCACACAAAGTAACACTTATTAGTATATAAATATAATAATGCAAAGTTGACACTAAAATAAATCTGTCTTAACTACTTCGACAGTAAATTGCCAATGATATCTGTTTTAACCGATTATCTTACTTTATGGTTCATTAAAATGAAAAACATGATGACAGTACTGTAGACAATCGCAATCATCACCATTTGTTAATATAAGCAATAAGTGTCTACTCAATTAAGATGTGACACTAATTATCCCCAACTTCAAGGCAAGCGTCGGAATCAATTTTGTTTAATTACATACATCAAAACGACGACAAATTATTGATAAGCAATAATATTATAATTCTTGCGACAAACAACGATATCTGTAATAAAAAGTTTAGAATAAAAGAACAAAGTCATGAAAATGTTACAACTTTTAATTATATACAATAATTATTTTTTTAAACATACTCGAAAGATAATAAACTGCAGTAACTCATGCAAAAATTCTATAAAATTATATCTTATAAAACCTTTTATAGAATTACATGTGTACATTTTGTACATTGTGCAAAAGGCATTAATTTTTAAAGGAAATATTAATCCTTTACGCCGTGTCACGCGGCATGGTACTTGTCGCATATCGCAAACGACACGCGGCATATATATGCCGCATATACAATCATATGCCGCGTGATGCGACATGGTTTTATTGCTCCCGCGTTGTAAAACCTCCCGCGCTATAGCGCGGCAAAAACGGGATCCGCCTGTGCTGTACTGTATTTATATATTATATTTGTGACATTCTGTAGAAAATCATTTCTTGACTATCAAATTTTTATCTGTAAAATCTCTATTTTCCTAAGACTATTGAACATGCTTAATGACTGTTTTTCATCTCATTGTTTAAAGATACTATATTACTGTGTTCTTTTTAAAGCAACTCTTTCAGCTGTGCGATATGCAATAACATACTGTTATCAATCTGATTATTTATGGATAGAGAATGTTCATTACTAAAGTCTATCTCATTTCATTAGTTTGCATTAACAATATTTTAAAGAGACTGATGCAGCGTATCATGTGAACATTTTAAGAACGTCACAATGATCCTCTTTAAGCAAAGGTATAATCGTGAAAAGATAATTCACATAAAATGTTAAAGTCCCGAGGTATTCATCAAAACAAATCAAACACGAAATTAAATTCCTCACAATATAGCAACGACAAATGAATTATGCAAACAACAACATAAGCATGACCAATAAAGACTCTGATGAAACATTTCCATAGATAGATCTAGATCTTATTGAAAAAGCATACAAAAATCGCAAACTAACTTTAGGATTGTCCAGCACAAAACTCTACACAGATGAATAAGTAACCAGTAACGTAGATTTGTTCATGTCACGTTGTTTTATCCAAAACATTCACCATAAGGCTACAATATTGGCCCTGATCTTAAAGCAGGTGACTTGATTGTTTTTATAAGCACTTAATATATGCACTGATTCAGTATATACTCCTTAAGTACTACGCTGATTCATATGACTTCTATCACCACCTCAAGTATGCAGGGGTCTATCGCACGAGAATCTATTTATGTTCTGTGCTTTCCATTCTGCTCAGTATCTAAAATGTCAGGCGTGTCTTTTGTGTATTTTACAGCATTCATAGCTAGTTCATGTTTGGAACTATAGACAATTAGCAGACTTCAAACCTCTGTAACCTCTAATTAATTAAGGGTCATTGGTCCGAGAACTGCTTCCAATCACCTCTTTACATAAAATTAGAAAGAACGTGATGAAAAGTCGAACGTCTGAAAAACTGTTACAGTACCGCCTGCGTTTAACTTCCGCGTTTTCGGGAAAATAACCGTTTTTCGTTCGTTTACCATGCGGTAATCGTTTAACCGTGTAACCGTTAAACGAGAATTCCCTTCTGCGCATGCGTACCGTGAATTTACATTTGCGCATGCGCCGCGTGAAACGAGAAAACGACATTACGCATGCGCATATATATTTTCCTCGCCATTTTAGGGCATAATCAGTAAAACTTTCACCATTCGTTTACATTGTTCTCAAGGCTTTACCGTCCAATAAATTCGGTCGAAATACTGACCATCGTTTCGGAAATGTTCTAACTAAGAAAATGACTGGTCACACTATAGTACATTTGATTTAATAAAAAAATGTTTAAATTTCCAAATTTCGGAAATGTTTAATTGTTAAGTCAGTTTACACTTCATATCTACATTTTTGGTTTTATACACTTGGAGTTTCATCAAAATCTTAAATAAATTAAAATGTTACAATTAAATAGATACTATCATGACCAGTTACGCTAGGCCTAAGAAAAGGGGTTGAGGAGCTGTACTGGTGATGGGCGGAAATTATTCATTATGATTATGATGTAATAAAGAATGATAAAAACTAAAGTATAAGCAATAATATTGTGTCACACTTAGCTAAATAACTTCAGCCAGTAATCACTTTATTGCCTCATGCATTAGTCACTTACTCACTTAGCTTTAGCTGTAACTCACTGCAAATATTCCCTGTAACAAGGGATCCAGTATATAACATTCCTGATTTAACTGATAATCTACAAACATTTGAATGCCAAATAAATTTGAAATCAAGTGAATGACCAGAATCATGCAAAGTATTTCTGCAATAAACTGGTACCTCTCATGGCTATCAATGGGCCTAAAAGTAACGATAGCAAGTTGCTTATAGTTCTAAATTATTCTTCATCTCAGGCAATCTACCCCGAGCACTCTGTGGCAGGCGAAAGGTCCCCTGTCTGGCCGGCCGAGGGCCGTCTCTGAGAAGGGAACCTTTCCCCAGCGCTGAAAGAGGGGAAAGCTCGCCTCTTTGGCTGGCGAATGACCATCTCCGAGAAGGGAACCTTCCCCGAGCGCTGTTTTAGGGGGAACGCCGCCTCTCTGACCGCGACGACCATGTCGGAGAAGGCAATCTACCCCGAATAATAAATATCTCCCTGTATTTTATCGTTGAATAAAATATAGTCAGGACTTTGGTTGCGTAGTATGTTTCGCATCCAAACGACTTTCTTTGAAAACTATCCCAAACTTTATTTAACGTGTAGTATAACTTCATTGTATCCATGAAACGCGAAATACGATTGGACGCACTTGTTTACATATGTCACGTCATTTACCGCACATTGTCCTTGGAAAAATATGCTGAATTTTTATCGTTAATTAAAATTTGGCTTTTCCCTATTTGTTTATATAGGAAAAGCAGCCGCTTGTGTTAGAATGTAATTTTGGAAATAAATAAAAAGTGATAAAGTTAAAACTTCATTTAGATTGTTTTAGTCACCGGTCAACCCTAGGATTTCCCCGGGCAGAGTCTGTACATTACTATATGAACCCTGTCCTGGGTGTACATGAACTACGAAGACTTCCCTCAGATTCAGGTTTAAAAGACAGATGCAAATGACAGGGAATCTAGGTACTAGATCCTAGCTCTTTTACAAATAGTCCCCTTGGTTTTTTGTGTGTCTAATGTATTGTACCGATACATGCGAGACTTTCTGTTTCAAACCAGTTCATCTCTGTGTGGTATAAAACACTGAAACTTCTAGTGCCCTGGATGGTATTCAAACCAGGGACTTCCAGATTGGTATTCCAGAGCGTAAACCACTGCACCACCAAAATATTTCAGTAAAAGAATCAGTACAGTATTGCATTTGTTGTAAGCTTATAATTCTTATCAACACATTTACCTACTCTTCTCTTGTAACAAAATCAGTTAATTTCAAGGTATGATGGTATTAACGTTTTCCAGGTGTATGTATCACTTACCCTGGTAATTGTACTGATCATTGACATCACACTGTAAAACCAAGCTTCATATTCATGTTCAATGTAATATCACACTTCTTTTAACTGATCTTTATATTTGGATCCATAATTCAACCATATAACACACTGGACTAGTAAGCCACAATTCACCAGATTGATCTCCGGCTCCATCACTGACATTAATACTATTAGTTATCTTGCGGATGAAGATGTTAACCCGGGGCTGCATGTTCTGTTGTAAAAGAACCAGTAATGTCTGTAGTGCCAGGACTCTCATTGTATCTGGACCATACCCATAAAAACTAGACCTATCACTAAATGTTATTAATACCCCCGAAAGAAGACTGTTTATAACCTGAGGAAATTCGTAGTAACAGAATACCTTGCAAAAAAAACTAAAATAGAGATATTGTTCTTGGCAATAATTCTGTAATTTGTCAGGATAGAGTGCACTGCACTTCCTCTAACTGTGCTGGACCACTTTATGAAGTTGTATTGAATTCAAACAAGTAGTTTTCAAGTTATGCTCCAAACAAGAAAAAAAAAAGGCAATAACTCTTAAATGAGTACAGATAGAGTAATGGTTCTTGTGCACTGCACTTCCTCTCAATGTACTTGACCATTGTATGAAGCTGTATTGAATTCCAACCAGTAGTTTTCAAGCAATGCTCCAAACAAGGAAAAAAAACAAGGGCAATAACTCTGTAGTCAAGATAGACTAATGGTTCCTGTGCACTGCACTTCCTCTCACTGTGTTTGACCATTGTATGAAGTTGTATTGAATTCAAACAAGTAGTTTTCAAGTTATGCTCCGGACAAGGAAAAGTAACAAAGGGCAATATCTCTGTAATTAGTCAAGATAGAGTTATGGTTCTTGTACACTGCACTTCCACTCAATGTGCTTGACCATTGTATGAAGTTGTATTCAATTCCAACTAGTAGTTTTCAAGTTATGCTCCAGACAAGGAAAATGCAACAGACCGCCTGCCCACCCGACCGACCAACCACCGGGTGACTCCTATATACCCCCCTAAAACTTCGTTTCGGGGGTATAATAATAAAGTAACATCATGCTATTATTGTATAAATATATAAGTTAGCATAACTTATTTTAATGCATCACAAGAGCTGTCCATAAGACAGCTAGCTCAACTTTTCTCAGTGTTTACCAATAAATAAAATGTTTGGGCAGTAAAAGGCAAAGACAAGAATCTGTGTATTATCAAAGTGCAAAGAATGACCGTAAAGAGCAAGATATTAAGTCAAAAGAACCCTGAACACTACAACAAAGTTTTAAATTAATACTTGAAGTGGTTACTGATATATGTGCCCTGTATAACACAAGACTTTGAATTGATAACTATAAGGGAAGCTTCAACAACAACAACAATCATGTTCTTCTTTATGATTTATAAGATCATCAACATTTCAGTTGATGTGTCTGGAAAGTACATGTATTAACCATGTTAACTATAAACTAAGATTGGTGTTGAAAAGAACACTTGTGTCGCCCTCTTACACTTTGTCAAAATAACCAATAATTTTGTGACAAAATCTAAGTACAAAAAAGGACATAACTCTGTAACCTATTACTGTGACCTTACTAATTTTGTGGCATCACGTTCTTTTTGTCATTAACAATACAATTTGAAAATTTGATGTTAAAGCTGCTCGCTCTCAGATTTTGGTTAAAAAATAAAGATCTCAAAACTGCATGTAAATAACGTATTTTAGAACATATGGTCATATAAAAAGGCTCCAGCATAAATTTAAGTCCGGTATATCTCTAAATTTACAAAAATAAGCAAATGCTTTTGAAATTTCAATATAAACATGTTAAGTGGCAGTTCCATGTAACCAACATTTTCAATCAATTTCTTCCTAGATTCTTGCTTATATTTCGATTCTGGACAGTCTTTCATTTTATTCTAATGAATAAAGTGTCAATCTTTAAAAAAAAATAAATCAACAGTAACTGAGAGCAAGCAGCTTTAAGAAATGTCAAAGTTATCAGGTTATAGCCAATGTTAAGTTTTCGTGACACAATCAAATAAGTACAAAAGGGGCATAACTCTGTCAAAAATGACCTTGACATACAAAATTTGAGTACATTACAACCCTTACGTCATTAGCAATGCAATTTGAAAGTACGATGAAGAAATCTTAAGAAATGGCAAATTTATAGCCAACATTAAGTTTTGGTGACAAAATCTAAGCACAAAAAGGGGCATAACTTTGTCAAATATGACCTTTACCTACAAAATCTGGTGGCATGACGACTTTTTCATCATAAGCAATACAATTGGGAAGTTTGATAAAGAAATATTAAGAAATGGCAAAGTTATAGCCAACGTTAAGTTTATGTGACGGACTGACCGACATTATATTCTCTTTCAAAATTTCAAAGCATATTCTGACCATTTGATATTAAATTCACAGCTAACATTTCATCACCATTTCCACTGCAAATACTTGGAAATTTATCTCATGTATTGGGCATCATTGTCAAGTGTTTCTAGTGAACTATTTAAACTAGATGCCCACGTGCAACATGTCGAGCCCACCATATGTCAAAAGGGCTAACTCCTAACCAAGCAGAGATGGGTCAAAATACACATAAATATTGGATGTAACATGCATATTGTGCCACAGAAAAGTGGTCTCGATTTTTCTCTACGGCCAATAATAAAAAAGTTACAATATAAGCTATTTATAGTAACAACAAAGGGAAGTAATTCTAAAAACAAGGGTAGCCCATGGTGGTGAACATTTGTACAGAGTAACATCAAAATCCCTCCATGCACGAAGAAGAAATGCTCCAGACAACTTAAGATATTATTGACTTTGAACTTTAACCTCTAAGTGTGACCTTGACCTTAGACTTAGAGACCTGGTTCTTGCACATGACACTCTGTCTGATGATGGTGAACATTTGTGCCAAGTTAAATTAAATCCCTCCATGCATGAAAAAGATATGCTCCGGACAGTCATTCTTGAATTTGACCTTTAACCTCCAAGTGTGACCTTCACCTTAGACCTAGGGACCTGGTTCTTGCGCACGACACTCCCTCTCATGATGGGAACATTTGTGCCATGTAACATCAAAATCCATTCATGCATGAAAAAGATATGGTCCGGACAAAATCGGACGGACGGACGCAAGCACATACACCGAACCGCCAAAAGTTACAACTATATCAGGCTCACTGCAGGCGGGCTCGACAAAAATTTAAATCTTTACATACAACTGCCCTAAATTTTACACTTTTTCTGTTGTCTTCATTAAAAATCAGTATCTAATCAATATTCTAATTTGACAATACAGTCAAACTTGTGCAAAAGGTCACCTTTAACTAGAGGTCACCTGCTGACAACAGCCAGTCAGAATATCCCCCATCCAAATTTGCTCTTTAAAAGACTGGGAACAGCAGTCACCTACCGTCTGCGGTCAGTGGCCAGTGAAAAAGCATCCCGTAATCGGGACTGTGATGCGAACGCCCACTGAAATTTTAACAGCTGGCTTTTGTTTCTTGTAAAGTTGTTTGCACCTCAAAAGACGGGCGCAATAAATTAAGATGCTTTTGATAATTAGAAGAGGTTCTAACATTTAATTGTCACCTTCACATCTGAAGCAAACACATGCAATTAATCAGATGAAACTGTCCGGTAATTACTGAAAATCGGCTCTTTTAATTGCTTGTTTATTTGATGTAGAATATCTTCACAATTTGGAGTTGCATTTTACATTGTGCAACTAAATAATTGTTTAATTCAGCTTATTAATGCATTCACGTTAAAGCTGCTCGCTCTCAGTTACCGTTAAAAAAAGGTATTTTTCAAAAAAGTTGACATTTTTATTCATCAGTATAAAACTAAAGCCTAGAATAAAAAAATAAGCAAAGATCTAGGTAGGAATTTGCAGAAATCGATTGAAAAGGTTGGTTACACGGCACCGCTACACTATAATGGTAGTGTATTTTTCAAAATTTAGAGATGTACATGACATGAATTTAAACTGGAATCTTTTTATAACACCATAATGTCCAAAAATACATTATTTACATACAGTTTGAAGAAATTTATTATTTTACCAAAATCTTAGAGCGAGCAGCTTTAAGTGAATTGTTTGATTTATTACAATTAAACTGAAAAACACGCAGTTTATCTGGCAATTAATTGATAATAAAACTTGATTTGATAAACAATGTTTAGTATGATGGAACTTTATCAACTGTCTACATCTCCGAACAAAAGTCACCTGTTAACAACAGCCAATTTTGTGGTTTCCACTGAGCCGCCGTTGTTCATAAGTTTGACTGCATGTGACAAACTGATCGGGTTACCCAAAGTTTTTACTCCATTTCTCGAAGTTAATTATTCCAGCAATTATACGTAATAATACTGAATCACCAAATCAACACAAAACCTTGCATTATATCTATGAGTACAAAAATGACGCTAAGTCGCTCTTTGTAGGTGTAGTGCATTTCCCCATTATTACCGTCATCATACATTTCTACTCCAGCATTTTTTTTTGTTTTATCTTGGGTGTTTTGCTCTATTTATGTCTTCTTGAATCTCTCTACTTTTACAAATAATTGCTACTGAAATAAAACATCCTTCCTGAAGTGTAAGTTCCAACAAAATCTTCAATTCAGAATTTCCAACTTTTTAACTCTTTACAGGTTGAGGGATCATCACAAAAAACATAATTTTTCACACTGCAAGGGTTGACTGTTTTCCTACAGTTTTCATGTGTTGGTGTTTTGAACTTCCCTCATCACTGCATGCTTGTGACACTTATTCTCATCATACTCATAGGCATGGTTTCTACAAAAAATAAAGAATATCAGTATGTCTATCATGTCTCTATTCTAAAAATCATTCAATTTGCATTGAAAAGCAGAATAATTTGCTACCAGCAGAGTAAAGGTTCAAAACTTTGATAACATTATTAAGATAAAAATGTGTACAAAGACACAGTGTCTCAGGTAAAAAGCCAAGTATAAGCTATTAAGCACAATTTCCAGATTCAGCAAAAAAAATCAGAGACAATCCCTTCTTTTAATAGTGCTATAATTTTGTTGGATTTAATTTTTTAATAACACGGTTCAACTATGCTTTGGGTCAGTGCTATATGACAGAAACATCTGGATCTACACTACCTTGCTTTGTGATACTGTAGTTTATAAGGTTATGCAATCTTACATAACATACTGATAAGGATTTCAATACTGCCTGGGGCAATCAATAATTTTTAAAGTGCAACAATAAGAATTTAAAGGTCTCATATTTCAACAACAGGACCTTTATAAAACAGAGGAACAAAATAAAAATGAATTATAGTGTAGGCTCAATAACTAGTATGTACTTTTCTTTGAAAGGACAATTTCATATGCCAAATATATAAAAAGTCAGATTTCATATACATTTTGTTTATATAATAAATCAAGTGATTTTTTTGTCTAAAAGGACACATATACTTGCTAATATTATACCAGTGTGGTTTTAAAGTTATTTCAATTTTGTCTGCTAATAACAGATAATTCATGAGAGTTATTTCTCACATTATTTTTAAAAGTAAGCATTGTTCTAGACATTCATGGTCAATCTGAACTTTATAACTTGAAAAATCAAAATAAATATACCATTGTCTTCATCTAAATAATATTGGGAATAAATTACACCTTCCATTAAATGTATTAAAGGCACTGTGTTAAAAAAGAACACAATGAAATGGTGGTTTCCTACAATGGCATGTACTGCACAATTTTATGACAATACTGGTCATTAATCAGCAGGTGGCCAAATTTTAATTGCCCCTCAGGGGATTGTCATACTGTCTGTCACACTAATCTAGAGCAACATACCAACTAATGTACAAGCATCCACTTGTTTTATTTATTTTTCTTGTGAATTCTAGTAAATGTACATCTAGAAACTGCCAGTCAGCAACAGATAAATAGTATTTGGTTTATTTATATGTGAGCTAGGTGCTTGACAATTTGAAAAAATATTTTAAAAAGCTAAAAAAAAAACACCCTACATTCAAATTTTAGAAATGAAACTTTAATAGTGAAAATAAGGGATGTACTGTAGTAATAAGCATGTAGTTATTAGACTAAGTGTGAAACATTGTGAAATGAAGCTAATAATATACATTAAATTTACATGTTTCCTTTCACCATATAACAAAAAAATTAAAAAATTTTGTTTTATTTGTTTTACTAACATGATAATAATTGAGATAAACTGAAGCATCAAAAACTTTCAGAAAGTTACATTTATCACTGCATTTGGTGCATAAGAAACATCATTTAACCGTTTAATACCACTCTGGTAGAGTGTTCCCGCCTTTGTTTCCAGCACAGATCATGATCATTCTGCCCAGACAGAAACCCCTAATATTTTCGTTTGAAAGTTTTTAACAAAAGCTGAGAAAAATTAATTACTACCTTTACCTAATTTGACTTGGCAGCTTCTAGGCCGAGGATTTTCCACAGAAATGATGTCATATTCACCCGTATTCAAGGAGGTCTGAAAAGGAATATGTAAAACTTGAAATTTTAACAAACTGAGTAACAATCCCCATACACATAATTGTCATGCATATATAAGCTGGAAATAATGGAATCACTTCCAACTTCTTTGTTACAGGGGTATAGTAAACAGAATTCTGATGTGATATAATATTAATCTATGGCGTTTTCTGCAACATCCCTAACCATGGTAAAAATGAAAATTCTGATGACAATCCATGACAAAATTTTTAAGTCCCAGGAGCACATTGAATACTCTTCATTGTCTTCTATAGAAAAATGAATTTACAGGTAGAATAATGAATGATAGAATCAGTGTTTGATGTATACTTTACTTTCATTCCTTTGCCACTGTAACCTCACTTAACACATTCTCAGAACACTTTTCCTATTTTTTGCAATATCACAGTAAAAAAATAATGCGCTATACATGTACAAGACTTAATATAATGTAATGCAGTTCTTTTGATTTACAAATAAAAAGCAATGTAAGGAATGTTTTTCATACAAATAATTGCCAGTTTCACCGGTAAGGGATTGCTCTTTATAATGTAAAGGCTACAAGTAATTTGAAGTACAAAGTGCTCCAGGGACTATAAATTTTTGGGTCATTTTAAACGCCTGGAATATTCCGAAATAAGAGGTATAATTGATTTGTGTTTCAATCTAATGTGTGGCTACCATTTTCACTTTGAGGCTCGAAAGGTATTTTTGGCTGCAGCATCTTGAAGAATGCAGACAAAACATAATTATGATGTCAAAATGATTGTAAAGACTAACTGAAAATACTGGGTTTTATAATCAGTTACTACCACAACATGCAACTGGGGCTCCCTGATAGAAAATGAACTTAGTACACCTAGGCACGTTCCTTTCTTGGGCAAAGTAGGGCTCAACTGTAAAAAATATTCATCGAAAGTCTTCAACTAAAGTAACTTATCATTTGATTCAATGAAACAAAAATAAAGATTAACTCTTAGGCTGAGAGTTCCATGAATGGTGGACAGAAATTTAATTTACATTTCATTACATATTAAGTAAACAATTTAAAAAAGAATTTAATCAATTAATATTTTCATTTTCTTCAATGACATTACATCATAAAACATGACTGTGTAACATAGAATGACTGTTGTAAAAAAACTACATCGTAGGACACTGATGGTTGGCGACACAGCTATGCTGAATACATCACTATGGAACTTTGGGGTGTCAACACTCCTGGTTGTCCGACTTTCATAATTATGATAGAGAAAAAATAATTTTGAAGGCAAGTTTCATCATATATCATATGCCATAAAAGATTGATTTACTGTAAACCTAGAATTGTTCTCGGCTCCATTTTTTCGCATTGTATGGACACCGTACATTTACACGACTACAAAAAAATTAATTAATGCTCGCGTTCCATCGGTATCACGAACTCCGTGAATATTAAATAGCAAAATCCTTTTCTAATGCTTAATTTTAATACACAGTGAGCAGATATCGCAGTCTATTGCGTCAATATCAACTTTGGCAATTTGAAGCTGATTTCAAGTTCACAACAAAAGTTGATTTATCACTTATCTTTTATATTACATCACAGTACGACTGTGAGCTGTAATCGTGCACGGAATTAATGAATTTGTATATGTATTTTCATTCTAAAGTAAGCATTCAAAATGTCATAAATTTCAATCAGACGAATTACGATCGTTTATTCTATATCCTTTTTATATATCCAATCGTGAACGTTTATTTGCAACACATGAGTGTACAATATATTACCATATTGGTAGCACATGCATACACAAAAATCCTGTATTTTTCCCATATTTGGACGGTACAACAGTCCCATGTTAAACATACAATAAAGACCAAAACGTGTGAAAATGATTGAAATGAAAATCGGGTGAAGTATATAAGAGTTCTGACCCTTTTAACGGCAAGTTTAATCGTCTTGATATCAGGATTGTTTGTCGTTTGCTGGTTAACACAAAGGGGTAAAAGTGCAAGTCATGCCAATGTTGTAAGACTTGGATATTTTCACAAAACTTATCGCTGGTATCTTTTATTGAAGGAACAAATAATATTTGCATTCGTACTAAGCTGGGAAAATACAGAAAAGACAGAAATACAATATTCAGTGAATCATTTTTGATTTAAACTATATAATAGAATAAAAAGGTTATTTAACATTGTCCTGTACAATACGAGATAGCTCGTAGCTGGTACTCGTCCAAATATATCTCCGTATTGTACGGTTTAACTTAATAATATCTATCATACAATGTGACAACTAGTCAATGGATGCACAAAGTAAGTTACAGTCATTTTCATAAGTCTCATTTTCTTGAGACCCCTTTAACTGCGGTCATTAAAACATTTTTTAAATTCAAAATTCATGATAATATCAATTGGATTAATAGCAGAAAGCATGAATTTCTCACTTGTATTGTGTGATATCAAACAATGCATTCATAGTCTAAATATTGGCTCTCCGTTAGTCACACTTTTCTCACTTGAACAGTGGATGTAACAGTGGCCTGGTAATCTCAGTTATTCAATACAGTAGACATCAGACTTCGCGAAAGTTGAAAAAAATAGCCGGACATTCGGACCTGCAAGGTCCAAACAGCTGCCGGACCGAATACAAATCTGCTGGACCGAAAATCAAAAAAGCAAAGTTTTAAGTAAAATAATCATGTTAATTTTTAAATGTTCTTTAAACTCTCTTTTTTCATACTGTTTTTCTGGGCTGAGCGTTCACGGAGAGTCATTTTTCTATTTTTCCCGGTTCTGTTCCTTCATAGAATCACAAGGACACCATTTTGACCGAAGCGATCCAAATATCGACATTGAATTTATGCCGGACAGTCGGTCCGTATCCGGATTAAAAAAGCTCGGTCTGACCCGAAATCTTTCGGACATGTCCGTCGGACCGACGAATTTCGCGAAGTCTGAGACATAATTTGTTTTTGTACTGTTTAACAGTCTACTACTTCCTAAATGCCCTACAATGTACAATATGGGAATTAAAAACATACATTGTTCTGTCCGGTACCTGTTTTAAGGCACAACTAACAGAGATAACTCTTCAAAAAATTGTAAATTCAACAAACTGACCAATATCGCGGATACTAGCAAATTGACGAGGTGAACAAAAATTACGATGAAAAGCTAGAAACTTTTTCATTGTAAGTAACGATTTTGCGACTAATTAAGTTTGCGGATCGACTGTGTTGCGAATTTCGCTTACTTAAAACGAGTGAAATAATTTCTAGGTTTACAGTATTACCAGATTTTTGCAAAATCCCGGGTTTTTGGACAACTCACTGGTAGATCTATGTTTTTAGCAGGAAATCCTGCATTTCAAAGCTTTGAGGAAACATGCGTCACTAATCATCATGATCTGCAAGCTGATACATTTAAAGCGTTGCTTGTTATGCACTCATCCAATCACAACACAAGAGGTTTCCGATAATTTATCACAACATCAATGCATAATTGCATGGACATCTGCCAATCGATGTGTAAATTTGTTTTTGCGCTGTTACAAAAACAACAGATCTTTGAATTTTGTTAAACTTGACTGAATGATTTAATTATCCGCTTATCATCTATTTGAAAAGTTAATGAATCACCACTTACTACCCTCTGGGCAATTTACCTAAGATGATAGTGACAATTAACACAAACTCTTGTCAACAAATTAGTTTCGTCACCTTATCGACTGTACACATTACAAGTACTTCTTCATTATCGATATCACGTTCTTTTGCCAAATATCTTTGCTTCTATGTGCACGGGAATACCTCTGACGAAACTTGCATAGAATTTGGACACATGCTTTACAAGTACTTAGCAGTAAATCATATTTAAAAACACAAACACGTAGGTACACCCGCACAAACTTGTAGGATTCAATGCTAAGTCATGGAAGCCAGAACTACAATACGCGACACAATAAACATAAGCTATGAATAACTATGAAAGACCAAATAATTATGCTATTATGCTGCTTATTTTTTGTACCAGAATAAAGAACAAGATAATACCAGTTTAATATAGTGGTGTTTTTTTTTAACTTCAGACTTGTCAGTTTTTGTGATGAACAGATGAATGGAAATCTCCTTTGTACTCTACATTTACGTAGTGACAACCCTTTAAACTCATAGCGCCACTTCAATTACATTTATGTAACAACATTTACACAATATCTATGCTTACCATAACAAATAATCACCTGTTTACATCAAACGATCAGATTTGCAACATTTCTGCCACCATCTTTTGCAGCTTCCGTTAAATGTTTATTGTGCGGAATTCTGCGGGCCTATTTGAGGACCGAAAATGTTCACGAATATATCATGTGGACTTTAAAATCGATTTTGTCATAATAATTATTAGTACATGTATCAATAGATATAAGTAATCGTCAATTTCCCGTACATTTAATTTCAACGACAGGCTTCGTACCGCACTCGAAAACTCGTCAAACAAAGACTACAGTATAAAGGTCGTTGTCTAAACACTGTCAATATTCTAAAAATAAATAATCAGGCCCGCACAATACCCGTAGAATAAACTGGTCCATCCAGCCCTCTTGATTGGCTACACGGTTCCCGAAAAACGTTTCACGGTTAGAGTCATTCTGATTGGCTACACGGATTTAACTAAACTGAAACGAGAACCGTTTACGGTGCGGTAACCGTTAATCGGTAATCGAGAACGCGCGGAAGTGAAACGCTGGCGGTACTGTAAGTAAACAGACTGTATACAATTGATGATATTAATTTTCCGGTAGTTTCGGCGTTTTGTCAAAAATCTTGCAGTAGATACTCACTGAAACAGCGTTGGAAACAGACTGGATGAGATGGACTACAGTTAGAAATTAAACTGACGGAGAATCAGAAAGTGACGTAATTGACACTAGACGTCGCTTTCGCTTTGCCTAACATCAAACCATATGCAGAAGTAAAAAAATCTGTTTGTTTCTTTGCCATACATTTTAATGCAAATTTCCGATATAAATGATCGTTTTGAAATATTTTGCAGTGCACAAATGCTAAACTACCAGTTATATTCAGAGAATAATTCGTCAGAATCGTACAGAAGGTAAATATTGCAATTGCATATTTCTTTATAGTATATTCTGTATTCAAATTTAATAAACCCGTTTAATATACTCGCATGTATATGAGAACAACGTTAGAAGTACAAGTAGCAGAAAAGCGTTCCTTATTTTTTCAGTATAATATTTGCTTAGAGTCAATACAATTTCTCGATGGAAGCTGTTGTATGGAGAAAATATATTTGAATACGATTGTGTTTCTCCATTCTAGGTCAATCAGCATTTCAGATATGGTTTAAATCATTTAAAAGGAAATGCATATCTACAATTACTATACAACATTGTTGTCTTTCTCATTCATACGAAAATATGTATAACATAGAATGTTTTGTAGTGAATCAAGGTCAGATCCAGCGAGATACTTATTATCGTCGGAGAGAAAGACACCAGAAACGAGGTACATTTTAAATGAAACTTTCTGAACATGTCACATATAACTTTGACCTCTTAATGTAGCAAATTACTTTTAAATACTTTGTAGATGGATAACGATTTATGTATTCAGTTTGAATGATTATCTTGGCTTCGTCATAATGATTTCCTTTTGCTTTGTGTTGCCATATATTATGCTAGCAGCTAGCAATGTACAATTTTATTTCCATTATCCGATTCTTATTAAAAGTCCCAAAACGGATATCGTTGGGATGAGAACAACACATGACCAACATTGCATGGCACGATGTAATTCGAGCTATAGTCATATTGTCTTAAGCCTAAAGAGAGACATTGTCCATTGTCATCACGACGAGAGGAGTCTTTATTTAAGTTTGATGAAAATACGTCATATGGTTATAATAGTAAGGAGATATCTTCCGATAAACTTTGACCATTCAGTATGAACTAAACTGAGTACACCATGGTTGAAATAATGTTACATAATGTAAGGTTCAGTCGTTTTTCCTCGTTGGAATCTGACTATCAATTAAACAGTCAATCAGCAAAAATTGCCAGCGAACTTGAAATAAAATAGAAACGTACCATCATTTGACAATTCCACCCAAATTGTTCTAACTTTGAGACATTTATCTTATATGAAAATAAGACGGACCGGGAACCCTTTTTTGCACACGGAAGATGCCCTAAGACTGGAATTCTTTTGCGTACAATCTATTATATTTCAAGTTCGCTGGAAGGTTTTGCTTATTTTTATTACTCATTTTAAAAAATATGCAAGGAAAATGTCTTATAAAACGATTTGGATGTAATAATAAGAGTGTGATAAGCTCGTAAAAAATACCGATTTTTGCCCGGCAGTCGTATTTACTTACTTTTTGTCATTGATAATGGTATCAATACTACATATTCAATACAATTTTATATTGAAATTAGTCAACTTAGATTAAGAAATTATCACAGGTCATTTCTTACAACTTACGTTTCGTTGATTACATTTGTAACATATTATCAAAAGATTGTGTTTAAACTGACATAAAACTCTCTTTCTTTAATTCCTTTAAATGGGTAGATTATTTTTTCATTCAAATTTATTGAATATAATTCATCCAGAACAACTACGACTTACGACAATTGTAGTTTACATATGCTAAATGTTTTCATTAATCAATTTCAATAACTTTTAAAAGAAATAGTTAAGAAATCCATCGGACTAGCCAAAAATCATAACGAGGTTTCTTTGGTACAAACATCGATAATTCGTCTGCTATATTATAGCGTTTCACATCCCTGTACATATAAAATATATATGAAATTTCGTTTTTCTTTATGAGAGTTCAATCAACATTTATAGACATGTATCGTCCTAGTATATTTACTCTGCTTTTAGTGACACTATAATGCAAAATGATACCAACAAAGACTTGAACAAAATATGATGTTTGTCAAGGCTTTCGTATACATAAATTTATATTTTCCACTAAATAGCTAACAACCATTCCCAATTGTTACATACTTAGTATTTCCTGTCAATCTCAAAATGTGGCAAAGACATACCGTCAGGAAATATTTTGTAGTTCACAAAGGTGACATTCAGCACGAACGGGATATGTACATGTATTATTATCGGGGAGAAACTTTCCAGAAACAATACATGTAATAAGGTAAATGTTTCAGGTTTATGTCTACAGATTATTTCTCTGTGCCATATTTTTGTTGTTATAAAGCTGCCCCGACAAGTACTTTCGTATTTTATAACCATTAACCAATACGTTTCAAACTTGTTCCCTCCAGACCTGGGCATGATTACTTTGAATGTAATCGATTAAATTACAATTACAATGCCTTTAAAATGTAATTGATTTCTTATGATTACTTTATGTTTTTAATTTTATTGATTAAATTACAATTACTTTTGAAATGTAATCGATTACATTTGATTACATTTACTGTTTATCATTGAAAAGATAATAATTAGTTTTCCCATTTGTAAACACTGAAAAATATGCTGTCTGTGAGCTATAGTTGCATAAAAATGATATTAAATCAATAAATCAATATGAAGCATATGCATTTATTTATTTACAGCAGTTGCAATTAATTGGCAATGCCATCTTAAAGTGAACAATTGCATTTTATCATCAGTTTCTCATAGGTTTCGTCTGATAGAGCACCTATGGGGTCTAAATATTTTGCCAGCCACACTGCAAAGCCTTTCAACTGGTGCAGAGGAGGCAGGGACAGCTAAATATTTTCTGGCTAGAACATGTAATTTAGAAAATGTCTCGGGACTTTTCTGCCATCAAAATATAATAATTTGTTTTCCCATTTGTAAACATGGTAAGACAGTGTTTGCAGTTTGTGGAAGCTTTTCCTGCAATGTTGTTGGGAACATCAAAATGCTTCAATACATGTAATGACATTTTGATCTGAACAACAGGAATTGTTAATATATTCCAATGTTGCTACCACTGGAATGGATATTCTATCTGTGTCTTGTTTTTTACACCTAGTGATCAGTAATGTTGATGGGGTAATATATTGTTGATTAAGAACAATTTGCATACCCCAGGGTCATTAAATATCTATTCATGAAAAAAATACTATAAAGTGAACCATTCATTGTCTATCACATTGTATTTAATACATTAAATGTCAATATATAGATCTTCAACTACAGAACCATTTTAAAATGATTGTTAGAAAGATGTATTATTTGTGATAAATTCATTCAAACTAAAAGTAAGCTATCATTGATAAAGATTTTAAAATATCAATTAAAAAATATCAGACTACAGTTTAAATCAATAATGTTTATATTCTAATATTCTAGATTTTTATTAAGGTATGTAAGTTTATCACCTTTAGAAAATTTAAAACATAAAAGTAATCATAAAATAATCAAAATGTAATCATGATTACATGTACACCTGTTTTCGCAATGTAATTGATTACATTACAATGTACAATCATGCTTAGTGATAACATCTGATTACTTCAAACTTTGTAATCGATTACAGCTGATTACGATTACTGATTATGATTACCCCAGGTCTGGTTCCCTCTTACATTAAGACGTTTTGTTGCAACGGTGTCGCTACTAAAAACGTTTCGTTTTCGCGTTTCCGGAATAACTTAAGATTAGATTGATGTATTGACGTGAAACTTGAAATACGAATGCGTTGCATGGTAATCTCCTTTTAATTGCATTCGGGGCACCTGTGGCCAAGGTCAGTGTGGTTTAAAATAGGAAATCGGTTTCATGTCTATAACTTAAATTGAATAGTGTTATGGTAAAAGAAAATGGTCTTAGGGTTGCTCTTATTGAGGCCTATGACGAGATTGTATTTTGGGCTATTGGGGAAGGGCAAGGTCTCTGTGGCTTAAAAGGGAATGAACGGGTCCCTTTTAACAACTCAATTAAGATAGTGATATGGTAGTGAAAATTGGTACGTAGGGATTTTTTTTAAATATAAAAATGGTTTATAGTCAATTTCTTTAATCAGAAAAGAGATACTACTTTGCTTGTAGTTTACTTGTTTAAATGGACAGACATTAAGGGGAAGTAATGGAAGCATAACAGTATTCATACATGTATGTATGTATTACGGATTTCATTTGTTGACAGCTGACAATCCAGATGTTTAGTAATCTTTAGTTAAACATATTCATTCGTATATAATACAGAAACATAATTAATTTACACACAATACAAACGTGGATTGAACTTAAAGCAGCAATAAACAGCTTTTCTCTCCACAACATATAATGATGTTAGAACAAAAATGTCGATTCGCAAATTACATAAATGAACGAAATAAGACTCCGAAACAGGAGGTCGTCCCGGGTTCGAATCCAAGCCCGAGCAAGAAGTGGGACCTTGGGCAAGGACACTGATGCCACAAATGGTCCAGTCCATCCAGCTATACATTGGTAGCAGTGATGAAAAATTTGCAGCCTCTCGCTTTCGCTTTCAAGAGCGTGATGACATCTTGAATGAGTGTCCGAGAGCGATTCAAAGAGTAACGGAGCTTTCTTCGTAATCGAACTAAACTAAATTGTATAAAAACTACATTAGGCTAATTATTTTATGTTTTCCAGTCAATTACAGAGTTTTCGCAGTGAAATAAAAGTAATAATCCACAGTTTTAAAACTGTGGAATACCATATTTATTTCCACTGTTTTTCAAAATATTTTACCCGGATAGAAATACCTCTAACATATTCATTTTTAAAATAAACATATTGATATGGCTATTAATTTTCTTAGTTGGATCATTTTCTATCATTTAAAATTGGTTTTTAGACAGAAATTGATTAAAAGTTGATTTTCATTTTTACCATTCAATCTTCAATGCTAATTTCAACATAATTAAAGATGGCGACAGTTTTCGTTTTCAAGTAACTAAACATATGAAAGTATCAGCCAATGGGAAGCTCAGATTTCTAAACAGCTAACCATTCGTCAGCAATCTTTTATTGGACCTGTCCAATAAGTGATATTGACCCTGGTTTTTCGTTATTGGCCCTGTCTTTCAATTTTATGATACCTCTTCCTATTTTATTACGTCAGCCAATAAACAATAGTTATTTAATAAAACGTGTTATTACGCCAAAACCAACAATTATCTTCTATATCATATTTAGAGCGTCAAAAGTGAGGAAATTCAATAAATTGCGGTATTAGATAGCTGGACCTACGACAAGACGACAATGTCAAGAATAGGAATTAAAGGTGATAGCGAGAATTAGAAGTGAAAACGAATAGGAGAACGGGGAAATGGAGTGACTTTGAAGTTGGAGTCCGTGTTGCATATCTTGCAGATTTTCTCAGTCAAAGCGTTTTGATTTTTCTACGCACGAGTGTATTGCACAGACAATGCTATCTATAGAGGTTGGATAATATATATATTTCGAAATTAAGGACAACTGCAATTTGTTCGAAGACGAGTGTGTAGTACTTGTAGCTTTCGCTTACCGAAATAAAAATATAGAGGTACATTTTTGTACCTTTTTACAGGGCAAAAAGAGTTGCATTTTAAAAGATGATACTGTAGGCATTTCTTATGTATAAAGGAAGTTCATTAAAAGCTCTAGTTGTTGAAGGTAAAATAGAGTCGTATCAGCCAATCGGAAGCAAGAGTGATGTGCGAGCCCGTGGAACAATCCTTGTTTACGTAGGTTGTAGCTTTGGTTTTTAATGAGGGCTGGACAATGATCAGCAAGATAGGAAGGTATACAGACATCATCTTACAGTATGAAATAAACGTATATTTATTGGGCCTTGGCAAGTATTTTGCAAACATCAGCGTTATATGTAGCTTTTCGATTGAAACAAGTCATGTGGATCCCGTTAAAATTCGTGCAGCATCATTTTAGATTTTTTCTATTATGTCTTTCTTGAGTAATGTGCAGTTACCAAGAACGATGTCATCATATTCCATAATTAGACGAATGCATGATTTATAGATGTGTCTTTCAATGCAATTGTGGTTAATGATAAAAAGTTATCTACTTATTACATTATTACGTTAGTATACCTTTTCAACAATGTATTCAATGTTACTATGTCATTTTAAAGTAGTGGAAAAGAAGAGTCCAATATGCCTATGGCTTGTCACCCTCTGTATTTCCTCATTGTTTATAAACACGTGGGTTGTTCCCAGCATTTACTTTGCGAGAGAGAATAAGAAATTCGGACTTTTTGAAATTGAATTTATCAAGTCAATGTGTCAACCAGTTTGAGATCTTATGTAGGTCAGCGTTAATGGTATCTGCCGCTGATTCGGGATCATCTACTATCAAATAAAGACAAGTCTCATCTGCAAAGAGACGGATCTGTGCATAAATATCATTTACTGTGTCATTTATATAAGTAAAAACGAGCAAAGGGCACAACAGTGACCCCTTTCGTACATGTACGCTTGCCTAAATGTAGAACCACTTGTATTGGGCTCCTGGAACTACAACCCTTTGCTTGCTGTTTGACAAGTACGATGAAAACCAAGATAATACATTGCCAGTCATACCTAAACATTGTAGTTTGTACAAGAGTTAAGTATGCCAAACTCAATCAAAGGTTTTGCTGGTGTCATAAAACACGGCTTTGACTTCTTTCCCAGAATCAACAGCTTCAGTAAAGAAGTTGTGTTAGAACGTAAGCTGGTTAACTGAGTCGCCCGAAATGAAACCGGATTGTAGAGTAGTTAAACACTGTTGTTAATAAGGTAATTAAATATGTGATTAAATACAATTATTTTAAACATTTTACCTAATGTACACAAGAAAGATATATGGCGGTTGTTCCGGTAAGTGAACGGCCTCCTGTTTTGAAAATAGGTGTTTTGTTGGCTTGTTTCAAAACGTATTGAACCTTAGATGTCGAAAGTGAGTTATCAAAAAGTTCAGAAAGATAGTTCTTCAGAAAGTTATTCAGTATATTGTTGTTGATAGCGTCGGGTCTTGATGCTTTGACCAATGAAAATAATAGTAAAGCAAATTTAGTTTCTGCTTGATTTACAACAATCGAATACATCGTAGCTGTATGATTAGTTTCAGTTGGAATTATAGGTGCTTTTTTCCAATCAGCATTCTCAAAAATGTCATTCAGAATTTTAGCTTTTGGCAATTCGTCACCTTGGAGCCAAAAGTCATGTAACTGACATTTTTTGCGAAAATCACGTGTTGGCATTTTTAGGTTATATTTTGTACAAATATCAATTTTCATAGAAGTAAGTCATTAAAGTTTGGAAGCTGTTTTGATGAAAAATACATATTTGTGCCAACAAAATGAAAACACGTAATTGAACTTCAAATTTTGTTGGCGCAAAAACTGTGGTTAGTGCACTTACTTGAGTTGTTGCACTGAAGATCTTTGAATTTGCAATAATTATTTGGTGCAACAAATATTGGAACTGCACTCACCATACGTTTTGCATCAATAATCATCAATAGTTTTAATAATTATATATTTTTTTAAAAGCCCTGTTATTCTTTGTTTTTTGTTGATCCTTCATTCTTTTATCATTATTTTTTTTGAAATTTAGTTCTTTTGCTACGGAGGACATCATAATGACAAGATACCTCTTCAAACAATTATGTTGCTTGTTGACCTTCATGTTAAAAATCATCAAATCTCGGCTTCACCACTTCTGCGCCATGGGCCTATTGTTGTATACTATATTGAGTGCCAAGTGCTTATTTTAGGCCTATTCTAATAGGTTTTGGAAATGAAGTTATACATGCTATAGATCGTTTAAATAGGTACGTACATGTATCTATCATTCCTGTCGTCGGCACTTGGCGTGTAAACAAAGTTATTTCTGATATTGAACATGATGACATCACCAGTTGTTGATGACAGAACCCAATTTTGACGACAATAGTTTGACACTGTGTTTGTTATCTATTCGCAAATGTCTAGATGTTATAGTTTTCAAAGCGGTTATAACGACGTATGAAAGCCGTACTCATAGATATAGTCATTATCATAGATTTCAGAGCTAACTAAGGAATAGTATTATTATGTTAGTGTTGTTTCTGACCTTTGCTTAGTTGGATGAAATTATCTAAATTATTAAAACAATTTATGACTGATCAATTCCTACTCATGTCATGCTACATAAATTTCAACTGATGAACGAAATATAGTGCAGTTCCAATTAAACATATTTACAATTCACTGAATATCTTCAATTATTGATGTGCGTCGGTTGTAAGTCATAAATTGTCATATTATCTAAATTAACTTGTAGATCCTCTCGGTAGCATTTCCCAGGTTTTCCTAGTTTTAAGTCTTCTGCAGTTGATAATTATAGTCTCAATTTTTGCATGAAAAATAACAATATAAAAAAGAATGAGATAAATAGATATAATTATGTACATTGTATATAGTAATACAAGTGTAATTGTAAAAGAATTGTAGAAATGAAGATTAAAATATTAAGCTAAATAAATTTCATATATATTTTAAAGGGAAATATTAAAAGATTATTATGTTCATAATTATCAATCTTTACATATGGGTAAGACCTAGTTGTACAATATAATTTCCGTACCTTGATATTTAAATTTAAAGACAATTATTCACTATGTTATAGAAGTACTCCAATCTAGCAGGTTTCTCTCATTCGCAGTTCCAAAACAGGCAGGACTATCAAGTAGGATAGAAAAAACAAAACAAAGAAGCAACTATCACCATTATCAGTTCAGCATTATGATGTTGTATTATCAGTAGAAAAATTATTATCATAGGTAAAGCTTGATTTGTGAAAACTACTACATTTCTATAAAGGTAACTACATGTATCTGTAAATCCTATTTCTTTCATCATCACCGTCATCATCAGTTCAGCACGTAATAACTATTCCAAAACTTTTTTGTCATTCCCCTATCATTGTTTCCATAACTATTTGTAATAAAATTATTGTTATTTTGGTAGTAAGTATTAAAAAATTAACTTATTTGGATACAATATTCATAAAAATAGTTTTAAAATATTGACTGTATAGTTGGTTTCTGTAATGTCGTTAATAGAAATAAAACGACTTATAAATTTTATAAAACATATTAAAAAATTTAAAATGTTTTATTATGGAAATAAAGGGCAAATTTCTGCTGTTAATAATTGAATTAACTTTTGGCAAGTGACTGAAAAATGAAAATGTATCTTAATTAGCATCTAAAGGAAAGAGTAAACAACATCTACCGTCAATTTTAAATTGGGATTTACTTTTTGTAAATTTGACATAGATCAATACTGACGTTGATTTTCAGACTTAAGAATTGTAGCAAAGATTGATGGCATCTTATGATTTGTTGCAAAGTGTAGAATTATAAACAAATAAGATTTACTCTTCTGGTATAAATTATAAGCCACAGTTACCAAGACACGCCTTTTGAAGTGCAGCTTGATTTTTGACTTTGTTATGTTTTAAACGCTTGACACACTCGGTGTAATTTACAATTTTGACTTAGTAGCGAAAAGGTTAAAACATCAATGATGTCGTTACTATGACGTAAAACACGGACGTTATCCCACGCAGTTTTAGATATCAAATCAATAAAATCAAAGCTTTTTGTAGATGAAATAAACAGAAAAATGGATTATTTGTGTGAACAATAGAAATTCATTTTAGTTTTAAAACATGACATAGAGGATATTTGTTTGTATTGGTGTAGCATTACTTAATAATTTCACCGAGGGGACACCAAAATGGATATTTGCACGAGTGGCGCAGCCATGAGTGAAGCCTATATTTGGTGTTCACAAGTGAAATAAACGTAACAAAATGTATATCGAAATCAACAATATTTCTGGTTATTTTATGGTTTAAACACTATTTTTGTTCTGTTTGCTTCTATTAATTATCGACAGGATCATCAGCAAACGTAGAACAAATGACGTCGTTTTAACAACGTCATCATGACATGGTTTCTATCATTGATTATGCTAGGTATACCTTTTGAAGTTAATCCGGGTGAAAGATTGCATAAACAGTGAAAATAAAGATGGTAATACACCGCTTCTAAAATTTGGATTAACACTTATTTCACGGAGAAAATTCTATAATTCTCTGGAAAACATGAATAAAAGTAGTTAGTTTCACTTGTGACTACAAAATGAAGTATGCATTTACTTTGATACCCAGTTGAAGATTTTATAATTTAACTTTATGAGCAAGTTTCGCAACTACTGTTGATGTTCCAGAAAGGAGATTCTATTTGGCTTCTTAATTGAAATCGATAACACCAGTCTATAATTTGTGTGTTACTGTTCGAAATAAATTAATATAAAAACTTGGGTTATTTTTGTTCAATTTATATTTTCCAATGTAACAACGGATTTGTAAATCCAAAATGTACACAATTTTTAACCACAGTTATGGTATAACTGTCTCCACGGCAATTTTATAATGTTTATGATATACTGTAAGTTATATAACTTTCAATTAAAAAGTTAGTGCAAAGACTCTGGTAAGTGCACTCACATGACTTTTAAAGATAAAGTAAGCACAAAGAGTCATGTAAGTGAAAAAGAATATGTAATATTTTTATTACTGAATGGAATCAATATAATCTTTTGAAGCAGTTAATTATGCTTAATAAATACTAACTTCACACTTCAGTATGGTATGCCCTAAGGTGGCAAATTAATTTTCTGCGAGCTCGTCATCATCTAGTAAATGTGGAATAGAAGACGATAAGGACGATTTAATAAAGGATTTAAGGCATAACCATCATAATTATGACATTATGGTTCCTGTTATTTGCACGTTTCTGTACAAAGTTTTCTTCGGTAGATCTTATGTCACGAACAACTTTTTTCGCAGATTCTTAAATTTGGATTGGTCCTGTTCACAATTTATGCGCTTTTTATACCCTCTTCTTCGTCTGCGTCTTAAAAGCTTCTTTAAATTCGAAATGAACCAGGGGGGAGGGGGGGGAAGGCAATAAACCTGATAGTAACTTCTTTGTTTGGAATAAACAGGTTTGAGTCGTAAAGAAGAGCATTACATTTGTTATTTGAATAGATAATGTTTGCGTCTTTTAAGTGAACCCGGATTGTGTTTGATACTTTTTCTCTTAAAAGTTGGTAATTACGTTTATCAAATAGAAATATGTGTCATTTTAAAGTGTGTTGTTTTCGTACATACTGATCTAAACAAGACTCACATACACCTTGCATACAAATTGATCTTTGGATCGACGTAAAAACATATCAATCAGAGAAGATGAGTTTTCAGTGACATGTCTAGGGTCTGATATACATTGTGTTAAAGAAAATAGTTGACAAATACAATTTGTTTGTCTAACCCAAGCTTAATTTTGCATTTTGATATTTCAATCGCCTGTCATGATAATATCATTAATACCAGTATCTACAGTAAGGTTGATACGATCTTGATGTGTTCATAACTTGTAGTATCAGGAGGTCTGTAAAATGATCTAAACAAAATTTGATTATTTTTTGTGACTAGCTCAACCAAGATACATTCGTCATCCCGTCTACTTGTGAAACGTTTTTCGTATACATTAAAGGATGTCTCCTAGACTGTTCCAAACTCTGTCTTTTTAGTTCAAGGAAATGTACGAGATTGAGATCATATTAGATATCAAGACATTTAACCAACATTGAAATGCATACATGAAAAATTAGCTGATAGATTAATTTTGACTGAGAGGCTGGAAGATAAAGAGTTTGGTTTTTCTGGGTCTGGATTCGGATGAATGTCTCCGGATAAACAAATGCGCATCATCAGAAATGCAAGTAAAATAGATATGATAAAGGTGTTTATGCGTGATAGAAAAACACGAAATACAGTTAAAAAGATTAACTGGTCTTGCACTTTCATCCTGCACTGCAATTGAAAAAGAATGAAAATCTTACCTACCCCCAAAAAAGATTGGAACCAATAGTCACAGCATTTAACCAACACATAATTGGTAGATATTTATTGCTTCTGGAAATGCCATAGAAATGAGCTTAACAAATAACTAAAGCAAATAAGCATCACATAATGAAGAGTAGTGGCTTATTATTCAAATAAATAAGCACCAAATCATTAGCAAATGATTAAAAACAACTTTTGCAATGACCATAGTATATCTAACAAATAAATATCAAATAATAGTGGCTTAATAAGTTCCTTATAAGTCTATCAAATAACAACCAAAAATATCTCCCTCCTCCCCACCCCCTCTCTCTGTCTCTCTCACACACGGTCTACACCGTCACCCAGGTCACAGCAATAAGGAATTTGTTGTGTCGAGTTCCATCTTCCACAAAAATTCTCTTCCAGGATGGAACAGTGTGGCCAGTCAGTTATGAAGTCTTCATTTACCATATAAGGGACATATCTGAAATGAATTACAAAATGATGAAATAAAAATCAGCAATGAATATTCATGTAGCTGTTTACATGTACACACAATTACATCATAAAATACTCTGTTTTGAATCCACCAATCACAAAGTTTTATCTTTGTAAACACAAGCAAACTTCCTAGATAAACATAGAGATAAACTTGACCTCTTGTTATCAGTAAATGGTTCCTACGGTTAGCAGAGATTTGTCAATCAAATTAATAGTTTATACCAATTTATTTATTCTCGATTGCGAAACAAGTTCTTACAACTTATATCAATCGCTCTCGAGACTCATTCCAGATGGAATCAACCTCGAAGAGAGAAAGAGAGGCAATGTGGAAATATTTGTATCTCGCCTAAGGACACTACCGACATGGCGATGGTAGGGATCGAACCAAGTGCCCTTCGATCCTGAGGCGAACGCGCTACCATTGCGCCACGGCGGCTCCACAATCAAATAAATGTTACCCATTTTCATTGTTAGAACATCAGTTTGTCACCAATCCCTTGTTACTATAAAACTGTAAAAGCACAAAACATATTAACACAACTTAATTGTTACAACAAACAACTTGAATTAGTCCAAGAGCCAAGGGCCATTTATTTACAATTCGCGCCCAAAAGCGAAAATAGTCTTAATTGAAAGCAAAATTTCTACTGATTACAAAAACCCATTTCTTAAAAAAATTCTCTGTCACAAGGCTTAACAGTTCAAGATGGCCGACAAGATGGCCGCCGAAATTTTTTAACTTACACCCGTAAATAACAAATCATATTCTGAGTTCCTTGTACAGCCGGTTGATACAAATTTTCAATAAACTGAACAGAAATATATAATAATTGACAAAAATAATAAATTTTATGTGACTATAACCGCCATTTTGGAATTAGTGCAAAACAAATCCCTAAAAATGGTCTAAAAATCAGTGTTTTTTTAAACAGTTTACCTGTAAATTGTCACAGACGTCAAAAAATCCACCAAATTGTGTCACAAACTTTCTAGGACAGTAAAACAATTATTAAACAAGAGAATTCTGCCTCAAAATAGTATCTTGCTTGGTGTTGTAGACACAAAATATCTGTAAAAGTGGGTGGGGTAAACTAACCCCTGAAAATGAATTATAAACAAAGGTCAATATTTAAAAATTCTGAGCATTGTTAACTCTTTAATGCACGTTTTAGAAATGTATTCATATAAAAGTGCACTTTTTAAGAAAATACAGCTTACTTTTATTTATTTTTGATGATTTGAAGTAAAAATCGAGTTGTTTTTTCAACTTTTTGAGTAAAAAAGCAGATTCTTTCTTCTCATCTCTGTTTGACATGGAACGTCTTAACAAGTGACACTTAAATTAATTAAATCGAGTCTTTTATTGATACATGTTGTCCCTGAAACAAAAACTGCATAAATGTGATAGACTTTCCTGTCTTTATATAAAAAGGTAATGCCTTTAAGGTGGGTGGGGTGGACCAAGGCCTTAAAATATTATGTGTTTATGTAATGAGTCAAATTCAAGGGCTGATTTAATGTTTTTATCAGATTTTGTGTTATGTTTTTGCATACATTATGCAAGTGATTTTGGTATTCAAGTATTTGCTTAGTTTTTAAAACAACATTTGTGTAAAAAGTCTGCAAAAAATATATTGTTTTACAATGTAGTGTTACAGACAAAGAGATTCAACCTTACGTGTATTTGCAAATGTACATGCATTTGCTGGCCTGTACAACTTAACTTCAGCAGTATTTGAAAATAGATTTGAACACTACTAATATTAAAGATTATCTGCTTTGTCTTAAGCAACTACCTATCTCCTGTTCTTCTTCCTATTTATACTCTGAGTAACTACTGCTTTGTCAATACATGTAGTTCACTATAGAGTCATCTTCAACAAAATCGTCAATACATTCAATAAACATCGCTGCAGTTATCAGAAGGTCAACAACGGAATGTGGTTGTTGGTAACCTTCGAACCAAATTACTTTGTACGTCACCTCATCTAGTGACCAACTATATTCCTCGGATAACAGCTGGACTTTGCCCTCGTCCAAACACGGACAGCAATGTTCGCACTCTTTGTTGTTTTGTGTTAGAACCTTATGACATGGCGGCATCAAACTACTTAAGCCGCAAAGTGGTGAAGATGCTTTGCTAGACAACTTGACAAAGTATTTTCTTAAGACATGCACAAGTGGATTTCAATCACACCAATCTGTTCTGATTTGCCGCACAAACGCCACACAAATAACTCTAAATACTTTGAGGGGTACAGGCTGTAATATCTCTAAGATGATCTAATATACTGAACGCTGTTTTTGAGCTATTTGCCACACCTAACGCAATATTTGCATTTATACTGCCAATACGAGAGGTACCCAATTCACTGAACGCTGTTTGATTGCAACGGCCGTACTGTAGGCATATAAACCAGGTAAAGCTGTTTGCCACACTTGACGCAAATTTTGCATTTATACTACCAATACAAGAGATGCTCATCTTATTTTTAAACTATGACAAAACTGAACGAGAATTTTGAATCCCTTCGTGATGTATAACCTGTGTTAAAAGATTTAGTACACGGTACATGTATCTTGGTCAGCTTATGTGAAGATGGTAAGTCGTAAAATATGCGATAAAGTTCAGAGTTTCGTGCTCGGGCTTATTAACAAGGACTTCATGTACTTACTCTTACAGAAGTGTTAAAAAGTGTTGACATTCATGGAACATACGGTTTCGTTTGGCTCTATACGGAGTATTCCTTATAACGTTGAAATACATTGCAATAATACTTCGTCTGGTGAATCGCCGAAAAAAACTTTCAACTGTGGCCACTTCTGACGTCGTTCGAAAAATTGTACGTATGATTTCGAAAGTCAACCCGGCGAATCAGAGAGAAATGACACATAAGCTTGGTGTCTAATAGGGAACAGTACATCGAATTATTACTGATATTTTGTAAGAAAAGCTGCGGAAAAGTGTAAATGTTGTCCAGATTATAAAGAAACGTACCAGATCTTGAAGGTTGTATCTGAAGTTACGTGGTGGACGATGGAAAAAACTTTGTGACCTCTGATAAGGCAATGTTTTATCTAGGTGGCAGCTTTGGAAGAAGAAGGGTTTGTTACGTAAAAAATGGAGAAAAATGCATTTGTAAAGCATGACTTTTTTGCCAGCTGTTTATGACATTGCCTGTTGAATCATACTGAGACAAAACTGTTAATAGAAATAATTGATAGCACTGACAAAAGTAAACTGTCACTTCTGTATATACATGTTCTTAAGCCGTTTTTAAATAAAGATGTGCCCAGACTGTTTCCGCAAGGGTAAAAAAAATATGATGTGACATCAGAACAGTGCGTCTCACCATATGATACCTCTAAACAGACTATCAAATTCCTAAAAGATAGAAATTTAATCTTTATTACACCAGAAGAGTGGATGCCTAAATCACCTGATGCCGTCCCGTTGACGACAGTACATGTATATGGTGAATCGTGAAGCGACGTCTGCAAAAGCACACGATAAACTCGTTGATGGAGCTTAAAATAGCATTTAAGGACGAGTGGGGGAAACTGGACGAACTTACTATAAATAAGACTCGAATCATGGCCAAAACGTTGTAGAATGATATACACTTGTCACGGATGAGATGTAGAGCAATTGCTACAATAAACGCATACAATGTGTTATTTTTTATAGATTTGTTTTATTAAAACATAAAGTGGGCACCTCTCGTATATATGTAACAAATTGTATTACGTGTGCAAAGGCCATCATAGATCCAGGCATTTGAAACTTGAATTATTAGCAATATCAAGATATCTGTATCATTGCTTCCCATTGTACATTTTATGTTGCTGTTTTCATTCAAAGTCATTTATTGAAGGTACAGTAGCCCGGTGTCAGCTTCCTCGTGTTGGCAGTGGTATTGTAGACTGTCTCCTAACACGGTACGAAGTGTCAGTGTCACCTTTGTTGATGCTGTTTGTCTGTTGCATACACTGAACATCGTACCCTGTACCTTTGGTGAAGTTTCAAGACTCATCTAGAATGGCAAAGCTTGTTTACATTGTTTGTTACACATACTCGTATATTACATCCACAATAAAAGGTATTAAACACTTATAGTGGGATGGGAGCAATATGGTATACTCTATAATGGTAAGACACCAAACAACTGGGAAAAGGCACTTCAGTCACCAGCCTTCAAGACTGTACCATTTCTGTTATTTGTATAAGATGGTGTAATTTACGTGTCACACACAAAGTGAACAACATTCAACAGTCTGCAGTTGATTTTAACAATGAGTGTAGAAACTTCTTGGTATGTTGTTAAATATAAGCAACTGGAAAATCGTATCAACAAATGTAACACTGACAGTATTTTGATGATGACAAATTTGTTACCCTAAGAACAAGGTTGGTCAGTAGATAAGGGCTTGTACAAAGTAATTTGGCTCGAAGGTGACCAAATACCGTAATGTGTTGTTGACCTTCTGAAAGCGGAAGTGATGCACACTGAATGTAATGACAACTTTGTTGATGATGACACTATAGCAAACGACGGACTAAACAGTAGTGACTCAAGAGCATGAGCAAGAAGAAGAATAGATAGATAGTTCCTAAAGGAGAAAATATATTCTTTGCTTAAACTTCTTTTGAAATACTGCTTCAGTGAAGTGAAAGAGACATAAACATAACATTAATGTCCGACGTTTTGTATATTCATGTACATTAAATATCAGAAAAAGCAGATACATTTGCAAGTACCTGTGCATGCAATGGTGAAACTTTTCATATGTAACACTACATTGAACAAGACAGTAATGGTAATTAACATCGCTCACATGGCTACCATTGGCTATTTTACAATATCAAAACAGCGTCGTAGAAAAAAAAACGAAAAGTACAGTACACTATACCTCCAAATTTAGGTAACAAGAAAGTAAATCAGTAGGTAAAGTGACCCCGGTGCCAAGAAGAATGATTGAAACAGTCGTTGTACAGGACCACTAGGAAACCCTTCAAGCCAAAAATCTAAGCTGAGACTGAGCCTAGTGGTCTGAGAAAAGAGGATTTTAAAATATTTTACAATCAAGTGAACCCCGAACGGGGACAAGTTTGAACCGTGGGTCATGATTTGAACTTTCTTGGTAAAGGTTTACTACTAATGCTACATGCAAAATTCCCAACCTCAAGGTCTTGTTATTTCAGAGAAGAAGATTTTTCTTAGCGAAATTTATGAAAAATCAAGTGACCACGCGACTGTCAATTTTGACCCGGGGTCATTGTTTGAACGATCTTGCTAGGGGCATACAAAGCAATATTGCACTCCAAAATACTAAGCTCTGAGTCTTGTGATTTCAGAGAGTAAGACTTTTGTAAGTTTTCCGTTCATAAGTCTATGCAAAATCAACTAACCACCTGGGCGGGGTCAATTTTGACCCGGGGTCATGATTTGAACCATGTTGGTAGTGGGCAACAAGGCAATGCTACATGCTAAATATCTCCATGCTAAATATCTCCATAGCTCCATGCCCTTTGATTTCAGAGAAGAAGATGTGTTCAATTGTTAATACAGAAACCTATGTTAAAGTAAATGACCCCTTGGCAGGGTCAATTTTGACGTAAGGGTAATGAATGATTTCATTATGATAGAGATTTACTAGACAATGCTACATGCCAGATATTTCAGCTCAAGACATTCCAGTGTTTGAAAAGAAGATTTCTAAATAGTATCCTGTTTGTTCCCACAACAATCAGAGATCAGCACAGAAATAAATTGTTTTAAAACGTTTGGTAGAGCTTTATGCAAGAAACATCCATGTAAAGCTTCTTTGAAATTGGTTTAGTAGGAGATCTTGTTCGAAGCAAACAATAGACGACAAACGCCGAACATTCATCGATCCTGAAAGCTCACATTGGCATTTCGTACCAGTTTTGCTAAAAACCCTAGACATGTTACTCACACAATGTTTAAAATTCAATCAAATACTTGTATACCAAAATCAGCCATCTAATTACACTTTTATTCAATCGATGGCATACTTTATGCAAACAAATATAACACAAAATGTTATATCAAAATTATATCAGCCCTTGAATTTGACTCGTTACATAAACACATATATTTTCATTTTAAGGCCTTGGTTTACCCCACCCACTTCTGCATTGTCCTTTTAAATAAAGACATGAAATTCTACCACATACATGTATACATAATTCTTATTGAAGAGACAACATTTGTCAATTTAATAAATTTAAATCACATTTGTTTAGACTTTCCATGTCAAACATGGGTTAGGCGAAAGAAACTGGTTTTGGTTTACTCAAAAGGTTGGAAAACACAACTCACTTTAACTTAAGGACATCAAAAATAAATAAAAGTAAGCTGTATTTCCTTAAATAGTGCATAATTATATGAATACATTTCCAAAACGTGCATTAAAGAGTTAACAATGCTAAGAATTTATAAAAAGATTGACCTTTGTTTATAATTCATTTTCAGGGGTTAGTTTACCCCACCCACTTTTACAGATATTTTGTGTCTACAACACCAAGCAAGATACTATTTTGAGGCAGAATTCTCTTGTTTAATAATTGTTTTACTGTCCTAGAAAGTTTGTGACACAATTTGGTGGATTTCTTGACGTCTGTGGCAATTTACAGGTAAACTGTTTAAAAAAACACTGATTTTAGACCATTTTTAGGGATTTGTTTTGCACTAATTCCAAAATGGCGGTTACAGTCACATAAAATTTATTATTTTTGTCAATTATTATATATTTCTGTTCAGTTTATTGAAAATTTGTATCAACCGGCTGTACAAGGAACTCAGAATATGATTTGTTATTTACGGGTGTAAGTTAAAAAATTTCGGCGGCCATCTTGTCGGCCATCTTGAATTGTTAAGCCTTGTGACAGAGAATTTTTTTAAGAAATGGGTTTTTGTAATCAGTAGAAATTTTGCTTTCAATTAAGACTATTTTCGCTTTTGGGCGCGAATTGTAAATAAATGGCCCTTGGCTCTTGGACTAAATGAAACCACCAGGATTAATTTACAGTAAAGCAAAATTGCAGGGTTTCAATATATTTTACTGTCATTTAAAGTCAGGTTTTAACGATATTTTTACTGTCTTTTTACGTCAGTTTTGAGACAGTGATAAGATGAGCTGTCTGTTATTCCTAAGCAACAAAATCCAATCTTTAAAGAAGACATTACGATACATGTAATTGTTTATTCTCCCATTGGAGAATGATGTTTTAGTAAATTGACGAACTGGTTTGTAAAAAACGTTGGTTTTCATGGTCTATCTACGTTTCTTGTTTCCATTTTTGTTTTTGGTTATATATTTGTGTGTTTGGATTTTGTTCAATGTGTCATAAAAGGCTTTTAAAATCTACAACAGGGTAGGGGTGATGATATACATGTAACATAAATCTCGATAGATAAGATATCACCAATTATCTATTTAAATAAAATTTATACCGCATTGTATTTCGAAAATCTTGTGTTTAATCAGGTCCAGTCACAACTTCGAAGAACAGAAGGGTACATTCTCATTTGGAAAATTCAGATACATGTAAAAAGACTATAGCTATTTAATCCTCTTTAATTTTAATGCATTGAAGAGACATTTCATGTGTTATGTACCTAAGTGCATTGTTTGAACCCGTTAAATCTGTATTTTCGGAATGTGGTTCACAGAACTTACCAACCAACAATCACCTGAATGAATATCTATTAAAAAAAAGGTTTGTATCATAGCTCGGTCGATTTTGTTAACAAAAATAGTGCGGGCAAATTGTAGACACACAGTAAAGTGAATGGGCGATGTAGGGTAAGTGAAGCGGAGGAGCCTATTTACAATACACCAGACTGAGGGTGCGGTAACTGCCGTGCCGGTAGAAGATATGTGCACGCTTAGTTACCGCATTGTGCATTGGTTTTGTAGAAAGGCAAAAAAGGTTGTAATAAAATGGCAATTTTATTTCAGTATTGATATCAACGATTATTTAATCATATAAGGAAAAATAGTATAATTACGGAATGTGGTGTTTCACACTGATATTAAGTCCAGTCACGAAAGTTATGAGTCGAGTTAGTTCAAACATTCCTTTAATATAAAATTTTCCAGTTTTCGTTTCACATTTCAATTTTAGAAGTGAAATGTACAGCCACTGAAGTTAATGACACCTGAGCACGATGCCAATTCTGCAAATGGCGTTTTCGAGCGTTCATTACTATCTGCCTCAGTCTGGTTTTGAGGAAATTTTCATTCTCATCCAGTTACGAATATTTAGCTTCACTTGTGTCATTTTCTAAATTATTTGGATCCAGTACACTAGAAACTACCTTGCGAATTTTATTGAAGTCTTTTTGTATTTCCGTACACCGGTTGTGGACCTGTGACCAGTTCTACACATGGTTTCCTGTTTATCGATCCCGGAATCGTACAGACTGGTTGCACAGGTTCGCTTGCCACTGTGATTTGAATACTTTCCCTTTAATCCACCCTTACCGGCAATTTCCTTCATGAATTTTCCCAAAGTGTTGACACCAACTACCTGGTTTCCGTAACGTATTGTATCGCCAAGTAGAAGTCTCCGGTAGAAATCCCCTTCATTTCCAAGGGCATTCAAATAAGTACCAAAATGGGTCGCAACACTTCTCGGGCCTGTTAAAAAGAAATATGACTGAATAAGAGGACAGGACTTTGCTCCGAGGTCGTGGGTTCGAATCCTGCATCGTTGACTCGGGTGTAGAGCCTTAGGCGTGAATACTAACATGAATGCAATGAATCAGTCAATGAGCGGGATTTGATTGACTGAACATGTTATCAAATGTTTGATTTGAAATAACAATGTGTAGGTCTATGATTTGACTAAAATAAAACGTTCCTTTATCATTCAAATTTAATTTAAGCAAATGTTTTAAACAGATCTAGTAAAAACTTACCTGGTTTACAATAGTGTTTGATGTTTTGTTACAGTACTGCCAACGGTGATTTTTACAACGCAACCGGAACCATTTAGAAACGCTACCGGACCAGGAACGGACCGGACCGGACCGGACTGGACCGTTATAAACCATTAGAACCCATTGTAACCGTTCACCGCAGTTAAAAATAGCATTTACCAACTGAAACGAAGCGTTACTATGAGCGTTGCCATTATGTGGTTATAAGCGTGAGAATTCACCAATCAGCATTAGGAAGGCGTGACATGTAAAGCGGTTATCTGAAATCAGGTTTAAGAATCGATTTTAGGTGAATGTTTAATTTGGCATGTCTGCAGTTAATGACTAAAAGTAAAATCAACAGTATTAAATCGCAAAACATAAGTATGCTAAACTTTGATGTTATAAACGTTTATGTCCTAGCCTTGTACATGTATAATAGAATCTAAAGCACGATGAGACATACGCCAGAAAAAGTGTCAAGCGCTATATCAGCTGGCAGTCGATAAGTTTCGGGAAACAACTACAGTTCGGCAGTTCGGTAGTATCCGTAAATAACGGACAAGGTCATAAATCATTGATTATCGATTGTCCTTAAATATTGCCTAAGGGAGATATTGAACTTGCCGCGTAACTTATGTTTTAATTTTTACCATTTGTACCAGAAGATAAAGAACATTCAACATTATCATTTACATAATAATAACAATAATGATAATAAAAATAATAATGTTTCAACTAGAGAGCACCATTTCATTACAGTCGCATGTTCAGTCACTAATGAATTTAATGTAAAGAGCGGATGCTGGGAATATAATTCGTTGGTAGTAATTGTTGACAATAGTCACAGAATAATCCAAAAGCTACAAAATTCGTGAATTTTGTCATATCTATGGGAATGAATCTAGTCTGCACTTGTTTTATTTTTGTATTCGGCTGATCCCTTTACGCGTGCGTGAGAATTGTTGAATATTGTTACCCTGTTATTTTCAAGTGCAGACGCACACGGCAAGTCTGATGCGAAAGCATATTGTGCTTAAAAACGTAAATAGGCGAACCTACATGTTCCCGGTAAAAAGTGCGTCAACTTTTTTATTTTGCGATCTTAAATTCCCAATCAGTTATTCCTGATATGATAAAGACTGACATTTGATTTCGGTAGGCTTTTTTAATTTGAGAAATAGAACAGTTTCCTTTTCAGAATATCAAATAGATTTACATACTCTAGTAACGCTTGATGTTGAATGCCTTACAAAGTATGTGATTTTTCATTTTCAAACCATATTTTTCCTTCAAAATTGCAGCTGGGTTGTAACATTCTCTACATTGCTTGAAAATATATTTAACATTTCCAAATAAGGATTTATTATGAAAATTTTTTTTTCCTTTTCTGCAGTAGAATTTTACAGATTTTGTCAATTAATACTCTGCACACAGACCAAACCTTGCGTGTTATTTGTACTCTTTTTGCTAATGTAATTATCAGTTTATTTCGTCGGGAAGGAATGAAAGACATAAGATACGAGTAATAAGACTGCCAGGTTTTTACCTGTGTATTATGAAAACTAGCTTTGATCTGGAAGAAACTCTATCTTGACACCTATAAAATGACACCAATTTCAGCGGAGCGAATTCTTGCCTTTCACTCGAGACAAAGGGAAATGTTCAACAAAATATAAAGTACCCGTGCAAGTGCTTCGAAATTTAAATACATACATATTGAATATTTATTGTCTTGCAAATTAAGAATCTTCTATATCCGGTTTCAATGAAAAGTTTTGCCTTTTTAAGAACAAAAAAATAAAGATTCTAACCCAGTTTTTAATTAAGTGTAAAACAAAACCCATAAACAACTTTTTTAAGATCATGATAAATGTAACGTATTATCCGACCATAAAACTTATCGATGACCAGGAGCAGTAGGATCAATCATTCGGAAGTGTTCGGCCAGCGTTACGGAAGCAGCCGAGCTCCGATTGTAAAATTAAAATCACATGCCTATTAAACAAAACCTTAAAAAAGACCACCCTCTTCTTTCTTAATCTTTATATAAAATATATCACTTAAATGTAGAATGAATGTTTAATTCATGTTTGTGATTCTAAAATAAGTTTTTGAACAAATTGAAGATAAACTGCAAACTTTTCTCTTAAAATTGTCACATTTTGGGCGTTTTACTATATATTATATAGTTAAATGAGGGGTAGTGTTTTCAACTTAAAATAAGACCTAATTAATTAAGTCTCAGAAAAATACAATAAAAAAAATCATTAAAAGGGAGAAATATTATATATTTTATTATCCCGTTTGTGATTCTAAAATAACATATTATCATAAATGCAGTGTATGCTTTATACACATGCTGAATAACGAGGGGTTCCGGATTCGATTTTAACGGATGTAGGGACAATAAAATTGCGTAATCATTACGTAATTTTATGGCACGCGACTTCTGTTATCTGTTAGGTATTGGCCTCTCGCCTAATTTGCATAAGTATTTGTGATTGACTGGAAGCCCCTCAAGCGTTCAAAATTGAAGATTTGTTACTAAAAGCTTTTTTTTACATGTAACAAGAATATGAACAAGCAACCTTTATGAATGATCATTTATTAAAATAAGATGAAGTATGGCAATAGTTTAAATGATTTCATGAGTCACAATTATCTTCAAAAAATGAATCTAATACTGTGGAATATAAATGCACAAGCCCAAGTACAAAACCTTACATCACTCCGATAAACATGATAAGGAGATAGTCTCACTATTTCCACTTCGAAGGCAAACCGATTTTACAGGTTGACATTTTAAAGTTGTCTCCCTTCTACGTCTCAGTTTTACACACATCCCCAACACAAATTGTTCGGCACATATAAACACAATAAAATCCAATATTTAAATGCATTTATGATTTAACATGATAGAAGTTTAAAAATAATGCTAACATAATTCCGAGTTACATTTACCTACCTACTCACCTGCATCGGTCGGTGAAATAAGAAAATGAATGGTGTATCATGCCGGATGTGTGAACTTGCATGTTTAGATTTAAGCATTCATAATTTTATACAGTGGTGAGATTTTTCATAAAATACGGTTTTCATTTAACGTGATCTCTTAAATCTTCAATTTAGAGCGGAAGTTTGTTAGTAAACAGTTTGCCTGCTTATGTTGATTCCATGCTGATTTAATAAGATCCGTTGTATGACCAGTCAGGTGATAATCCATTAATATGTTTTAATACCAACTGGTAATTTACCACCTCTTTTCAACTTCATATTGATTTCTTTTCCTATAAAGTAGCGCTTAATGTTGTCACTGGTTAACGAATTTTAAACGAAAAAAATACAGTACCCAGAGTCAGCCAATCCGATCAAAGAACCGCTTAAACCGATTGAAACGGTTCGCTTACCGGTCCTTTGCGGTCATCGGTCCGGTGAACGGTCCGGTGAACGGTCCGGTGAACGGTTATGGACCGATATGACCGAAACGGAACGCAAACGCAAACGAACCGCTACCGGAACGCAATTGGAACGCAACCGGAACGCAAACATGGTAAAAATTACCGTTGCGAGTACTGTAGCGAGAGACATCTGTCCTAGTCTACCTTTGTAAGTTTTACATTTTCGACCAATGAACATAATATATTGTCCATCTGCGTCCTCGCCGATTTCAAACTGATTGCTCTCCAGAGTTCGATGCTCGTCTCGACCACGTAACCCAAACAGTTTACATGCATAGAAGAAAACAGTTAATTGCAAGGTTTTTGCATCTTGCATACCGAATACACCAGTTTTCCATAACTTGTTTTCATCTTCGCTAGAAACGGGATCAGCCTATTTTACGTCAGTGCCCAAACCCTGGTGAATTAGCTGTTGCATTTTACTATCCAGAACTGTGTAAAATTCCGCAAATGCGGAGTCCTTCTTGTCCAAAAAGTTCAAATCATGTACACCACATTTGCGCAGATACCTCAAGAGTCCACACATTACTAAATAAAGAGTTTTTGGAGGATAATCTTCACCTTTTTCATTTTTAATGTCCATCACAAAACGCGTCAGCCAGTATGACAGCACAGATTGTTCCATTGTATGTATTACCGGTATCTTATCTAACATTCTATGTCTGCGCCATGTATCAAAAATCTTCACTGACCATTTAGTGTGTTTTGCTGTGTTTCTATTACGTCTTGACAATTTTAATTCTTCTATTTCCTCGTCGGTCACGTTTTTTCCAAACCTTTCGTAACATGTATCAACATTTGAGGAAATGTCACCTTTGCTGATTTCGGATTTAGATAATTCAAGATTCAGATCACTACTTTCAGGTTGAACGTTACTGTTCGAGCCCAACTCTTCGGGGTCAATTAGTAAGTCCAACCAAAGATCAAAAGAAATGTTGTTGTCGATATCCGAGTCCGGTGGTATTTGCGAGAGAAACAAGTTTTCACTACTATTATCCAGCAATTCATAGTATTGTTTTTCAACATTGTCTGCAACTTTGCTCAATATAAAATCCAAACCGTCGGATTCCATAATTATTTGTGCAAAAACTCGAGTGGCAATGTCACTAGCGTTCTGGTAAAATGGCCTACGTGCCTTTCGTAAGGTAAGCTAGTACCGAAATGCCCTGCGACAGGAATCTAGACAGTTGAATTTTAGGGTCGATGTTGACATTTGGTATCAGTAGTTGTGGTCAGGTTTTTTGTGGCTACTTTTTTCTGGGGTTTACATATTGAAGAAAACGGTATTCATACACGTTGTGTGCGTGAATCAACTGACAGATTTAAGCATTTGGATAAACAATAATGCGGCTACCGAGATTACATGTTATTGGCTATGATACTTAACAGATAGAGAACAGATACACGCGGGCATCTAGTTTATTATCGGGGGCTACACCCCCTCGAATGAATCAGATACCCTTGTGTTTTCATTCTCTATCTATTACTTAGACTTTTCAAAAAATCAATCCGTAATACTGGTACATTGTAATATTATATATTTATATACATTATTGCTAAACAGAAACTAACACAAATGTCTTCTTTTACATAATGACAAGAGGTATAGTCTATCCATTAGTTCCTACCAAAGTAATAATTCAAGCTCAATAACCAAACAAAAACACTGGCATATTTACAAAATCTTACAGAGACAATGTATCATATCACAGCCGTGCAACCTCATTAATTTATGACCCCATGTCTTGCATTTCCATAATTTTACCTCTTCAGAGAGAGACATATTATTTTCCGCTAATTTTCTCCCTGTTGGATTTTCATCAAATTATCAGGGAAACATCAGTATGTGAGTTTGTTATACATGGTACAATTTGGGCTCATACAGTCAAAGGAGAAGGTTATAGATATCTGACGCTTAAACATCGTTTCTGCTCTTCAACTCCAAAACCACTTGTTGGAATTTCAGGACCAGCAGTATGAAGTATAGTTCAGTATATTGTAATTACGAGTTATATGGGTAAAGATCAATGCCACAGGGACATGAAATTTGAAAAGAAAAGTTGTGCACTCTTCATGTTTAAACCCCTTCTTAGATTTGCATCATCAGTTAGCATCAATATAATGTGTAGATTATAGTTGTGGTTATTGTTGTTAGGTGTCACTTCAGCAGAGTAATTTTTCCTTTGGAGGCGGTGGAGACATGGGAGATACGTGTGATATTTGCAAAAAAGAACAACAACAAAACAATTCTAGTATGTTCATACAAGATAATGTGATTGGTTAGATAAACTGTAAAATATCAATAATAATTACTATTTAAGTGGATTTTCGCCAAATAACATGGACATATTCCAAGCACCCATGTGCTTGTTGAGCTCTGCGGGGGAGGACATATTGAAGATAGATACAAAAACTGCGGAACAGATAGCAATGATTGACTGCCCAATTGTTGTTGTGGCTATCGTAGGACTTTACAGAACTGGCAAATCTTATCTGATGAATCGATTGGCAGCGTCGACTGTAGGTGCGTTGCAACACAAAATATTTTCGTTATTAGTATAAGGATTTGGTACACGAACAAAAAATAAAGTCACTTTTATTTAAGCAAACACCGTTGGAATACGTTAAATTGTCATTTCAAACAGCGATCGCTAAGCACAAATATTTTCTTCTTAATCTTAGAATCTATTCTTAAGTGTAGATATGCTAAAATGATCTTGATGATAAGTTGATGCTAAATGACGAAAACACTGTTAGACAAGTAAAACAGTAATATTATAATAGTGTTGAAAGTGTAATCGAATATTTCATTGTTTACATAAAAACAATTCTAAATTATTTTAACCATATATTTTAATATGCAGGGGGCGGATTTGCGCTGGGCGACACAATCGAAGCAACAACTAAGGGCATTTGGGTTTGGTGCAAGATGCACCCTGAAAAAGCTAACACTGTATTGCTTTTGCTCGATACAGAAGGACTCGGGTGCGTTGCTAAGGTAATGTATTCTACATTTAAGTACATAATTATAAACGTTCAGTAAATCCAGAATTTAATAATATGAATAAAACATGAAAATAAAAACAATCAATTGATAACTCTTTCTGTCTCTCTATCTCTCTCGAACTCTCTCGAAGATAGCAGAACATTATGAATGGACAATTTGGAATAAAACACGGCTTCCAGCACCTATAGAGCAGAATGACCACCTGGTGACCGTCTTTCTATGGCTCTTCAATAGTTTCAGATGTCCTCGTATTTGTAGTTTGAACAGGTCTTGTGCGTTGGTATGCTTACTGCCTCTGATCTTCCAGCCATGCGCAAGCATCATTACCGTGTATAGCTGCTGTAGCACAGTCGGCCATGTACACAATGGTCAATTTCTCTGATGAATAGTCTTTCAAGATCATGTCTTGTGTCATGGGTTTCATTTTTTCCTCTTTAATATATTGTTGGAGTCCAGGCACTTAGCACTTGTTTTTAATGAGGTGGTCAGGCAGGCTGATACTTGCTGGCTCGCACGAGTGCATTTTATCCCTTATTTGTATCGACTGACTTGACGACAGTGCCTTATTGACAGTTTCAGAGCATTTGGGTGCATATAAATGTGCTCTTGTCCATAAAGAAAAGATAGTCTACATATGTTTAAACACTGTTTTGTCTTCTTATATGAGCTGAAATACTATAATGTTTTACATAAATGTTGCTCGTTATGTTTAAGATATTTTAGACTATCCTATTTAGGCTTGTGAAGACATGTTTTGCTTCTAAATTTAGAAAAAAGGCCGATAATAAATCAATATCCGCCAAATTGTAAGCCCGGTTAGCTCAATTGGTAGAACACGAGACTTGTGATCTTGGGGTAGCGGGTTCGATTCCCGGGGCTGACCAACTAAAATTACTAACAGTCTTTCGGATGAGACTAAAACCGAGGTCCCATATATGGGTGCTAAACACCTGGCTTGTATAAGAACCAGGGGTGTCTCTTGAATTGGGACGCTTTCTGTATCTTGCACTATCCTCCGAAACCTAAAATAACTAACCTCTTCTGAGGGCGTTGGTCATATGGAAAACCGGTACCAACGATAAAGCCCTAATATACGATACGATATCCGCCAAGTGACTGCATACGTCAATGTCAAATTCAAAGTGATATTATTTTGCGATGGTTTTGGATTATTTATTCATCCGTTCGGCTCAACCGGGAATAAAATTTCACAAGGTGAGTTCTTGTTTCTTTGTTAAAGTTTATGCATTACTGTTTTAGTCAGTCTGCAATAAAACCCATACAATTTGCGAACAATTCAAACCGAAAGTAGAATTAGGACAGTTCTGCGTTAGTCTGTTTACATACTATCTGATGGTGGTTTCAATCAAGTGCAGCAATAATTCACATTGTTATATAAAGAGCTCCACCAGACTGAGTAAAGAATGTGTTAATACAAATTGTATCTTGAGAATTGACTGGGATTGGGTGGGGGAAGTGTGTAGTCAGTAGTAAATTGTGGCATTGTTTAAAAATTCTGAAAAATCCAGTCTCAATTTCTGATGGATGCTGGCATGACTTTTTTCATAGGTCTGTATTAATTCCTGATACCTGACTTATTGGCTGACAAGAAGTCAAGTTAGTACAAGATTGTTTATTATATATATATATATATATATATATTGTTTCATGTACATGATGTATGTGTTGGAAAAGCAATTTATTAAAGTTTTTGGATATGAGTAGTCACTGTATCGTCAATGTTTCATACATGAAAAGCATTATGGATAGTGTACAATACTGCTGACAAAAAGCATGTCTATGGCATAGAAAGTGTATACTGTATCTACTGCATCTGTAGATATATTAAAATCAAAGATAATGTGACATGAACAATAGTTCCAAATGCAAAATGTGAAAATTTATGCGCTTCATATCTTCTGTGTTTTCAAAGTTTAAACTGTTTTCTTTGAGATAATCAGCACATCATTACACTATTTTTTCTTCAGTGCAAGCTCAATGCAGCCAGGATGTTATGCTCCAGTATTGTTTTGATTATGCCAGGCAGATAATTAACCATACCCTGCTCAAGGTATGCATTAGAAACTGTATTCTGTACGTGTATAATAAGTTCTATTCAAGTGATGATTATAATGATAAATCATAAATGATCTAATTAATTTTCAAATACTGATTGTTCACTGACCTAATATTTTATGTAATTAACCTAGTTTCATTTACACAAAGGCATGTACATGTATACATAATATTACACTGTTTGATTTAAATGTATCAATGAACTTAAAGACTGACCATCTCTAAAACTCTAAGGATGTTCCAGTGTTTTAAATTGCATGATGTGACACAAGGTAAGAGACATTTCTGCAAAAGTTGTACATATTTCAAGAAAACATTCCAAATATATTTACAAACAAGAGCTGTCCCTCACAAGTGACAAATGCCCCGAAGGATGTGTCTCACAGTATGTGTCCTCTCTATGTGCTCAATAAGTGTGCTATGTTATTTTAAAATCCTTCCATGCACGACAGAGTTACCATGCATACAGTATTCAATTACTTTTAAACACTAAGTGTGCCCATGAACTTTGAGGTAGGAACATGGTTCTTGTACACAACACATTGTTTTGATGTGCTGAACATTTGTGCCAAGCTATTTTGAAATGAATCAATGCATGACAAAGTTACAGTCCGGACACCCATGTGTGCATATATACAGGTGTGACTTTGACCTTTGAGATAGGGACGTGGACATAAAAATGTAAAATAGTATTTTTTTCTCTAAGTAGATGTTTTCATCTTTTGTACGTTGGTTCTTACAGATCTCAAGTATGTAGACCAACAAAAACTGATTGCACTCACATATTGTTTGATCATATTATTTGTTTTCATTCTGTATATTTTCATAATTCATTTAAAAAATGTCAAAATGAGAAATGTTCATAAACTGTTATTATAACATGGCAGGGTTTCAGAATCCCTATTTTATTTCTTGATTGAAGAAAAGATGTACAATGTTGGAAAGGAGAAAAACAAACAACAGGGCCATAATGGCCCTATATCGCTCACCTAAATACAAGTCCACTTGCCTAATGGGTGTGGTCAATTTTGACCCAAGAGGCATGATTTGAACAAAGTAGGTGGAAGACCACAAGACAATGTTACATACCAAATAGGTTTTCGTATATACATATTTTTAAACAAGTGACCTCCTTGACGGGGCCAATATTGACCCCAGGTGTATGTTTTGAACACACTTTGAAGAAGTCTCCTAGGCAATGCTACATGCTAAATATCTAATCTCTAGACCCTGTGGTTTCAGAGAAGAATATTTTAAGTTTTTCCTGTATAAGGTTATGAAAAATCAAGTGATCCCCTGGAGGGTCATAATTTGAAAAATCCAAGTAGAGGTCCACTAGGCATTTCTACATGCCAAATATCTAATCTCTAGGTCTTGCGGTTTCAGAGAAGAAGATTTTTAAAAATTTTCCTATATAAGCCTATGTTAAACCAAGTGTCGCCCCGGGCGGGGTCAATTTTGACCCGGGGGTCACAATATGAACAATCTTGGTAGAGGTCCACTAGACAATGCCAAATTCTAAATAGCTAAGCTCTCAGCTTTGCGGTTTTAAAAGAGAAGATTTTTAAAGATTTTCCTATTTGATGCCATAGCAACCAGAGTTCTGCATGGAATGGAGTGTTTTGAACAACTGTGATAGACCTTCATGCAAGGAACATCCTTGCAAAGTTGCATCAACATGGATTCAGTGATTTTAGAGGAGATGTCGTTTGAAGGAAATGGTGGACGGACGGACGGACGGACGCCGGACGGAATGCGACCCTAATAGCTCACTCTGGCACTTTGTTTAAAAATGTAACATCTCTCATCCATTATACATGATCATTTCCAGGACAAACTGTAACTGCATATGGACAATTCCACTGGAAAAAAATGAAAAACTGCCATTTGACATGTAAAGGGTCATGACTGGCATGCATATGCAATAAATAGGTCTTCAGTACAGACACATGGAAGCTAGACACACATAATTTTCTTCAACCTGATTTGTAGAAGGTAATCTAACTAAATCTTTATCATTATTTGCATTTTAACTAAATATTACATCAGTAAAGTACCATATGTAAAGCTTACTTAGTTGACAGGGAGTAAAAGTTTCACAACTCTACTCTGCATTTGATGTTTTCTATGGAAATACCCAAAGTAAAGTCAGGCTTACATTTTTGTTTACTTTTGGAGTTTGGAATATTCTTTAAAGACATATACTTGTCCCAGTGCATTAAATTAAAGTCATATATTAAAAGTATGTCATATATAAAACCAGAAAGTGCCAATAAGTGTTTCATTTAAAAATAACATGTGTAATGGGAACAATGCTTACAAGATATTGCTTCTACTTTACAGCAGTCTTAAAAAGAGTAGGAGTTTTCATAGAGATGTGGATAATCTGTACCTTTCATAACAAGCTAAAGTTCTGCAAAGGAAACTACTGTCATGATTTTAAAAATACATCTGTTGAAAATGACATTGTCGGTACCAGAAATTGTATTTGTATGCACTGAATATTGTGATTAAACTATTCAAATTTGTTTGTTGTTTGTTTTTGTTAGTTTTGGACTTCTATGAAGCATAGTTATAAAACTGATTATTTCTTACTGGTAGACCATTGGATGTTATAATATTACTTGGGAATTGAGTTTTCATGGCAACATATATTACATATTGTTTTCACTTTAATGTGTTACAACTTAACGATGAAACAAATCATTGTTTAAAAGTCAGGTGTAAACATAACATAATAGACATTGAAATTTGCATTCATTTTCAGCTTTCATCTTTTCAGTAGATGTCATGGAACTAAAAAAGAGCAATATTACTTGATGTAAATCCTTTTGCTAAGGTAATGGGCTAAATGTAATGGATAAACATGATTGGCACATGAATAATTGTTTATCAAGGTTTTTACTAAATTATGTGTACAATTATTGCAATTTAAAATGAATTAAGAAGTTGTTTCTGTGGAAGACAAGCAACCTTGTTGTGCTTTTTTCTGTTTGTGTTGCTATGGCAACCGTTTATGTGATTTTTTTTTTGAATCGATAAAACATATAAGTGCATCATTTCTTTGCATTGGTGATTAGAAGACTAGTTGATATATGCTTCAAGAGGGATACAGCTGTTATTTATGCAATTGTTCACATACACATGATTTACAAGTAACATAACAGTTGTATAATGTTTCTCCAAGTTATTGAGATGAAAATGCCAAAATCAGTTTATTGTCACAATTCAAGGGCAGTCACTCTGTATTAACTCTTCTGATTCAGTTGTCAATTATAACATGCATGGTTAATTAGCATTTATATTGTTTCAAAATCTCAAAAAGATTGGATACTATTCGTGTGAGATAATGAACGGATTTTGCAGGCGCTGTGCAGCCATTTGATCATATAATACAGCTGGGTAAAAAGAGCATATTGAAATCAATATATATTTACATTTTATTTTAAAAATGTTATAGTATCATATTCTTTTGAAAATAAGCTGAGAATATTGGAATGCTTTTAATGCATTTGAAGATTTATTTAAGAATTAAATAAATACATATTCATATTTAACATTTTTAGACAAGAGAGGTAATTCAAACAAGAAAAACTAAAAATTTTGATCAGCGACCTATACTTTTTTTTTCAAATATTGATAACTGCTAGTAAACTCCATCATCTGAAGAAGTTTAAGGGAAAGTTAAATATTATGAATATGTTTTTTTTTACCTATTTTGATGTTTTGAACCAGTCTACTTTTAGACCTGAAAAATATGGGTTCACATAAGTATGAAGTTATAACAAAATCAGTCGATGTAGATCTATGTGAAAGTTACAACATGGACATGAAGTACTGGTATATTACCCTGCATTACCAGTTTTGAGCCATGATTATGTTCTTGGCCTTCGAAGTAGTAGGTCTGGAGCATGACACACCCTTGTGTTATGGGCATCTGAATTATTTGAAAATCGGTCCATCCATATAGAAGTTACAGCCTTGACACGAAGTGTGGACGGACGGACAGACAGACGAACAGTTATTAGTGTTTCCAATACTACGTAATTCGGCTGAGACAGTATCAACTTGCTCAAAATAAATAGTTGACGAAAATAGTTCAACTTTCGATTCATCCCACATTCTTGTCCGGTTAGTGTTATCTATATTACATGTAAGCCTGAATCTGACACAATAGTTTAATATTTAATCAAAAGTTCTTATCTGGGCAGTAACAACAATTACATTGATCTCAAAATAAAAGTGTTCCACCAGACAATTTTGCAGCAGGTTCTCTTGCTAATTAATAGCCAAAGTTGTAAAATGCTTCTAAATATCAAGAGCAAAAGGAAAGATGCTCTTGTTTTGCGACAAAGGCGGAAAGTGGGGTTTCTATTTCATATGGACACAACTCTAGTTTTATCTCATTTGTCCTGTTTTGTACTTCCTCCTCCTCTGAACTAGTTTTCCGCCTTTCGAGCATCTTTTTGGTGTTTTATACATATCTTAATTATTGTCAGCAAATTTGTTTGATATATGTTTTCCTACCAGCAAGGTGTAATTCTCTACTACAGGTGTTGCCCCAATCCTGTGCTGCTTCTTCCTTCATTTCTCATATCCCTAACAACTAATTTAAAACTTAGCCTCGTTGTGTTGTATAATTTATTGCTATTTTATGCGAATTATATATCATCAAAATATTTACAAAATATGAAGAATTGTTCATATTGTATATAAACGTGTAAATACTCAAAACAAACGCTAAAGAGACAGTTGACCAGTCATATAACGTCTACAAAGATCTACAAAAACAAAATGTCATTTTTAGGGAGACCCTAGCCATGACAACAGAATTTTTATCCTTGCGACACTGTTATGCAACTGTCTTGTTTACAACATGAAAGGTGCTTTCGACGAAGATGCTGTCAGCAAACTCACGTATCCTTTTACAATTCAGGTTGTGCAATGCATACAGTTACATGTATATAACATCCAATATTTCATTTCTACTGCAATACATAATTTTCATGGATTAATGCTTACTGTATAATTGTATAATATTGGATGGAGTTTTGGTATACTCAAACTGAAAGTGTCTGTTAATATTTAAAAAACATTCGTGAATGATTCACATTCATTATGTTTGTGTCTAGTTCTTTCATTTAAGAATTATTATCCATGTATTGTAAAAAGGAACGTTCAAACTGCTGCAATTTACATGTTATAACTATAGTTACTGTAAAGGATGTTGACTATTATAAAACTACGGGCATTCCTTCTCCGTTCAAATACATTGTATGCATCTCAAAAGAAACTGTCTGATTTTGTTATACCTGAAATACATATTAAATTTGATAGTTCCCAATCAGATAAATTAACAGGGTGTGGTATAAAGAGAATTCGGCTATTTATTTAATGTGACAATCCTTGACCGAGAATATCAGGTTTGTTACAGAAATAGCAAGAAATATTCGCTTTAAAGGAAATTCTTCAGATGACAATGGAAACATAAATCTTATACTTCCTGACTTCGTACTTTGTTTAAGGGATTTCAGTCTGAAACTCTCTAAAGGAGGGGAAAAGATTACAGAAGATGAGTACTTAGAACAAAGTCTTGAAATACAAGGAGACAGAGACGACAAGTTTAACAAGCCGAGGGAATGCATTCGAAAATATTTTCCAGTCCGCAAATGTTTCACGCTTCCGGTCCCTGGTGATGCTGAAGTGCTTGAAAACCTTGAAACAATTCCCTTCGACAGTTTATCAGGCAGGTTTAAAGATGCTACAAACCGCTTTGCTGCATATATTTACAGATGTAAGCCCAAGAAACTACTTGCTAGTAAACCAGTAAACGGCAAAAGTAAGTAAATGCTAGAATAAAAGTTTTTTGGTAAAAGGAAACACATGTCTCCAAACGAGGTTGCAATCGAAGGAGTAATATTTGATATAGTGCATCTTAATATAAATATGCAGAACAAGATTTTATACTTCCGTGCGTTAGAGATAAACCACAGGAAAAAATATATTATCCTGTCCCTGTGATACTGACCTTATCATCAGTAGCATAACTTGATTAGATCCTTGTGACCTCGTGTTTATGCCCCCGAAGGAATTGTGGGTAGAAAACCGACTGGTCCGTCCGTCCTTCTGTCCGTTCGTCCGTGCGACCGTCCTTACATTTTTTGTGTCCGGGCTGTAACTTTGTCATTCATTAAAGGATTTAAGATAACATGGCACAAATATTCAGCACATCAAGACGACGTGTCGCGTGCAATACCCATGTCCCTACCTAAAAGAACAAGGTCACTCTTAGAGTTTGAACGTACATATAATTGAATTCTCTATGTATGCTCACATTCGTGTCCGGACTGTAACTTTGTCATGCATTGAAGGATTTTAAAATAACTTGGCTCCAATGTTTAGCACATCAAGACGACGTGTCGCGTGCAAGACCCATGTCCATACTTTAAATGTCAATGGTCACACTAAGAGTTCGAAAGTAATAGAACCCTGTATATATGCACACATTCATGTCCGCACTGTAACTTTGTCATCAATTGATTGATTTTAAAATAACTTGGCACAAATGTTAAGCACAACAAGACAACGTGTTCTGTGCAAGACCCACGTCCCTACCTCAAAGGTCAAGGTCACCCTTAGTGTTTATAGGTAATTGAATCCTGTATATATACATACATTCGTGTCCGGACTGTAACTTTGTCATGCATTGAAGGATTATAAATAACATCCCAAAAATATTCAGCACATAAACCATGTGTCGCGTTCATTGCTTGAATCATGCATGGCACAAATAATTTTTCTATCTTACAAATAGCAACAAAAACATGTGTCACGAGGTTGAACACCACATTTTGAACACCACATTAATTTTGTTTATATGTTATATGTCTTTGTTCCTAAGTATATGTTCTGTCCATGTCTCTTGTATATATATCTGTTGTATTTGTCAGTATATGTAATATTACAGGCCATACATCCTTTACCAGACCATACATCCTATAAATCCCACTCATTTAATTTTTCTTCATCCACATTAACATTCATCTCATTTCATTACCTAACGACTAATTTTGCATGATGGGCCTCTTTCACGATTTTTGACCTTCCCGGGTTTTCACCCGGCGCATGCGCACTTGGACTAAAGTCGATATGGCTTACGCCTGACTTTTTCTTCTTTCCACCAGAAATTATTTATTTCCTTGTGTAATTGTGCCTTTGCAGGCCTGGTAAACACATGCCCCATCACAGAACAGAAAGTAAACCTACGACATTGGTGGCCAGTGTGGGGGCTGTGACTGGATATATACTTCGAGATCATGTTTACCTTGTTCTCTTAACCCGTATGGTGGGGGAGTATGTCACAGTTCGGACTCAGTTCACAATTGGGGAGAATATGTGTAAGCGGCCCGGTAGCTCAGTCGGTAGAGCATTCGCCCTGTAAGCGAAAGGCCCCGGGTTCGAGCCCCGGTCTGGCTGCACATTTTTCTCACCCTGTGACATTTGGCGCCCAACATGGGACTGTGACTGGATATATACTTCGAGATCATGTTTACCTTGTTCTCTTAACCCGTATGGTGGGGGAGTATGTCACAGTTCGGACTCAGTTCACAATTGGGGAGAATATGTGTAAGCGGCCCGGTAGCTCAGTCGGTAGAGCATTCGCCCTGTAAGCGAAAGGCCCCGGGTTCGAGCCCCGGTCTGGCTGCACATTTTTCTCACCCTGTGACATTTGGCGCCCAACATGGGACTGTGACTGGATATATACTTCGAGATCATGTTTACCTTGTTCTCTTAACCCGTATGGTGGGGGAGTATGTCACAGTTCGGACTCCGTTCACAATTGGGGAGAATATGTGTAAGCGGCCCGGTAGCTCAGTCGGTAGAGCATTCGCCCTGTAAGCGAAAGGCCCCGGGTTCGAGCCCCGGTCTGGCTGCACATTTTTCTCACCCTGTGACATTTGGCGCCCAACGTGGGGCTGTGACTGGATATATACTTCGAGATCATGTTTACCTTGTTCTCTTAACCCGTATGGTGGGGGAGTATGTCACAGTTCGGACTCAGTTCACAATTGGGGAGAATATGTGTAAGCGGCCCGGTAGCTCAGTCGGTAGAGCATTCGCCCTGTAAGCGAAAGGCCCCGGGTTCGAGCCCCGGTCTGGCTGCACATTTTTCTCACCCTGTGACATTTGGCGCCCAACATGGGACTGTGACTGGATATATACTTCGAGATCATGTTTACCTTGTTCTCTTAACCGTATGGTGGGGGAGTATGTCACAGTTCGGACTCAGTTCACAATTGGGGAGAATATGTGTAAGCGGCCCGGTAGCTCAGTCGGTAGAGCATTCGCCCTGTAAGCGAAAGGCCCCGGGTTCGAGCCCCGGTCTGGCTGCACATTTTTCTCACCCTGTGACATTTGGCGCCCAACGTGGGGCTGTGACTGGATATATACTTCGAGATCATGTTTACCTTGTTCTCTTAACCCGTATGGTGGGGGAGTATGTCACAGTTCGGACTCAGTTCACAATTGGGGAGAATATGTGTAAGCGGCCCGGTAGCTCAGTCGGTAGAGCATTCGCCCTGTAAGCGAAAGGCCCCGGGTTCGAGCCCCGGTCTGGCTGCACATTTTTCTCACCCTGTGACACATGTAAGTAAATAACCAATGTAAATTATGTCTGTTGTACGACTACAGTCAGATATACTCCTACGGTTCTTGAAAAGTTATATGAAAGAGGCATACATTATGTGCATTATTTGGTAATGATACTGCAATATTTCTTCCATGCTTACCAGTTAGCTTTTGTGAGTAATTTAAGGCTAAACTAAGCAAAGTGCTGATTCTGAGTGACAAAAGACTTTTCATGTTTAAAACTACAGGGCAATAAATAATCAAGATCTGATTTAAATCTACACTTCATCATTTTGAATGTTCCACCATTATCTAGTAAACAAACGGTTGCTACACAAATTAAAATTACTTCCGGGTTAACACCACAATTCAATATCTCGAAAGAAAGGCCAACTGACTGTTAAAACTATAGATTAACAACTTACCCTGAAATTTTATATCCAAAAGTTGTTAACTAAGAACATCTCGACGTTACAGCTTCAAATTAGATACAAATTTACGCTAAACTTATGGTTTTACAAAGGGGAATAATTCCAATTGATTTTTGTCTAAGGGAATTGTCTAAATTCTGTACTTACCCTCTTATCATTCAACGATTGAATGGGATCAGATACACTTATCTTGACATCATAGAAATACTTCCCATAATTTTCATGAAATCAAATAATATGGGTAACGTGTAAACTGGACGTCAGTTGAGCATATATATCCGCGCACTTTATAGCGTGATTGTGACGTTACGTCATTACCTCAATACACAGGATTTTCGCATTCCACGACACATTTATTTCATGAATATTGTCAAAATTAGTTTAAATATCTTTATTCATACGATGTAAATGAAGGTAACAGCTTTTGTTTTTATGTTTTTAAAATGATTTCATGTTTACGACTTTAAACGCTTTCAGGCATTTGGCGCATGCGCACAGAAGCCAGCATATCACCTTAATGTGTTGCTATTTGACAGGAACACGCTCACGAGACGTTGACGTCATGACGTCGTCAAGCCGTCTACCCATTTGATTTAGGCGCTTTCGTACAAACGTTCGTATCTCTGGTATCTATGAACGGATTTTAAAGATAAAAGTTTTATTTTTCTAGAAACATTAAAGCCTTTTTATTGCATAGTTTTGAAATAATGAATATATTTATTGGTTATTCGAATGATATTGCGCAAATTTTGACGTAAATAACGTAGTATTTATCAGCTACCTCTGAACACGTTTTGCCGTTTTACGAAAAAGTTTGTCCGGTGATCCGATCTGATTTTTTAAATATATCACTACCATAGTGTAGATGGTTCAAAATATCAAAAAAATTAATAATTCATCTCAGTAGATTTTTTTAAAAATTTGAAATTTAGTTGAGGTTATACATTATTTTTGTGCGTCAAAATGTAACGTCAACGTCGTTATTTCAACTGCAATATCAGGCAATGGTTTATTTCTTTACAACCGGACGCTGTTTAAACAAACACAATAACATTTTTTAAAGTCATAAATCTATTTAATGATAAAAGTTTTGTATTATAGCAACATTGATCTTATGTTAACATGTTATCGCTTATCATGAGAGGAAACAAAGCCACATGGAATGCACTTTAAAACATCTAGGCATTTAAAAACAATTGTCATCGTAGGTACCTATTTGCAGCTTGACGGGCTGAGCCACGTGTGAAATCAGTGTCATTACTCAAGGGTACACCTTGTGCTTCGGATGCGATTCGAACACAGGACCTCCCGTTCCGGAAGCAACGCCCGAAACACAAGGCTCTCGTGAAATGCCTGGCCTTGCCGTTTTTCTTCCTTCAACTGAAGGCGTCGTTTCTTGAAGTGTTAAGTTCCTTGTTTTGTCCGCCGGCGTTCACGCAATCCATCCAACCATATAAACCTATCGAGCGTATACTTTTCTGGGCTCATATTATGCTGTTTATTTACCTGAAAAAATAGACAATCAAAATAAATAATATTTTAAGGTTAGTAAGTTTACTGACCATGAGTGTTGCGCCGACAACATTTAATCCACTTATACCTATATCTTTACAATGGGATCTTCTGATTTCCAATTTATGCAATTCTGTTTATCTAAACAAAGTTATTATTCGTAATCATTCCAACATACTGACAAACTAAATTCTGACAAGACGACAACCAAAGTATCGTCTGCTTCGGAACGTAGCTGCTTGAAACAATATGTTTTTAGTAGACACTAGGAACGAATTCGTTAATAAATATACTGTAAGTTAAGATAGTTTGTTTACAACTTCGTTAGTTTACCATATTTTTTAATAAATTACCTTGCACATGTACATACATCCTTTATTTACATTCTTCTACAGTCATTTCTTCGTGTAAGAGACTTGTATTTAGTTGATTTGCAAATCCTGCAAGATTTCTTTGCAACTCGAAATTATATACATCGTTTCGTTTTTGTTCAAATATCCTGTAAAAATCCCCAAAATGCGTGACAATGCCAATAATTTATGCATACATGTAGTTTATAGACACAGATATTATAATTATCGCATATTCAGGATCAGAGGGTCCCGGGTTCGATCCCCACCAGTAATACGACGTTTCTTTTCTATAGCAAGACACAAATATTTCAACACCGCCCCCACTCGGTGTCTGTCTGTCTGTCTGTCTGTCTGTCTCGCTGTATCACAAAATTTACGGTCAGTACCCCGGTTTATGTTCGAGTAAATATTTATTATTGCAAGTGTTTAGTGTATCGAACAAATATATATAAAATGCGAAACGAAGTTCCGCCACTTCTATAATGACTGATAAGTGTTACTGTTTTGAGAAACGCTGACTTAAAAACTCATTTTAGATAAGTGTTACAATTTTAATATTTTCATGAGCGCGACGCTATTATCACAAAACCAAAATTATGTACATTTGTATATTCATCACTGAAAAAAGAAGTTCCAGCAGACCTATATCACTATTACTGTGACTTATATGATATCTAAATCATCACTTTTTATTCAGGCAACTGATACATCATGTAGTATTTCATAAGTTAGCATAAAATAATATACAATTATTGACTTGTAAGGCATTGGATATGATGTGATATTCACCGTTTGAAAATATGTATGACATTAACTAACATGCAAAGGGAGACCCTTAACGGCTGTCAGATTTATCAACTAGCGCTGCTGACTAAAATGTAAACGTGGAGGCAACACGAAACAATAAAATTATATTCCAAGTCATTTCTCGTGTTCCTCCGTGATCAAGTGGTTAGAGCCGCTGACTTTAAATCACTGTTACCTCTCATAGATTGAGGGTCGTGGGTTTGAGTCCTGCTCATACAATGTCTTTTAATATGTAAAAGTTGGCAGTTTCTTACGGAGGATAGGGATCGAGTTCTTGTTCTTCCAATGAACGAGGGTTAGGTAAACTGCTAGTCTATAGAAATGACCGAAATACGGTTGACACTGGCGTTAAGATTTCCTACAATACAAAAAAGTAACCGCCTATCGGGGTGTAACAGGTTATAAATGACTGCCAATGCCTTGATCATTTCCTTTAAAGTATTGACATCAACGCGAATTAGTATGTTTACTCCATAAGGACAGCCTTTTCCTCCGTTAGAACATCAGAACAATACTGTTGAGCAACTTTCTCAATTGTAGATCCAATTTTACGTTCGCGTTTCTTTATTGTTGTTGCACTAGGCTGCGATATGTTGAGCTCCGTCAAAGTGTTTGAAATCTGGGTTTCACCAACACCAAAATATTTTTTCATAATAGTCCAAATACAAATAATTTTAATGTAGTACCTAAGCTACAGAAATTTCTATTTTCACTATTTGCGGCATTTTCCATGGACAAAATAGCAATAGTGAGGCTCGAACACAATGGATAATTAATCAGCGGGAGGTTTAGTTATTACAAGTAATTTATCTCATCCAGGCGACAACGCAGCTCAGTGAACTTATCTACTGCGCACAAATGATAACGGTTATACATATGTAAAACGGAGTCGTGTAGTTTCAACCCAAATAATATTATCTATATCTGTATAACATGTATACTCAGCAAAAATAGAACGTCCCTCCATATTTCAGGAAAGATTTATCGAAAACCAAAAGGGTTACTTTTATGAATCAAAATAGAAAAACAAGTTCATTCATTTCTGTATCAAAACCAATTAATTGCATCTGGCTATCTTGTTAACTTTTCGAGAGATAACCGGTCAAGAGAGGTAGGGGTCAAAATCAAAAATCACAAAAACTCAGAAAGGTGTTATTGAATGTTTAGAGATGGAATTTCAATAAGAAATGTGGCACATCCAGTAAATCTCGTTAGTACCGAGTGTGGCCACCATTTGCATGAATGCATGCAATGATCCTACGCCGCATCGACGTAACGTAACGCAATACCAGTGCGTTGGGCAAATTCCTCCATTCCTGTTGTAACGCCCGTGTAAGATCGCGAACATTGTCAATCTGATGGTTAGCTCGTGCTTTGCGGCCCAGCTGAAATGGGGTTGAGATCCGGGGAAACCGCGGGCAATGGCATGACGTTGACCTTGTTTTGCTGCAAGAATTGAGTGGTGACCCTGGCTACATGAGGGCGGGCATTGTCCTGCATCAATGTTACACCAGGACCATACTGAAGAATAAATGGGTAGGCATATGCATTTAGCAGGCTGGCTGTTATGGGCGCGACGTCACTCTTTAAAGATTATACGGAACGGCCTCTCTTTCGAAAAGCCGTCATGTTTATTTAATTAACTTCCGGAACGGTATGTGAAGTCACTTAACGTCGTGCATATACTTTTGTGCCTTTTTACAGTTAAAACTGTGACAACGATTTGATTGTTTTGCACTGTGAACATTGATCGTATCTCATCTTTGTTCTACGTCATATATGACCAAGTATAATCATATTTTCTCCTCTACAACCTTTTGCAAAAAATTGACTTCAATAACCTATCGAGTTCATTTGATAATTTGAATGAACTACCATGTGGTGGCAAAATATCAAAATTTAAGGTGAGGTCACCGAAAAAAATTCTTCGCAAAACGGCAAAATACATATCAAGAGTACCTTCTAAAATACGACGTTATTTACGTCAAAATTGTCGCAATAGTCGGCATACTGACTATAAATGTTCTCGTTATTTAATAAACATGCAATCAAAATTTGTATTTACTTGTAACATAAAAAATGAAACTTGAATCTTCAAAATCTGTTCATAAATACCACAGGTACGAACGTTTGTATGTAAGCGCCGAAAGTAATTGGGTAAACTGTCAATGTCTCGTGAGCGTGTTCTTATCAAATAGTATCACATTAAAGTACATACATCGTAGACTGCATATGCAAAATATGACCGTTTTCTGAGGAGGTTGAAATATTCAGACGTAAGGTTTAGTCGAAAAAACAAAAAAATATTGCATGGAGCTCCGCGTTCTAAGCTTCTCCGAGCAGCGTTGCTCGGTGTTCACAGTTAGCCATTCAAACATGCTCCGTCGTTCCAGTAAGCCATTTTTCTCATCCGTGCAAGTCTAAACGTTCCTAACTTCGTCAATCCTGGGCAAATGATACTTCACGGTATTATCAAGGATGGTTCAGATTTTTGGATAGCATGTCAAAGCACCTATTCAAGTTCTTATTCATGGGTTCAAACATACTTACATTACTGTATTTCGTGTGCTCGCTTTTAATATTTACACTCAATATGTATGACAAACTATATATTTTTGCCTGGAATGTGCGAGGAATTATGTCATCGGAGTACCCATTATCCGATATGCTTGATGAGTTCCGTGTGTATATGGCTATCATATCAGAACATAAACTGTTGCCCTACTCCAGACACTTCTTAGGGAGTATAAATACTGATTATGATTATTTCTTTGCTGAATGCAAAAAATGTCAATTTGTATAGTAGAGTAACGTGCGGTAAGGCTGGTGTCGCCATACGAAAACACCTACCGGAATGTGTAACTCTGTTAACTAACTGTAATAGTGATAGAATCCTTGGCATTGAATTAAATACAGGGTCAGGCATGCCACTGTACGTATTCGGGGTTTATCGCCTCCGGAGAACGACCACCTGGCGTACAGAGACGTAGTAAGTAAACTTGACGCACTCACTTTATTTTATAGTACCAAGGGGCATGTTTGCATTGCAGGTGATTGTAACGCAAAATTATTTGAAAATAGTTATAAATCTGTTGCTATTCGGGGGTTAGCTGAACGGTATAACTTAATCGCTGTCAATATGCAGCGGCAGTGGGATACTTTGAACTACAGTAATTGTCCGAATAAAACTATGATCGATCATTTATTTGTCAAACCTGCTCTATGGTCAAAGATTAGATCTTTCATAGTTGTAGACGAAAAGCATATTCTTACGTCTGATCATTTGCCGTTTTTACCTCGTTTCATATTAAATACGGAGAACCACTTAAAGCCATAGTATGCCATATTCTTGCATCGCCTGGAACAAAGCAACATTCGACAATATTACGGAATATCCAAATAATCTTGATACGGCATTTAAAAGTGCAAATACTGACGAAATACGGGATATAAATTCTCTCTCTAAGCGAAACTATATTTGACATAATATTGACGTCAGCAAATAAAACTATTCCCAAGAACAAGTTTCACAGTAACATAAAGCCTTATTGGAACGCCGAAATAAGGAAGTTACATGTCATCTCTAGGCAATATAAAGCAGTATGGGTGGGGAATAGTAGGCAAGAGACCCGGTTAATGCATCATACTTAAAGTATAAGCGTGCTAAGTCAAACTTTAGCGCAAATCAAAAAAAAAAATGTAAGATATATATATCATAATAAGATATTCGATGACCTAGATAATGTAGCAGGTCTAGACTATAGATTGTTTTGGAGACTGTTGCGTAAATTAAATAAAAAAGAACCCCAAAAACATATCGAAACTTTGCTTAAATGGCAAAGTTTATGAAGGCGGCTCTATACAAAACGGATTTGCAGCTCATTATAAGTCTATATTTGATGTCGGTTATACATATCCCTGTACAGAGCTTGAAACGAAAATTAGGGACAAAGTTTTGGTAGCGGAAACGCAAATAGGTGCAGGCGATAGCTCTGGTAAACTTGTCTCTGAAGACGAAATTGAGCGCGCTAAGGACCTGAAACGTCGGAAGGCTCCTGGACCGGACACTATACTTAATGAACACATTCTTTACGGTGGCAATAAAAGTTCTTTTCAATCACATTATAAAAGACGGTAAATGCCCAGACTCATGGTGGCTAAGTTACATAATACCAATTTATAAAGGCAATGGTAAGAGTAGAACCGATCCAAACAGTTATCGGCCGCTGTCGCTGATTTCTGTCATTTGTAAACTATTTGAAAGAATTATCGCGAATAGGCTACAAAATCAAGTATTTTGTTCATTTCCTAATAAACAGCAACAGGGATTTCATAAAGGGCTAAGTTGTGTCACAGCGGCATTTAACTTACAAGAGGTAATTGCTCACAATCTTGAACTTCATAGTAATGTTTACATAGCACAACTCGATATGAAGGGAGCATTTGATGTCGTATTGCACGACGCATTGTTCTATAAACTGTTACAACAAGGTGTTAATCGTAAAAAGTCCGAAATCAGTGACGTCCGTAGATCTGTAAGACAAGGAGGGATAATGGCAGGGTTCCTATACCTCGTGCGTATCAATGACCTCCTGAATGAGTTAGAGACTTCCGGTTACGGTGCGACAGTAGGCACAGTGCCTGCTGGAAACCCGACCTTAGCAGACGACATCGTGTATAGTTATGCCCAAAATTTAAAATTAGATATAAACATAGAAAAATCGTGTGCTTTAACATTTTCATATCGTTTAAACATTCCGTTACATGTTACATACGGGGTACTTGATTCAGATTATGGCATGAAAGTCAGACGAAAAGTTAAAAGCCGATGTCAGAAAGGCAGAAACTCATTTCATGCAATGCTAGGATATGGGTTACACCCTTTTGCATTGAACCCACTGACCTCCGTTAGTATATACAAGAAGGTTATCTTACCAAACATTCTATATGGTTGCAAACTGTGAAATAATCTTCAAGTTGCGGACGTGGATCTTATAAATGGAACTCAACACTATATTATAAAGTCAATTAAAGGGTTTACAAGGTTAACTCGGTCTGATATGTGCTAGTCGATGGCAGGGGCCAACCGCTTAATGAGTCAGGTTGAAATCCGAAAACTTGCATTTTGGCACAAAATCATAACACTTCCCGCAGGCACCAAGTCACGCCAAATACTTACCAAAAGGTATCGTTCATATCTATGTATAAACAGACCGCGTCATATGATAAGATATATGCCCGATATTTGTAACTTGTTGTCAAAATACAAGTTAAATACCATCATGGATGACTTTATTACGAATGACGTAAAAATTAGTAAATATTGTTGGAAGTCGGCTTGCCGAAAAGCAGTTCTATCTAAAGAACATGATCTCTGGATTCACAGAATTAACACTGATCGAGACTTTGAACAGTTTAAACATTTACATAATAGAATCGAGCCAGCAATCATTTGGTAACATCCCTCCAACCGCACAGAGCTTTCTTTATCTCATTTCATAGCACATGTCTGGATCTCCAGACCGACTTCGTTAGTACAGTGTGTCCGCTTTGTGAATAAGTATTTACGGACAAAGTTAGCATATTCTGTCAATCTGCTTATGCACGCTGCCATTAAGAGAAACGTTTTTTGAAAATATATGTACATGTAATATGATAGGCAGGGAAATAATGACATTGTTAGAAAACACGAGTGCTGAAGACTTCAGATATGTTTTACTCGGTGCTAAATGCCAAAACAGTTTAAGGCAAAATGTAGACTTTAAGATTGTTAATAGGTTGACATTCTCTTACGTTAAAGAAGCAAAATGTAGACTTTAAGATTGTTAATAGGTTGACATTCTCTTACGTTAAAGAAGCAAAATGTAGACTTTAAGATTGTTAATAGGTTGACATTTTCCTACGTTAAAGAAGCAAAATGTAGACTTTAAGATTGTTTATAGGTTATCATTCTCTTACGTTAAAGAAGCAAAATGTAGACTTTAATATTGTTAATAGGTTATCATTCTCTTACGTTAAAGAAGCAAAATGTAGACTTTAAGATTGTTAATAGGTTGACATTCTCTTACGTTAAAGAAGCAAAATGTAGACTTTAAGATTGTTTATAGGTTATCATTCTCTTACGTTAAAGAAGCAAAATGTAGACTTTAAGATTGTTAATAGGTTGACATTCTCTTACGTTAAAGAAGCAAAATGTAGACTTTAAGATTGTTTATAGGTTATCATTCTCTTACGTTAAAGAAGCAAAATGTAGACTTTAAGATTGTTTATAGGTTATCATTCTCTTACGTTAAAGAAGCAAAATGTAGACTTTAAGATTGTTTATAGGTTATCATTCTCTTACGTTAAAGAAGCAAAATGTAGACTTTAAGAGTGTTTATATGTTCTCTTACGTTAAAGAAGCAAAATGTAGACTTTTAAGATTGTTAATAGGTTGACATTCTCTTACGTTAAAGAAGCAAAATGTAGACTTTAAGATTGTTTATAGGTTGACATTCTCTTACGTTAAAGAAACAAAATGTAGACTTTAAGATTGTTAATAGGTTGACATTCTCTTACGTTAAAGAAACAAAATGTAGACTTTAAGATTGTTAATAGGTTGACATTCTCTTACGTTAAAGAAGCAAAATGTAGACTTTAAGATTGTATATAGGTTGACATTCTCTTACGTTAAAGAAGCAAAATGTAGACATTAAGATTGTTTAAAGGTTGACATTCTCTTACGTTAAAGAAGCCGATGTGCATGTAAAAATCGGAAATCAAATTGTGTTCAAATTTTCTTGCAACATTGATTAAGATTGATAGGAAATAATCTTACTCAGAAAAATGATTACCAACTTCAATTTGTTCACTTAAAATACGGTCATTTGTCATACAAGTGCATGTTCCGTCTGTTTTTGCATTGATAAGTGAGAGACACCTATCTTCAAGAATGATCTGGGATATTGATACTGTAAATGTCATGTTTATAGTGATTATAACTCCTGTATATGCTTTTGTATTTGCTGACTTTAAATAAATACGCAAAACAAGAATTGTTGAATAATTTGTAATATTATTTTGAAGTGTATTATTGTTTTATTTCTTGCAGTGTTTATTTCCCTGATAAACTGCTATGTCAAAGCCATATGTAATGGGAAAGTTCCAGATGTCGATGACGCTTTCAGTGTCGCGGCTAAAATTGAGAATAGCCGAGTAGAAAAAATAGCTTTAGAAATGTTTGAGAAGCAGATGGGAACCATGGTACTTCCAGTCCCATCGAAAGTTCTGATAACGTGTTACACAACAGCACAACAAACAACGCTACATTATCTGTGTGAGAACGTTGTTCATGACAAAGATGCAAAGTTTGAACTGCAGGCACAGGTAGATTGAACTATTTCTCTATTTCTCTTTCTTTTAACTATAACTCAAAGTTGTAAAATTGCTTAATGATACATTTTGTATAACGTACACCGGCTTTGATGTAGCTAAGATATCAATAATCCTTCCGGTCTTCCTTGCAGTTTGATTTATAACAAGAGGGCCAAGATGGCCCTATATCGCTCACCTTGGTACAAGTCCACTTGCCTGGTGGAAGATCACTAGATAATGTTATATACCAAATAAGTTTTCCTATATACGCCTTTGTAAAACAAATGATCGCCCCCCCGGGCAAGGTCAATTTTGACCCCAGGGGCATAATTTGAACAAACTTTAAAGAGGTCTACTAGGCAATGCTACATGCCAAATATCTAAGCTCTAGGCCTTGTGGTTTCAGAGAAGAAGATTTTTTAAGTTTTTCCTATATATTCCTATGCAAAACTAAGTGACCCCCGGGGAGGGGTCAATTTTGACCGGGGGGTCATAATTTGAACAATATTGGTAGAGGTCCACTAGCCAATGCTACATGCCAAATATCTAAGCTCTAGGCCTTGTGGTTTCAGAGAAGAAGATTTTTAAAGTTTTTACTATATAAGCCTATGTAAAACTAAGTGACCCCCGGTGCGGGGTCAATTTTAATCCGGGGTTCATAATTTGAACAATCTTGGTAGAGGTCCACTAGCCAATGCTACATGCCAAATATCTAAGCTCTAGGCCTTGTGGTTTCAGAGAAGAAGATTTTTTAAGTTTTTCCTATATATTTCTATGCAAAACTAAGTGACCCCCGGTGCGGGGTCAATTTTGACCCGGGGGTCATAATTTGAACAATCTTGGTAGAGGTCTACTAGACAATGCTACATGCCAAATATCTTAGCTCTAGGCCTTGTGGTTTCAGAGAAGAAGATTTTTAAAGTTTTCCCTATATATTCCTATGCAAAAACTAAGGCCCACCCGCGCGGGGTCAATTTTGACCCGGGGGTCATAATTTGAACAATCTTGGTAGAGGTCCACTAGACAATGCTACATGCAAAATATCTAAGCTCTAGGCCATGTGGTTTCAGAGAAGAAGATTTTTCCTATTTATTGCCATAGCAACCAGAGTTCTGCATGGAACGGAATTCTTTGAACAATTTTGTTAGAGCTTCATGCAAGGAACATTCCTGCATAGTTTTATCAACATTGGCCTAGAGGTTTCAGAGGAGATGTCATTTGAATCAAAATGTTGACGGACGACGGACAATCATCGATCAGAAAAGCTCACCCTGGCGTAGCCAGGTGAGCTAAAAAACGGTTGTTGAAATGAAAACGGGTTAACACACGTTTTTTCTCCTGTTAAAACACCGGCAAAATGGGCAAAAATAGCACATTTTATGCTAGAATGTTGTAAAAAGGCAGATAATTAATGTATATTAATGGTGTTAAGCATTGGTTTGAATTTGTTACTATATATATTGATATGTTTTGCCCTGACGCTCACGGTGAACTTTTAGGATCGTATTTATGCAATTCATATTTTTCTTTGAAATGGAGCAGACCTAAACAGCATTAGCACCTGTGTTTCTCATAATTGTATATTGGAGATTCGGTTTGAGAAATTGCAGTATTATTAGCAGCCGGTTTTTCATTTGTCTTCATTACTCAAATATAACTGGCTTATTCAATGGACACATACGATTGTCAAATGCAGCCAATGGAATGTATCATTGATATTAACAGGCCATCCGATACATGTAATATACATCTGTCTGACATATCCCATTGCATTCCACAATAAACGTGAGAGTGTTCCCGTACAGCAAGTCATTGTATAAGTATATGCTGATTTGTGACGTTATTAAGTGACGACACTAACACGTAATATCAATCAATCTAGACGGATGGACTAGACGCATGATATATCCCCGTATAACGATGCCAACACCAAATAGTATATAACAATGGATTTTGCAACGATTTCAGCGGTCACACAAAATTGAATTTTCTACCAAATTTCTTCAAGTAATAGCGGTTCGTCTAAAGCTATGGTCGCCATAGATGCAAGTTTGGTCCTACTATAATGTTTCAAAATGTGTTCTAAACAGACACTAGTGATATTTTGTTTAAATCAGAGAATACATATAGACCACTTTTGCTGCTTAAAAAAATATAGATCCTACTTGTGAGTGAGGCGGCTTTCATTACAAATTCCTTTGTTCAGATTTCATTGTACATGCAATTGTGTTCTTGTTTTTGAGAGTTTTCCACACTTGTTTAACACAATTAATGTAATGCTGATTAGTTCTAAGCTTTCCTAAAGCTACCAAATTACGTGTGTCAAAATGAATCTTACTCTAAAAACTGACAACCAAGAACCTCAAATATCATTTTGTCTTTCCAAGATGAAAATGGATCATTTTTCGGATCGAAAGAAAGAAGAAAATACAGGAAAGGTTCGCAAATTGTGCCAAGACAAGATAGAAGAAGTCTTTGATGCATCTATGAAAAGAAACATTCAGAAGCACATTTATGATGTAGCAGGAGGTTACTTGTTGTTTCAAAAGGACATGAACAGCCTAAAACAGGAATACTACAAGATTTTAAAGATTAAAAACTTTGAAGAGCATGAGGTAAGAAAAAAAAAACTTTTTAGCTTTAGGCTCTAACTTGAATGAAACTAAAAGTGTCATTATAAGTACACACATGAAATATCTTTCTTTATTTACTTTTTCACAGTATTGAAAACAAAGCGAACATGACATTCAGAATAGCACGATTCTGATTTAAGCTTAAATTGACATATGTTGTTTTTATATAGTACCAAGTTGATGTAAAATGCTACTACACAACGAACAACGATTAATGGATTAAAGTTCGACTCTAACATGTGTAAAAAGATATTAACGCAGCTGCCAATATTCTAAGCGAATATTTATTCATATATACGATATAAGACTAACGTTGACGTCATTTATGATGTCATGACGGCTTGCTCTTCCACTCGTTCGTCTTTAGGCAAAATTTGTCCGGACCGGGCTATTTCTCGGCAACGATTTGTTGGAACTAAATGAAACGTAACAAACAAGTGAAGTTTCATGCCTAGTTGTGCATATTCTTGAGATGCTTTGCTCGAACGATTTTGTATTGATTAACTGTCCTTTGATTCTTATACATGTATTGTACATAGAGATGTTTGTCCACGGTATTTCTCAGTAACCGCTGAGGTAATTTAATACGAAGCATTCTTGTACATAGGCATGACCAGTTGTACTTTAATATTTTTTTCATCGAGTAATTGATATTTTCATACATTAAAGAGGCACTCCCTACATCTAGCCGATTATAGTCTCGAAACATAGATTATGTATTCAATGAACGTAAACTGATAAATAGATACAATTTTAAAGAAGAACTTATGGCGAAAAATGCCTCATTTTACCACAATTAATCAATATAGATGACTTCTGTAATATTATTGAATGGTTTACGGTACTGCAGTATATTTTAAACCGCTGATTTTATCGACAATGACTGGGAATGCATAGCTGAAACTTTTAGGTTAAGTAATAACACTTCCAAAGGTTCTATTATTTATGTTTTGGAGGTTATTTACACTGAAAGACTTTAATAACGCAACACTTTTATATGTTAATATTTTTTGGAGCAAAACAAAAAAAAAACTATTTTCAGCATTCTCATTTACTTCCCACACATAAAACCTACTATCGGAATGCATTTTAAATGAAATTCGCTCAACCGTGAAAACAGTGAGTAGCAATAAGGCAGAAACCACGTTCTGCACATGCGCATTACGGTTCAGTAATTTTTTAAAAATAAAGTAGGTCCCTGTTGATTAAAAACTCAAAGAAAATATATTTTTAGGAAGCGTTTTCAGCATTTAAAATGCCTCGCCTTTCAGAAGATAATAGGTAACAAGCCGTTTGCATGTTACGCGCTGGATTATCACAGACTTTCGGCAGAGGTGGAGGCAAATTTCAGTATGAAAATGTGAGTCCATATGTCGCCAACATCACATTTCAGCATCTTCACTAAAAGGTAATGGACGGGACGGCCATTTAGTCCGATATGGAACCAATCGAGAATGTATGGGCTGAGCTTAAAGGATGTGTACATACAGTCGTCAGCCACCCCCTGTCAACGTCACTGATTTACGTCAGGGCTTGACTGTGGAATGGGCAAATATTCCACAACAGTATGACTGCTTCTTTAATCCAGTCAACACATGGCCTCCATTCACGCTAACATTGGCTATACCAACTATTTAATATTTGTGATTTTAGACTTGGAGGGCAATGCATTTTGAAGCAATGAAATTGGTGTTTATTATGGTTGGATTTTTGTTAAATATGGTCAAAACAGTAATTTTAGATTAAATTTCTATGCTAAATAAGTTTTCCTTTAATATCATTTAATAGAACATTTTTACAGAGGTTTTTCAAGGTGTTGCGTTATTAAAGTTTTTGGGTGTAGTCGGCATTAGTTATAGGGTATGTCCCTTTAAGTGTACATAGAGATGTGTGTGCTCATTTTCCCCCGGCAACCAATGGTTCAAGGTAAAATAGACACGGTAGTTATTACCAGGCACTAGTTGTGCATGCCTTTGGCATATTCCACTTGGAAACATTTGCATTGACTTATTATCTTTTGACGTTTTCATACTTATGAAAAGCAGAATACATTGAAACTGTACAATTTACTTATCTTAAGTTTTGTTGTGCTAACTGTCAGCTTGATACATTTAGTTAAATGTTTGCCATTTGAATTACTCACTATAGTGTATATTAAGAATGGTTTTTGTGTACCCTTTTTCAAATCAACGAAATTTCTCGTTTATGATTACTTCAAATGTCCCGATGTGGTAGGCACATCACCTTTTCATACGGGAAATATTGCATTTCATATTCTAACAAGAAAAGCGAATTTACTTGTATACTTCATAAAAATGTTCATTTGAATACTTTAGATTTCATGGACTTGGTTTGGATTCTTGGAGACCATAAAAAAATATGAAGCACGCATACTAGAGGCAGATGAAAAAATGTCAAAACAAGAGAAAGAAGGTAAGGGTACATCAGGGCAGTCCATGTGGTGGTTTTAAAAGACATATCGCAGTACAGAATTATTGTCTGAAGAACGTAAGTATGAAACATGTTTATATTGTCATACGTTTACATTACTATTGATGAATCAAAACAGAATATGCCGCTGATAACGTTGTAAAATGGACTCAATACTAGTACCTATTTGTGTATGGTCTTACAAACATTTTATACTCTCTGTGCTATTGTATAGTGATTACATCCAGTTTTAATTTGGCATTTGAAGCTTGGGTTATTTAAATCAATGTGCAAGTAGCGAGAACATTTTCACAGCTTTATTGGAATTGATTGAAACAATAACAGTTTGCCACTTTCACTGATAGAACTATGCGTAACCGACAGAGTACATTGTAATATACGTGTCACTTACTTTTGTGGTGCTTTGTTGCCAAGTGTTAAGAGCAGGCCGGCCGCGGGATACCAACTTCGTAAGTGCAAAAAACAGTCGTAGGGAATGCCATATTAACAATTCGGACGTGTAGAAACGGTTGGGGTTATTATCTCACCAGCATTTGGCCTTGTCCCGTATTCAATGTTTCCCCGTCAAAATATGTTTGACGTATGAAATGTCATTATTTGTTGGACATTGACCGTAGTCAATATCACATATATACAGATTGTAGCGCGATGGGATAGCGTGTTTTACTCATGATCGGAGTGTACTGCAGTAGATCCCCACCAGTGCCACGGCGGTAGTGTCCTTAGGCAATACAAGTAGTAAGGGAATGAGAGGGCTAGCAGGGTTTGACTTCCACTTCCACTTAAGGTGTTATGTAAACATTGACTTTCACACCTAGGTGTAAACAAACAATGCATAGAAATGTGTTGAATGGGTGTATTGTGTCCAGATATTTAGTATTGACGCGCGAAATGTTTCGTGCGCTTAAGATTAAATGGAGAACAATGGCGGGTGTTACTAATCGCTCTAAGTATGCTTAAGTAATTATAGTGTATTGTCTCTCAACTTTTTGGTATTGATGCGCGAAATGTCTTTGGTGCTTTAGATTGAGCGAAGGTGTCGTTGTTCTAAGTAGGCGGCTTTAACTAATAATTATAGTGTATTGTTTGGGAAAAGAAACTGACTCGGGTGAAACTTCCAACTTTTTAGTGATGCGCGAAATGTTTTTCATGCTTTAGTTTGAATTTGGGTATCGTCACTCTGAAATCGCGCTATACGTAGGTTAGAAATATTTGTAGTAAAATGTTGAGGAAAAGAAACTGAATGTCACGTTGCTAAGGTGTAACCGTTTAAAAGTAACAGAAAGTAATTAGAAAGCATAAGTACAGTCCCATCATACGGACAGTGCTGATGCCCACCGAAAGAACAAAATTGATTCAACGATTTTGTCATCTTCGTCTACAGACGAGTGGTTTGAGACAGAATCTCTAATAAAGTTTATAGCGCCTTGTAGTATAATGTGTTTAATAGGTAAAATACATGCAGTTATGATGATATGTATTTTTTAAAATGACGTATTATTTTTCACAATAAATGATATTTGAAATATAAATTTATGTACATGTATTAACGTTTATACATACACAAACTGTACTTGCGAAAATCGCGTACTTTTATTTGTTGAAACTATTTTCTGTTTTCTACAGGCATGAGTCAGTCGGGAAAAACTTCTTTTATCGAAAAAAATGCTTTTGCAACGAAATGGTCTATTTACTTTACCGCTGTCAAAGATCGTATACTGTTACAGCGTTTATCAGGAAAAGTTCTCGAGCATGGCTCAAAGTATCGACAATATATCGTTTTATCACGGACTATCTGATCAAGATTTCGGTAAATCGCTCAACTTAGACACGAGTCCTAGATCAACTAACCGTAAGTTTATGCTGAGAACAAAACTGTTTGATTGGTCAACCCTGTAATCCGATCAGATATTGACGCTCGCTGAAATTTCCTACAACAGAAAGAAACGTATACAGTATCTGATGCGGATTATAGCATACTGTCCAGGTATAAACATACGCTGAAAGAAACTTGCGTCTCGCCACGCCACGGTACAAAACTATTCTGTTCTGTTGCGTATCGTATCGTTCACTATCTCCCTTACAAGCCAAATAACGCATTCTCTGGTCACATTAATTGACCGAGCGTGCCAGTATTAGTGTTGTAAATATATTTGAAGATATATTGGTATAAATAAAGAACCAGCAAGTTAGCAAGTGTGAATAAAATGTAAAGCGCAAGAATCGTCATTCGTTATTAAGATGCGTCTCTGATTATTTTTCAGGTCGTACCGTGTATACATTGAACAAGAACGGCGGACCATATGCGCATATACAAACAAAATAAGCTTATTTCCCTTCTCCATTCCAATCGGTCTCAATGGTGTAGTGGCTGAGTCGTCTGCGCTGTACTTTTCCGAGTGGAGTTCAAATCCCATCCAATCCTTTTTTAAAACTTTTTTCTTGTTTTACTTGTCTTTTTAACCGTTCTTAAATCTTTACGGCAATAATCAACTAATAAGGATAATGGCAATGAAAAATTATTATAACTACTGGCGTTATAAAATACGGTAATGGTTGATTTTAGATCTGGTTATTTGAAAATCTAGACGGTAAAAATTCATTATTCTTTGCCGTTATATTAAAAAGAATAGTATAAAGACAAAATTTATCAGAGTGAAACCACTTTACCGTTTTTATTATTTTTTCAACTCTGAAGTCATATACAGCATTATCATCTGGCCCCGATTTCACGAAAATACTTAAGTAACTACTTAGTAACATGCTCAACTTATTTCAACACTTATAAGCCCCGTGCATGTTTATTCATTTAAAGAATTAAGTTTTTCAGAATCGTATTTACCCATTTATTACAATTATTATGCACTTGTCATTATTTTTGCAGGAAGTAATTTATTTAAGCAAATTCTTAAAATCTTAACTGTTTTTATTGTTTATTTCAGTCTCATAATTGTACATTACATAGATAATATCACATTGCATATAACATCATTTACAAAGTATCGCAGTATTTAACATTATCACATGTACAATGCCACTCATATTTGAGTTATAAGAGACTATGAGAAAATATTCACTATACATTTCAAAATCAAATCATTATTCTATTTTACATGTGTACAGCTAAAAACCTAAACTTGTATTCAAATGCATTTTTCACTGTATCTGACTTGCATTTAGTATTATTGCAGCAGCGGCCCGCTATATTTAATACGTGGTTGGAAATGTAGGTGAAGTAGTGTATAGTTCTTTTAACAAAATGTTATGAAAATCGCCTAGGAAGTTACGATAAAGAATGGGTTAAACCACTGTTCATTGTGTAGCTTTAAAATTGTCAAAACATTAATATTTCTATCTTTTATCCATGTAAAACGTCAATTTATTTTATATGCTTATGTAACGTCTAATAAGTAGTGAAAAGTTTTTATTGTTAGACCAGTATAAAAACCGATATCGGTCAAACATGCCGGTATCTTCCGATATCGGGTAAAGTGGGTCCATTACGTTACTATGACTCGAATTTTATTGTTTAAAATTTACAACCACATTTCATTTGTTGCTTTGCTTTGTTTACAAACATTTTGACTGCAAACGATTTTGTGAGGATAGAGGCAGGAATAGTATCGTATATTTTGAGAATCACCTAAATGGAACATATCGTAACACATATATAATATTGCTGCGATAACTACGCTGAATGAAAATAGGGCTCGAATATACAATCTAATGAGAAAAAAAAGCGGATAGATCATAAAGACTAAACTTTTTTCATGAATATGATTTTGTTTCCTTTTAAATCATAAATGATACACTCACTGGAAATGAGAAAGAGTTACTAAATTGGTAAATGCACAAACCAGATAGTCAAGTATTTGCTTTACATGAACCTTGAATATAAATTTATTCTGTCTCTGCTATAAAGTCTGTAAAGTTTATTTGCATCTCCCATTTTAAAATAGTTACTTAAAAGCTTTGTTTTTAGGCCCGCTGTGATACGCAGTATCACAGTTTTCCTTGTGATATATTGAGGCCTGGCGCAATGTAACTGTTAGCTCAAACTAAAATGTCTCCTTATATGTTTTTCTAATGTTATATAATATTATGTTTGTTTACCAAAAGAGTGGCTACATTTTTCTGAGGTTTACAATTTGTGGAGAAAGGGGATACATCCGTAATACTACCTGTTGAGTACATGTATCATGACTGTTTTTAAATTTCGCATAGTCATAATCGTACATTTTATGACAAAAACAGACAGAAAAGGAAAAAAAAAACACGCGGTATCCGATATCATGCAGAGAGACATATTGTATAATAAATCCGCTGGAGTGAAACAAATATGCAGATCAAGGTGGATAGTCGTACATACCACAGAATATCTATGTCTAAATCTTGAATAATTTGTAGATATATTTTTATGTAAGTTTTAAAAATTGCATGTACAATGTTTTGATGCACAAATCCTCTTAAATAGTTGAAAGCATTTAAATTTTCTGAATTTGATTAGCGAATTGTAAACAAATTAAATGAGTGGCGTCAAGCATCGACCCGGGAGTCAAAAACTGTAAGACCACTGTAATATGACCAGACAAGTTGTTTCTATGGAACGCCGTAGCTGTCTTATGTTAAGACATTACAGTTTGTCTTGTTAACAAAGTGTCCTGTCTGGTTAAAATAGTTTTCGATTTTCTCAAATAATAGTGATATCTTATACTTTCTGGTATACCGTTCAGTTAGATTTGCGCCTCTATAATATTGACATACGGAAAAGTAGCCGTGTCGGTTTCGCAGATAATTTCTGATTCCGCCAACAAGGACCTGTGGCTAGTTCTGCTGAGCACATGTATTGGTTACGTGCTGCCTTCGCCGAGGTTAAAGTATCTGAAAGCCGGCGGTCACGGACGTTCCGGCAAGCAGCTTCAGTCCCCCATCGGTTTTGAAACATTGACAGGCATTGACGAAGCGGACTGTTCCTCGCAGACTAAACGCACTAACACGCTCTAACGGCACACGACCTTTTCTTTATACAATAATGCAGAATGATGCGAAATACAGGTTTCTCACTAAGATATACAACGATCCCAGCGACCCAGCCAGTTTTACTGGTCCGGCAAAATTGAAGCAAGTGATAGACTCGCGTGGAAACATTCGCAGTATAAGTAAGAAAGATGTAGACTATTTTCTTAGGAAACAGAACTCGTGCACGGCCAGGAAACCGCTTATATGTCATAGTTGCGTCATAACGAGAGGTTAATGAGATATGTACGATACAGACCTATAGCTGATATGTCAAGACTGGCCAAACATATAATGATAGCTGTCATTTCCGGTGTCTAAGGTTGTACACTGTTACAGCGTTTATCGGGAAAAGTTCTCGAGCATGGCCCAAACTACCGACAATACAAATGTATATCGTTCTGATCGGGACACAACTGAACTGCGGGCAAGGGAAGAGTAGCATTTGGTGATAATAATATCATGACGATATATATTTAGAATTGAAAGGTCCACTTCTAACACCAAATCGAATTTTCTTTTAAATCTGGAACTGTAACGGGCGTCTTCTCAGAAGGAAAAATATGACATACTGCACTGAATTTGGATTTGAACATATTGTGTTGAAAATTTGAGTTTAACAAAAGCACTGATCAACTATATTTTGCCTTTTCAAAAATGAAAGTAGGTTTTCCAGTTTTCAAATGTCTTTGTAATTTTCAAGAAATCTCGCAGAGAGAGGCTTTAAATAGGTTGTACATAAATACGCATGTCTATTTTGAATTATAATTGAAGAACATTACTTCCAATGATGTGCAAAGTATATCTCTGGCTGTTTACAACATTCAATAAAGCGAAAGTAGGACAAAAAGACCACCCGAGTCAATCTGAGGAAATACACAAACATTCACTTGTTTCTCTGCAGCAGTATTTTCAAACAGAGAAATACTCCAGGGCTATTGTAAAATTTTAGAAGCCAGTTTCAAACTGTATTTCCGTGTTACACTTCCAAATTAAAAAGAAAATTTGATTTGATATAATTACGTTGTGGTATAGTGACGAGTCATAATATTTTCACGAATGCCCGATTTTCTAAAACAACTGCAACGAAGCTCCACTACATTATTTTACTTAGTTAAGAAACAGGTTGCAAATATCTGTACTGGGTAGTCAATCGATGTGTCACAAAGCGAAAGCGAAACATTTCGTAAAGGTATATGGTATGGCCTTGGGATCTACTTAAACGAATTTCGGTAAATCGCTCAACATAGAGTCCTAGATCAACTAACCGTCAGTTTATGCTGAGAACAAAACTGTTTGATTGTTCAGTACCCTATAATAAAATAAGCTGAAATCCAAACAAATGGCTCTGTAAGCAAAAATGTATCGAACTATATCGGTATATACAATATTCGCGGACAGGTGTTTAACATAATGGACAGAGTAACAGGACACTTGCACTGGCTGCAATATCTAGCGTACCTGGGTAACTGCAGACTGCAAAACAATATACTCGAGGTCACTACCGCCGATCAGATATTGGCATTCGCTGAGAACGGACGAGTGTATAAATATCTGATGCGGAATTTAGCATACTGTCCGCTGAGAAAACTTGCGTCTCGCCACGCCACGGGACAAGACTGTTCTGTTCTGTTGCGTATCGTTTCGTTCACTATCCTCCCTAACGAGCCAAATAACGCATTCTCTGGTCAAATTAATTGGCCGAGCGTGCCATTATTAGTATTGTAAATATATTTGAAGATATGTTG